>CAJVRC010000900.1:169810-242750 GCA_911456345.1 Penicillium egyptiacum
TAAAGCAGAAACAGCGCACACGGCAGGATAGTAAAGAAAGTCTCTTCGAATAGGAGGGTGAAGTCAAACCCATTGTGACAGTCGGCGCCAATAGTAGGACCAAAGACGTTCTGAGCAGCAATATCACACATTGTTGCCTAACTTTTCTGATCCCGTCCCTTTCTTCCTATCTTCCTGAAACAAAGAAAGTGGCAGGGGAGCGGGTTTTAGCTCGCCTGCAGCAGTCGTAGACCTGCTTAGGGGCGAGGGCTGACATGGTGGTATCATTGAGTGGGTGTGTGTCTGAGTATTTTGGGGGCGAATTGTAAATCCAAAGTAATCCTTGTATATAATGTGTATTAACCATACAAGATACCGATGTACTACCCGTAACACCGTAACCGCCCTCTCTTTTCCTCATCTCCAGGGCTATTTTTAACTACACATGTGGCTTCTGGGCCCTCTCTAACACGTCTCATCACATTTCCTCTTCTCCAAGGCAACCATAATAGCAGGGGTGTTTATATTTCTCCAGGCATCAAACATTGATATAAACTAACTTGCTAGGGCGCTTATCTACCTTTGAAATGATTCCGACTACATCTTTTTCTCCTACACCCTCGTGTCGGTTAGACATTGTGACGTAATATAGTCATTTCACCTCCAATTTCTTTCTGTGTCATATCTTCTTATAATTATGCGATTTCCGATCTCGGGGTTGTTCTTTATGGTGGTGTCGGCCATGGTGGCCCGGGCATCGCCTGTCCAAACTCCTGTCCCCCAGCCCAGAGCTGGAGTGTTCCCACGGGATGTCGCCCCCACTACAGCAACAAACCCAGAGCCCACCACCACAGCGACCACCACGACGGCCACGGGCTTCCAATTGACCTTGAGTTTGGATTTGCCCTCTGACACTTGTACGCCCACCATAGCGCCTGACAAGTATGGTTGGGTACCGCCCTCGGAGTGTGACGCCTTGTACCTCTACTACCCGTCTTTTGGAGCTGCGATCGCTGCCGCCGTAATTTTTGGTATCCTTACTATAGCCCACTTTGTGCAGGCGACTATGTACAAGGCGGGCTTTGCCTGGGTCGTCCTCATGGGTGTCTCGTGGGAGGCCGTAGCTTACGCCGTCCGCGCCTTCAGCACTCGCAATCAGCAAGATGAAACTGTTGTGACCGTCGCCCAGATGTTTATTCTTTTGGCACCATTATGTATGACCCAGGACTTCTTACCTGCAAAGCCTCAATTCTACGATACTAATTTTGAATATAGGGGTGAATGCCTTCGATTACATGGTTCTAGCACGGATGATCCATTTCTTCGTCCCCGAGCGTCGCATCGGCATGTTCAAGCCCTCCTTGCTAGCCAAGGTATTCGTCTTGCTCGACATCGGCTCCTTCATTGTCCAAATGGTCGGTGGATTTATGGCCACTGGTACGGGTGAGCAACAGATGCACGGCATCCACGTCTACATGGGCGGCATCGGCATCCAGGAGTTCTTCATCGTGTGCTTTTTAATTCTGGCCGTGCAGTTCCATCGAATGATGCTGCAGCTGGAGCGGGCTGGCCGACTGCCTATCGAGAAGCAGAGGTGGCGTCCACTGCTCTACGCCCTGTATGGAAGTCTAATCGCCATTACGTGGCGCATCATCTACCGCTTGATTGAATTTTCCTCTGGCTACGGGGAGTCAAATCCCATTCCATACCATGAATGGTATATGTATGTGTTTGATGGTATTCCGATGGCCTTGGCTGTCCTCGTCTGGAACATTGCGCCGCCAGGTGCCGTGTTACAGGGTCCGGATGCGGAAATGCCTTCCAGTGGCATCGGCAGGTGGCTCTGCTGTAACGGCTGTGCCTGTTGCTGTCGAAGCTGCCGGAAGGACGGCAAGAGAAAGAAGAATATGCAGCGACTATCTGATAGCGACATATATGACGATGTTGTGCCGCTCCACAGCCGAGAACCATCCCCCTACCGCGATACACAATACAATAGCCGTCGCTGAGTTAGTGTTTGATGCGGGTTCATTCTTATTCACTTTCGCCTTCTTCGTCTCGTTTTCTTCTCTTTTTCTTGTCTTTTCATTCTGCATCGCGTCCTGCTCTTTTTCTTTCCGTCGTACGCGCATCTGAAAACAAACATTTGGACCAGGTGTTCAATGAAGGGCAGCGCTCGGACTTGTTATAGAGGTCTTACATATACCCATGGACTTGCGGATCATTCAGGCTCATACATTTTTTACTTGACAGATAGATAGATAGTGACAAATGAAATCTATAAACTCAGATCAAAAAGCCCATCTCTTAAAAATCACTGTAGTATCCCAGAATCGATGAACTCGCATCACCGAAATGCGCTGGCAGCGAATCCAATGAACCAAAGAAACCCAGCGCATCTGACCCCGGCTTTCTCAAGCTAGCGTAAATATCCTGCTGGTCTGTCTCTGCAGGGGTGGATGGATACAGCCCCACACACTGGAGAACCTCCTCCGGTGGCGCCGTTCGGCGTCCATCCTTGAACACATATCGAGTCACTGCGACAGAAAGAATGGCTTTCTGTGCGTCTAGTCCCTCCTTACTCTGCTCCCCCTTTTGCAAGGCTCGCATCACGCCCTCGTGGGTCCCTGCCTTGACGAAATAGCTCACCAACACCAACCACTTTGCGTCCCACGACAGTACACGAGACCAGACCTCGTATCGCTGTAAGGGCTTGATCTCGCGCTTGAAAACACACGACGTTCCACCCAGCGCGATGCTCACAGTTTTTTCACGTTTCTTCGACTTCTGGGTATCTGTTCCGGGGCCCTCGGTGGCCAACTCGGGTGTAGGTGCCCAGCGTGGCAGGTGTGGGAAAAGGCTTAGGAGCAATTGCGCTCGATTGATGTCCAGATCGGAGAAGAAGGTGCTGTTTGATTTGTGCATATTGTAGTCACATTCCATCAGGACATTTTGATGCGAGGTCACCAGATATGAGAAGAGGAAAGGAATCCCTCCAGACTTATCGTCGACCAGAATCCCATTCGCATCGATCTGACGGGGAGACAATCGAGTCCGCACGAATTGGGTGAAAAGACCCTTCAATACTCGCATCTAGAAATTCAAGGATAACGAGTCAGCAAATTATCAAACAAAGGAGGAATTTTCCTTTCGAGGGCGCGTTAATTCATTCCACCTACATGCCATACACCTGGAAATGTCTTCAGGTTGAGCAACACTGCGCCTGTGAGGACCGCGAGGAGCGCATACTGCATATACCAGTCATCCGCCCCTGCGAGCGTGCTTAAGACCGGCATTGGGATCTTGTCACCACCACTGGAACTGGAAGATACCAAAAGACAAAAACAAACGCGTTCACCGAGAGGGTTGTCTTCGTTAGGCGCTTTGCTTTTGTTTCAAGGCTCGGCGAATCTCCGGCGCCTGCGAAATCTTCAGGCAATTTATTTGTTAATTTACACTAGAAGTACATAGATATTTGTAGGCTTCACGATACCGGTATGGCTAATAGTAGTATGTATCATGTAGTACAATGGGTGTATGTAATATATGTACTAAGTTTCACTGTTAGAATATTACAACTGAAATTGGTATATTGAACGCGTATGGTATGGAAGGTAACTATGTATGTATGGACTGTGGCTGGTATGGTGGGTATGGTACCTGTGTATTCATACAAACGGACGTGCAAGTTGTATGATACGATGATCTGAGGTGAGCATGTATTCATGTAAACAGACCAGATTCAACACATATGGAGCAGATGGTCAGATAATCTAAACGAGCCCGACAAAGTCCGAACTTGAAATCGCTTCACAACTTGGGCTGACTCCCTGGGGTTGTATCTGGTACCCATCATGCTCTGGAGTCCACTCGACGAGAAAGGCCGACAAGCCGGTGAGTAGCCCGACCGTATCTGATCTCACGGTTCAAACCCTAATGAATTAACAGTAACTGAAGGTACAGCCCTCGATCCCCTCAGCTGCCTTGGCAATGCCACCACTGCGGCTTACTATCACCGCTCTGCGGCTCTCCCACTCGAATCTCTGCAGCCATTGGTCTATGACGCCCTCTCCCGAGTGATACTGCAACATCCAGCAATGGGGGCCCTCCATGGCACGGTGCAATTTGTTCAGCTACGGGATGGCCGAGATGAAGAGGTGGACGCGCTGGTGGAGGAACAACAGAACATCGGGTTTCCGCAACCCAATGAGCAGGCGTCATGCTGGCGTCTTATTATTGCGTACACATCTCGACGAAGTACCGTCTCTGATATGGTAGCTTGTTTTGTGGTAGGTGAAGCCACCAAGGATCAGTTCCACGGGGTAGACTTGCATCGATCATTCTTGGCTGCGTTGTTGCTGGTCAACGAGGCAGAACCATTGAAACAGCCATCAGAATATCCCAGTCCGAAAGATTCACGACGTCTCTCTGCGGTTTCTACATCACGGCAGGGAAGGAGAACCAACCATACCAAATGCCAATCTCGGTTCAAGACAGTAACACTTGGAACCACGGACACCGCCCGTCTCCTAGAAAATTGCTTTGCCAGTACGACAACTCTCACTGGTGTCATGCAAGCGGTCTTGGTGGCGTCGCTGTTTGTCAACTTGCCATTGGAATTCACCACCATGCGTACTACAGGCCAGATATCGCACCCGACCGCCACACCCTGCGCTAGATATATTGCGACACATAACAGAGCACAGGGATGGAATATGCCTTCCGTTTGGAACGAGGCTCGGCGCATCCGCATAGCCTCGGAGGCCGGGCTCAGTGGAAAGGTGAGAAGCAATAGTCTAGTTGGTTTTCTTCGACGCGAGGGAGGTCATAGCTTGTTTGATACGAAAGACATTAGAGATACCAGTGGAGTCAGCGTTGCGGTATCCAGCATAGGAAGCTTCCAAGATCCAAAATCGTCTGAGTCCGAAACACAGCGAGAATGGCAGACAGGGAGGATTGTATCCAGCAATGATAGTAATGAGGTCAGCGCTGCTCTGTGTGTCACACTTGTTGCCGGAGGAGATGGTTGTTTGACAATAGGGTTTTCCTGGTTAGAAGATATTGTCGAAGAGGTTTGGCTTGACCGGGTTATCGTCACCATGAGAAGGCTGGTTCGAGAGCTTTTGCACACCAATGGTGCCACGAAAACAAAAGCAATGGTATCAGAACCCTGGGGAGGTTCGGTGTCTCGGCTTGTCTGTCTGGTCAGGGACCTCATGTTGGATTAAGTCTCCTCGTACTAGACAGATTTTGCCTCCTCCGGTAGCTTCGTCCTAATAATATTTAAGCAAGGAAATTCGAGCATTCGCAATAGATACATATTCGTAAGATGCCTCGAATGCTCCCACTATTCCTTGTTAGAGCCAACACTACATTCGCTAGTAGCCATACGCCTGGCTAAATGGTCTTCGTATATAAAATTGTTTGTTTGATTTTCATCTTCTTTTTATCGATAGCAAGGTACAAGGAAACAAATTCGTTTTCGGGGTATCCGACGTTAGATTTACTAGCCAAAGCGTCAAGCCTATAGCATGACGATACCAACACCTCCCATCTTCGATTCATCGGGCAAGTTTTTCTCGTTAATTCCACCACCAATAGGTGCAGCGCGGTAGTTATATAGGTAGAAGTGGAGCTGGCCATCACCGGCACCGAACTTGAGGTCCTCGAGGAAGAGGGGGTTGTCGTGCGAGGTGAGAGCATTGAAGACGTCGAAACGGGCCTAGAACAAATCGAAAAAGATGCGATTAGCACCTAGAATCAAGATATAAAACATTGCAACATACCTGCTTTGCGCAAATCAGGGCGTCGTTGATCAAGAGCTGCAAGCGCGCCTTGAAAGCCTGCTTGTCATCAGAGAATGCGGTCTCGGTCGCGTAGTAGTACAGGTATGCGGCATGGACGGCATCATGCTTGGGGTTGTCGATCACAGTAGACTCGAGATTGTAGAACGAGACAAAGTCGGTGATCTTGTGGGTTTCCGGGTCTTCTGCAACGTATGACCAGACAACCTGGTCCTTGCCGGGCTGCTTCTTGTACACCAGCCAGTGATCGATTTCTTCCCTTGTAAAAGCCTGGTTCATATCGAAGCGCCGCATGTATCGCTCCAGCAGATCATAGACGGCATCGATGTCCTTGGATTCCATGGGGCGCAAACCGGGAGTCGACGTCTCGCTAGGGAGATGATTCTTAGTGACCTGGCGGGCCTTGGTCGAGCCATGAGGCAGAGGCGAGAATCCAACATCGTAGAGTTTCAACCAATCCAGAGAACGGTGGTAGTACCGGCAAGAGCTGACGGGTGTGGGCAGGATTATACCGCCAGTGTAGATGGCCTGGTAAATGCCCCTGATGTAGCAGCGGCGGGTAATCTCCTTAATCAAAACGGGAGTCAGGCGCTTGGAGCGGAGCTTCTTGTGAATACACAGGAAGTTGATCTCCGTCACCTTGAGGCGCTCGCCACGCACGCGGAGTTCAGTCGGGACACCGCAAATTGATGCAACCAGCTTGCGCGACTTGGTGGCGCGCACCCCGACATGCCATTCCTTCTTCCATCCGGGTGACATTAGGGCCCTATGTATGCAGCATTAGCGTTCTGAGATAGGTACACAAGTCCATGGCTCAACCCTACCAATGAAGGAAGGATTCCGAATAGTTGAAACGGAACATGGCGTTATCATCCTCGACGTAATGCTTGTTAAGGAGCTCGTAGAGCTCTTTCAGCTCCTCCTCGTTCGTCAGGTCAAGGGTGCACCACTCGAATCCCTCAATGAGCGCATCGGGGGTCTTGGAAACCTTCTCTGGGTCGATGATCTTGATAGGCCCCTGAGCAATCTGCTTCTTTCCGGCCTCTTCAAATGCAGGCACTGGCTGTGTCTGCCAAAACTTGTACGAGGCCATATCCTTCTGGTTCTTACCTCCCACCGCCAATCCAGTCAGCATCTGTGAGAGGTCCATGTTGTGCAGTAGGGCCGCGGCCTGGTCCTTGTCCATCGCAGCTAGCTCGCTCTTCAGGGCCGGGTTTTGTTCGAGGAGTAAGGAAGCGAACTTTGCGGGAAGCTTCTTTCCTGCTTCTAGAATTCGAACGTCAGCAGTTGCGCAACTGCGGGCTAGGGTCATTGGTGCATAGTAGGGAAGGCTGGATAGAGGGGCCTACCATTATCCGAGTCGGATGGAGCACCAAACTCATTTTCATTGCGCTCGGGAGCCTTGCCCTTTTTATCGCTGGAATCAGACATGATGTGTTGGGGTGTTGTGGAAGAAGGAATTGGATTGGGCCCCACGTTTCAAACGCCGCGGATCTCTGGTGGGGGATTCTGAGGGCAATTTGACTTAATAATACTACGACGGCTCAACACAACTCGCTACGCACGCTATTTATGGCGGAAATAGTTATTGGCTATTATTTATGGACACGTTTCACCTTGTGCGGAGTACTCAGTTCTCCACTGTGAAGAGTGAAGACCCCTGCTCAATGATAAACCTTTAGTGGCCTACATCAGGAACCTCGGCATTCGCATATGCAAAGCCCATGTAGATCTAAACGTACAGGGTTTCAAATATGGTATCATTGTATAAATTAAGATCGAAGAATTGTTGAAATCCAAGCAAAAACACCTCTATGTCCGTTCTATGCTGAGTCAAAGGCATATCTCAAGTGTTGATACAAGAATGCAAGAGTCATTGGAGCTCCGAGCTACCAACCATCGGGAATCACGCATCAGTAGGTGGCTTTGTCTCAAGCACATCCAGGAATCCTCCGACCAAGTGTAGGCTGCCGGTCACAAAAGTCATGACCGGAGCTTCGTCCTTCTGTAGGACATTGGGTTCCTGACCCGCAACTTCCCGCGCAAAATCAACAGCCTCCTCGATTGTACCAAAAACATGTGTTTGAGTGCGAGGGTCAATAGCATTCCACTCCAGTGAAAGAGATTTCTGGACTCGAAGGAGTTCGAGGTCGTCAGCGTTGGTGTTCATACTGACCAAGTCGGGTCGGAAGCCGGCCTGTTTGTAGGTGATATTCGTGCAGAACAGGGCATGAGTGAATGGGGTATCGTTTCCAAGGACAGACGCAAGGGTCTCGTGGAGAGCACGAGCAAGAGCTGTGCTGTTACGAGTCTGTTGGTTGAAAATCAAAATCCGTGGCTTTTTGGCGGCTACATCCTCGGATGATGAGTCGGCCTGAATCCGCGACGCAAACCACTGGCCGGCCAGCCGGATGCTCTCCAAAGTGTGCCCACCATCGATATACCAAGATACATTCTTTTCAAATCGGGTCTCACACCTGCCACCTAGACGAGTTTCCTCGAGCCCGGTCTTGAACTTCGCCGGCAGTGGTCCTTTCATGATATGGTCGGGAACTTCGATGCCAACCTGGCGCAAGAAGTCCGCGGCAGCTGCCACTGCCAATGATGCGTTGGTGTACTGGAAGTCTCCAGCTAACCCAAGGATGATCTTGCTGCTCTCAGGACGAAGCTCTGAATGGCCACGCACAATTTCCAGCTGAGCGCCAGCCTCCTCAGCGCGTTTAGCCAAGACTTGTTCCGCACCCAGAGGTTGTGGTGCCGCAAACCCATTTATGCCACGCTTGAAAATGCCAGCCTTGTGCCACGCGATTTCCTCAATCGTATGTCCAAGCAGATCAACGTGATCAATGCCAAGACTACTGACCGTTGTCACCTTGGGTTCTGGGATCACGTTGGTACAGTCATATTGACCACCGATTCCACATTCGATCACCGCGGCGTCCACGCCCTCGCTCAAGTAGGTATGGAATGCCATCAGGGTCAAGTACCGGAAATATTGTGGTTTCGCCCCGGGCCCGGTGGGATCTTCGCCCGCCAGTTTAGCAGAGTTCTCAAGGCGATCCCATACTTCGAAGAAATAACGCGCAAACTTCGCTTCGGATAATGGGGCATTGTCGATCTTGATGCGCTCACGTGCGAACCGAAGGTGCGGGGAAGTGAAGAGACCGATCTTAAGGTTGGATCCAGGTTGATCCGCATCTTTTCGGGTATATTGGGAGAGGATGGTGGAGATGAATGCGGAGGTCGAGCCCTTGCCTTTCGAACCGGCGACATGAATTGCGTTCAGGCGATTTAGGTCGGCAGGCTAGGAAACGTAAAGATCTCGCATTAGCTCCACTCATAAGGAAATAAGGCCCTGCAATCAGCGCACCTTGTATCCAATGCGCCGCAACCACTCCACTGTCTGCGGGAGAGATAGCTCGTTCATCTCCTGCCTCGTTGTGGACTTCTTGAGCGCCTCCACAATCGCATAATTAGTCTGCAATGAGTTGAGAGATGCAATTGCACCCTATGCATTCCAAAGTCAGCATATGCTATATTTTGACTGAAGTAATCCCCTGTCGCAAAGCCCCGAGTAGCATACCTCATATGTTCGAGTCATGGTGGGCGAATGAGTCGAGAATCGCCGTGCGCAAAACGGCCAGCGAATAGAGGTCAAAATCCCTCTCATGGACAAATTAACCCCGTGCCTAGAGTCCTCAGATGAGCAGGGGTGGTTAAAGAAACCCCAGTAGCTCTAACAATTTATGATTCTCTGGTTGATCCCCCGCTCTCCTCGGGAAACCCGTTTGGCACTGATCGGGAAGATCACGTGTTCGTTAACATACATAGAAGTTAAGTGATGTATATAAATGGTTGTTGCTGTTTCATAAACAGCGAATTAATACATTCACAAATAGGTTTGTATAGTATCAGCAGACATATTGCAGTATTCGGTAATTATGTACGAAGTTACAGCAAGAAGAAGTGACCAATGGACAGCACTATCATGACTATGAAGTCATATACGCATATGGCTTAATGAAGAAAAAGAGAGGTACGTGAATCCCCCAGGAGAGGTGAATATGTATGAGGTAGGAAAGTACAGAAAACCCTAGAGTCTGATTTGATACATAGGAACACGCACTTTAAGCACAACATATCTGAGTCGCAAGATGAGGTATTGTAGAAAGATGGATGTAGGTCTTCGAAACCGTTCATGCATTGGCTAAGCTCTCGAGAAATTTGAGGGAGAATCCGAGCAGCAGGGACAATGTGGACCGATTTAAAAAATCGCAAGCAGCAGCATACAGCTGGAAATTCTCGTGCTTCCGAGCAAAGAGACAATGTATCAAACAGAGATGAAAGGTGATTAGAATTGAATCGAAGGGGCAAAAAAGAGAAAGGAAAATGCCGGCGGCCCTGTAGTGCTGAAAAGAATGGTAATAAAACATACAGCCATGGGAGTATAGAGAATATGAGAACAAAGGGGAGAGAGAAACAGCCCAAAACGCCGGAATGAGTGAAACATTTACTCAATCCTAGTCTTGCCTTCTTCCAAAAAGACGAGACGGGCATTGCTAATACCACGCTGGTGCCGTTTGGCAGGAAGCCAATTACCGATGATGGGATCAGAGCGTGCTTTGATGAGAGCATCCTGGTACCCCTCAGCGCCAGCGACTGGTGTGTTTAGCTTGGGCCAATTGACCTGACGGGAAAAAGGTCAGTGGGACAATACTTCAACTTGGTCAGGATGGAAATGAACTTACATAGAGCATGCCGTGTCCATACACGAAACGGAAACAGTAGACCGCCACCAGCAACCAGAATAACATAAACAGACGAAGCGGCCAGACAGCGGCATCAGGCAATCGTCTTGTGAAAAGCGCGACAAAAATCATGAACATACTAGCAGCGAGAACATATGGAACTGACTGGATGACAAGTGGTCGCTGGTCAAGGAATAGCTGAATGTTGGCAAATGTTGAATCCGAAGGGAGATAGGTGCCCAAAAATACGTCGAAACCATCTTGTCGAGGGCCATCCATGAAGTTGTTGCGCACATATCGCGTGATGGAATTGTTCAAATCTTGCACCATGCCGGCCCGCGTGCGTTTGCCAGTCCGAGTGAAATCAGTCTTCAGGGCGCCAGTACCGGAATAAGACTTGGAGACTACATCTGCGTTGTCTGCCCAGATATTCCGGAACAGATCTTCAAACTCCCGATCATCGTTGGCAGTCTCCCCGGGACGGAGAACGCCTGCATCCATAAGTTGCCGTGTAACCGCCCAGCGGCCGAGCATGCTCTGCACTACATTGGTGCGGTCCAGACAATCCATACAGTTTGTTCGGACAACACTCGTTTGCGTAGAACGAGTATCCAACTGCCCACCAGGGGCACCAGGACTCTCAACTCCGCGGAAATAACCGCCCTGGGTCAGCCCGTCGTTCAGACGGCCCATGAGCAACTCTGCACGATGCCACTTGAGGCCCTTAGTCTCGTTGTGGAAATCAAAGTACACATAATGCAAGCGATCCATCTCTTTTTGCTTGAACCCTGATTCCAGAACATGCATTTTTTCAGGGGTGCGTTCGTCAGTCTCGGTGCTTTCAGATGTGGACGTGACTAGCGTGCGAACCAACTGCTCGTATGCGCGCTTGACATTCTCCTCCCTGCCCTTTTGGTTGACGAGATTGACCATGTAATTCTCTCCATAGATGCGAATCTGTTCGACGAAATGCTTCCGCGCAGCCTCGACGGAAGTCTCAACGCCACGAACCTGAAGTTTCGGTGTGTATCTGAGATCGTTAACTTCAGCCCAGAAGAC
Organism: Penicillium egyptiacum; assembly: GCA_911456345.1. Lineage (NCBI taxonomy): Eukaryota > Fungi > Ascomycota > Eurotiomycetes > Eurotiales > Aspergillaceae > Penicillium > Penicillium egyptiacum. Next base: position 181,401 of record CAJVRC010000900.1, read on the forward strand.
GGGCACGCTGCCTCGAGTTTGCACAAAAGAGTAGACTTGAAGATCTTGTCCAGCTTTGTCACTAGTCATTGATTGACCTCCACCAAACCCAGATAGTCCACCCGCCGAGTCATTCAAGATCACAATCTGCTCGGTCTCGTTGTAGTTTGAAACATGGCCTTGCTCGTCGATTCCGCGAGAGAAATATCTCGTTCCGGCTCGGTGTCTGGATCGCCGGGTGATAAGCGCGAAGGTGAAGGATGTTGACTTCACTCGGGCAGGAGTAATGCGCATCATGCCGAACATCACTGGCAAGATGTAGGGGTCTGCCCCTGGTTGGGGGCCGTAGCGAATTCCACTTGTGTCGTTTACCCCGAGGCTGAAATCGATCAGATCGGATTGAATGAAGCGATTCCAGAAGAAGCGGTCGTCTGCGCCCTTCCACATCGGAACATTGTGGGCAGTTTGTGACTGTCGCTGGAAACTATTGGTGACATCCAGCGAGTAGGAGAAGTACATAGGTCCCTTTCGAAGCAGCTCTTTCACCAAGGTGAGATAAGCATCTTCGTCGGTGTCGTGAAGCGGCCGTTCTCGCATAGGGAGGAATTCTGTTCCGGCGACTTTGTACACCATATGGCCGCGCAGCCGTCCCATGGGCTGGGCTTTGGTGATAACAATGATGTATTTATCTGCGAGTGTCAGCGCAACCTCCTGAGTTTCTAATTGTGAGCGCAATTACCTAGCTTCAACTTGAGAATTCCGAGAATTCCAGCAATACTCGAAATGCGCTTAGCACCTGGAAGGGGGCCATCGTTCAAGCGTAAATCACCAGTTGGTCGGTCGACTACCAGAGTGGGTGCTTGGCGTGATGATGGCGAAGTAAAGGCATAGTGGGAGGGCGATGCGTGTAGGTTGATATCCCGAAACGGGAGAATAGTAGGAGCCATGATTGGAAACAATGACCTCCTTGAAATGAATGATTACAAGGGAATGTGAAAAGGAACAGGCATCAAAAGTAAATCCAAGTGTCCCTCCTAAAAAGACACAAGAGACCTCGGGAAGGTACAAAGTAACGGCGGGCCACTCTGGTCAGTACGCAGCCACACCGCCCCGCTGCTCCTGTGGCTGGGCCTTCCGTCATCTATTCCTGTCTGCCTCAAACTACGAAGGTCTTTGAAGTGTCTCGAATCTTTAAAGTACCCTTTGGATCTCCCATTTTTTCTCATCTTATTCCGGGTCTTGAGACCTTGAATCACATATCTCAGTTCCTCGACCGTTTCATCTTCCTTCCTTCGACCCTCCCCAGACCCTCCATCCTCTCCTGATCATGGCTTCCAGACAAGCAGCAGGAGCCCGCCCGGGCGCAAGATTTGCCCAGTTCAAACTCGTCCTTCTTGGTATGCTCTGGCGTCTATTCGCTACTTTTCTTTTCACTTTGGACGTATAGGCTGACATGATGTGGTTCATAGGAGAGTCCGCCGTCGGAAAGGTTTGGAATAACACTTGCGATCTTCTTTATCAGCCGCTGACTTGACCGCTATCTTCCAGAGTTCGCTAGTCCTCAGATTCGTTAAAGTGAGTCCTCGACGATTGCCACATTACTTCCCGCGGCGAGCCGAACGCATATGGAGTAATAAAATGCTAATCTCGGTTCAGGACCAATTCGATGATTATCGCGAGTCGACGATCGGAGCCGCCTTCCTGACACAGACCATCTCTCTCGATGATACCACCACAGTCAAGTTCGAAATTTGGGATACCGCTGGCCAGGAGCGGTATAAGTCGTTGGCTCCAATGTACTATCGCAATGCCAACTGCGCTGTGGTTGTCTATGACATCACTCAAGCTGTATGGGCCATTCCTACATCATGCCTTTGATTTCATCGCCAGTATAGAGGCTAACATTGCTGAAACTACCCTATAGTCGTCGCTAGACAAAGCCAAATCATGGGTGAAAGAACTCCAGCGCCAAGCGAACGAGAACATTGTGATCGCCTTGGCAGGCAACAAGCTGGATCTTGTCACAGAGAACCCTGATAAGCGAGCAATCGAAGAGGCCGACGCCGAGGCCTACGCACGTGAAGCAGGCCTGCTTTTCTTCGAAACATCTGCCAAGACCTCGACGAATGTCAAGGAACTATTCACCGCCATCGCCAAGAAACTGCCTCTGGATCAGGCCGGTCCTCGGAACATGCGGGCGACTCCTCGGCCCGGCGTTGACTTGCGACCAGAGGCCCCTGGAACTCAGGGTGCCGGTGCGTGCAATTGCTGAACAGTTACCCGATCATATTCCCCCTTAGCCAGTGCGCCCTCGCTTCACCCACCGTTTGAGAGAAGGCGAAGGGTACACATCCCAGCATCATTCAACGGTGGTATAACTCTGTGACTTTCTATGATTTTGCCAGTGTCATTCGATCAGACTCTGGCACCATTCTCTACCCGCTACGGAGCCGAGGGATAGATTCTCGGTCCATGGTCAATCTAACCATCTCGGATTTCCTTTGCTTCTTTTGTCCTTGCTCAGCCTGCTCAACTGAGGTCTCACAAGTCCACGTTGGCAGAAGGATTTAACTTCCATGAGCCACATGGAATTTGGCTTTAGACATGCTGCAGCTGGATCTGTCGGTGCTTTGACGGTGCTGTTCCTTCTGTACTCCTTGTCCCTTCTCACCTGGCGTCTGCATCTGCTCTTCTTTCTTTCGTCCCATCTCTTGGGCTGAATTCCTGCTATTCCCGTTACCCTTGTCTCCCTCAGAATTCTTAGTATGTTAAGCTCAAATAATACATTTTCCTCACCTGTATGTACGGTGGAGATCTAGAATATGTTAGTGGTGTAGCCAGATGAAATAGATAGATGATTTCTGTCTACCTTGGTTCTGGGTACAAACGACAAGTGTGGATATTTGTTAATTGCTTTTCAAATATATATATGCGTTGCTTGTGAAGATATATCCCTCGGTTGGTGTTGAAAACTGACCCCGAACACCTAACCAATGGCCAATATCCTGGACAAGGTGTTCCCATATTTATAGGCCAACCTCATTTTATGTTTTATTCTACTGAATCAAAGCCCCAGCTATACTTCTCTGATGTCAGCATGTACGGAACTGAGCATGAAATGGCGCGCAAAGCCACCCTGACCGCCCGCAGGATTATCGGGGCGGATCGCAACCGAGCAACCAAGTTCCCGTTTTCCTACTCATCCATCTTTCTGATCACCTTTAGCCACTAATTTTGGCGATTGTGCGGCTCGTTATGCTGCGCTCCTCGATTGCCCCGGGTCGGCAATTGCTGTCAAGCCCTGTCCGTCAACGGATCCCTTCGCAATGGCTGTCCAGAGCCGGTGTAAGCAACCGGCTGGCAGGTCAGGTAAAGAGAACCATATCCCCAAGCTTCCTATCTCTTCATACTCACAATAATCACGCGCAGCGATTCTTCGCTGATTCTAAGCCCCCTACCACTGGTGGTCCGACACCAGTTTCCCCTTCCTCCGAATCCAGCGTCCCTCCCGAGACGATCTCGAAGGCCGCTGAACAAGGTATGACCGACCCCTCGTTCATCAATTACCATTGAGGTCTTACCCCCATGTCCTAATGTGGTTTTTTTTCCGCAGAATCTAAGCTTCCTCCCTCGCCTCCGGCAGCTGCTCCCCGCAAATCCGGTCGTTTCCGTCGGTTCTTGATTTATTTGATCCTCACATCCGGCTTTGCTTATGGTGGCAGCATCTTCCTGGCCCTGAAGTTCGACAACTTCCATGATTTCTTTACTGAGTACATACCCTACGGTGAGGAATCCGTTCTTTACTTTGAGGAGCGCGACTTCTACCGCCGCTTCCCCAATGCGTTGAGACATCAAAACCGTCTCCCGGCCGCACCCCGAGAAGAGGGAAAGCCCGTCACAATTCCTAGCAAGAGCGGCCTGTCTTGGAAGGTTACTGAAGAACACAAGGCCGACGCCGATTCTAAGAAGACAGCGGCTGCTCACGAGGGACAAACCAAGCCCGCGGCCGCCAAACCCGAGGATCGGAACGCCGCAGTCATGAAGGCCAAGGAAGACAAGGCCTCGAAGCACAGCGCCAAGGAAGCGAAGCCCGAATTCGAGGCGAAGAGCCCGGTCTCACTGGACGAGCCCAGAAAACCTGCTGTTTCTGCGGGCACCATTGAATTGCTCCAGTTGCAGGATGGTGATGATACTGTTGTCCAGGATCTGGTTAAGACCTTCAACGACATCGTTACCGTCATCAGCGCCGATGAAAACTCCAGCAAATACTCTGCGCCTGTCGCCAAGGCCAAGGGCGAGCTGGAGAAGATTGCCGAGAAGATCGCTGCTATTCGTGGTGAGGCTCGCAACACTGCCCAGGAGGAGCTTAACAAGCTACATGCTACCTTTGATGAGTCGGCACGTGAATTGATGCGCCAGTTTGAGGAAGTGCGCTCCACTGATCTTGCTTCGTTCCGTGAAGAGTTCGAGGCCGAGCGCGAGAAGCTCGCCCTGGCATACCAGCAGAAGGTTAGCACCGAGCTCCGCCATGCTCAGGAGCTTGCTGAGCAGCGTCTTCAGAATGAGCTCATTGAGCAGGCCATCGAGTTGAACCGCAAGTATGTCCACGAGGTAAAGAGCCTGGTCGAACGCGAGCGTGAAGGCCGTCTGAGCAAGTTGGCTGAGCTTACAGCCAACATTAACGAGCTTGAGAAGCTCACCGCTGGATGGAGCGACGTTATCGACGCCAATCTCAAGACTCAGCAGCTGCAGGTCGCCCTGGACGCCGTTCGCACCGTGGTCGAGCGTGCTGAGAACCCCCGGCCGTTCGTCCGTGAGCTTCTGGCCGTGAAAGAGCTTGCTGCTGGTGATGCCGTGGTTGAGGCCGCCATCGCATCTATCAACCCCACCGCTTACCAGCGTGGTATCCCCTCCACTACTCAGATCTTTGAGCGTTTCCGCCGAGTCGCGAGTGAAGTCCGCAAAGCTAGCTTGCTGCCCGAGGATGCCGGTGTGGCAAGTCACGCTGCCAGCCTTGTTCTGAGCAAGGTCATGTTCAAGAAGGATGCTTTGTCCGAGGGTGACGACGTGGAGAGCGTTCTGGTGCGCACTGAGAACTTGTTGCAGCAGGGCGATATTGACGCCGCCGCTCGGGAAATGAACACTCTGCAGGGCTGGGCTAAGATTCTCAGCAAGGACTGGTTGGGTGATGTCCGCAAGGTTCTTGAGGTCAGACAGGCTCTCGAAGTAAGTTTTTGTTTCATCTTTCGGTTTGGCAATTTGCAGTAGATCCACTGACAACGTTTCTTTTCACAGGTCATCGAGGCCGAGGCCCGCCTCCAGTGCTTGCGGGTTGAGTAAGCGCATACTTTGAGCGAAGCTGAATTCATTTTACCCTGTATATCCTCATCATTTACAGGAACTGTACCTCTAGTTGTACTTGTGCTTTAGACCCAAATGCTAGAACTTTCCCATGTCCCTTCACTCGTCTAATGGTAGCATATAGCCTCCATGCTTAAGAGCTAAATATATCTTTTGGCCTAAATTTGATCACGAATAAGTTTTATGCTAGACTCTGGGGTTTCGTGGCCAGGGCTGGGTACGAATAAAGTGATTACGTAACATTGCCTGACGCGCATTTCGATCTACACTGGGGATGTTGCGTCTTTGTAGGCTGATTGTGCAACATTGTCTTTTAATTTTCGCTGGTATTTGAACCCTTGCCAAATTCGAAGATCGCACTTATGCTCGTCTCTGGCCAAATTATGTCCGTCTCTTTCTCGAACGTTGCCATCTAGCATTGTTGCCTTCCTGCAGCAATGTCGCAACGACCGAACGAGCCCCTTGTACGATCTTCAACGTCTCCGGCGAATGGACGACATGGAGATATATCCCCAGAAGCTGCGTCACCCTTAATCCGATCATATGAAGGCTCATTTCGCCAGACCCCGCCCCGAAAGAACGACCGGCAAACGAGCGGGGAGTTAGAGGGGACTACACTGGGCAGCAGTTCCCGTGATGGAGATCGAAGGACACCGGGACAGCGGAGGAACCAGAGCTCAGGTGGCTTCTTGCTTGACTCGTTGCCTCGCCCGCGAAGCACGAGAGTTAGCTTGCACCGCCCTCGCCCCTCAGAACCTCCCCAAGAGAAGCGCAGCGCTCCCGAAGCGGATATCGTGGTCCCCAAGAAACGCTCGCGGTTTCCATGGAGCCGGAATAAGCGCCATGCATCTGAAGTAATGCCAGAAAATGCAAGTTCAAGCCCGATCAGTGCTCGGCAAGCTTCTACGCCTCCTGATAGACAGTATTCTGCAAGCTCCTCGCTGCCCGAGGTACAGCAAGACAATGTGGCACGTTCAACTCCTTGTCTCGATAGGGACTCGATCCAGATCGTGAATCTAGCCTTGAGCCTTAATGAATCTCGGAGGAGGACTGCTTCTGGAATACCCTCGGGCTCTGAGAACCGAGGGCCAATATCTGTCTCTCAACCTGCTGTTTCGACAGCAGACAGATACGCGTATTCCCCACTAGCGAGGAAGTTCCAGCCCGACTCGCCGTATCGCGATCTTACTCAGGTGTCTGGTAATCGTTTATCGCAGGGGACACTGCCCAGCTTAGAGCAATCGTCTGTTGTGAATTTGTTGCCTCCATCCGCGATTGAGGATCACCGGGCATACGAATTCTCCGAAAGCACTTTGGCTCGTGCTGAGAGAGCACGGAATCATTTCGATTTATTTCACGAATATATGCGGCTACTGCCCTCATTACCACCTCTCCGAGATGCAGTCAATCATGACTCTGAGTCTAGACCACAGAATCCCAACCGAAGTTATAACCCGCTTCAAATGATTCGCAACCGAAAAGTCAGGTATCGCGAGAAATGCTCCATCGATCCAGCTGCGGAAGGATGGCACGACGTTGAAAGAGTCCACCAGTGGATCAGTGACGTCGCGCAAAAATACAGCCAAAGAGAGTACGACCGAGTAGATTGCTTGAAGCTTCCACCTTTCCAACAAGGTCGCCGCCATGTATCTATTGGAGAACACGAAGATATGGATATGATGCCTACGTCTCCGGGATCGAGCTTGCGACGAGTAAGCCGAACCAGCAGCATGAAGGCCCGTCGACCACGTATTGATTGGAAGATCTCACCAGCAGAGCTTCTGGCCGATGCTGCTTGGCTGGAATATGGTGCCAATAAGACGAAGGTGGTTGACAAGGATGGCTATAAACTCTACCCTGACCCCACAGAATTAGTTATCATGGACACAAGCGAGGATCTCGGGACGTCTCATAAGCAGCAACGCCTTTCGGCCGAAGTGGGAGATCACGCAGAGGCACATTCGTCACCGCGCACTTCTGTCTCCATTCCTCACCCCGCATTGGCGCAAGAATTCAAAAGTGTGGGTCGTGGGCGGCACAGGCATAAATTCCGAAGTCACTCGCACAGCTTACGCAGCCGTAGTACTTCCAGCAAACAAAAGCCGTCAGCATGGGATCATGTCAAAATGCGTTCGGGCAGCGTCTCCAGTTCCTCAAGCTCAGATACCCGCCCTTCTGTCGATGAAAAGCCTCGCAGGTCTTATGAGCACATCCGCGACCATGTCCAAAGATTCGTCGAACATGCACACTCAGGATCACGAATATCCCGCGGCAAGTCTCCGGCTGTTCGTGACGCCGACATTGATCGGGGAAGGACACCACAGCCAACCGACCCGTTGTCGGTCAATACGAATCAAGACCGCAAGCACAGAACAGGCTCTTTCTCATCGGCAGGCAGTCTTGACCGGCACGATACTCGTATGTCCCTGGAAGGCATGGATAGCACTGCGCCTAACTCTCCCGCTCGTGTTGGCTACTTCCCGAGCATAGCAGTAAATCTGTCACCCCCGTCAAGTCGATCCCCTTCGCCCGCAAAGAAGGGTCTCCGTCATAAGATTGTTTCACGTCACGAGCGCAGCAAGAGCAAACAAGCAGATCGAGAGCGAGAGCGGGAAGATGAATTGCCGGAGCCTGATACTTTGCGTCAGCGAAACCCGACGGCACTTGCACGAACGGAGGGCGCCTCCAAGCTCGAGCCGAGTCCTCTTCCTGATGTTGTGTCGTCATCGTATCCCGATGATCAAGGCACGCACGAGGGCAATCGGGTAGATGGACATCGGTCCCGTAAAGGGCCCCATCTCCCCGAATCAAAGCTACGAGGAATATTTAAGGGACCAGGTCGGATAGCAGAGATCGTGGGCAATGAGGTCTCCAAGGTCGGAGATCTTATCCTGAAGAAAGACGCAGATCCTGAATCTCGGAAATCATCGTCCGCCACCACTTTCGCATCAGATGATAGCGATTCTGATGAAGAATCCAGAGGCGACAGGAAGTCTGGCTCCAAAGGTCTTTTACGGCGCCTGCCAACATTTACAGATGAGCCTGGGCGATTGACTCGCAGAAATTCCGAGAAGAATTCCTCCCTAAGCTTTATTCCCTCTCTGCCGACCTTCACATCACCCCTGAGACAAGATGAACGAAGCGAAGCAGCAGAGGCGACCGACTTCGGCAGTCCTCACTATCGAGTTTCCCCTCCACGAAGTTATGGTTCTCGTGATTCCCCCAAGAAGTTCTCGCTGCCACGCAGCAAAACGCTTGATTTCAGCCCTTCTCTGCACACGGGACGGACAAAGCGCGACGAGATTAAAGACCCTTGCATCCCTTTCAGCTTAACACGGCCTCCTGTCACTGGGCTCGCCAACGCTCGAGCATCACCAGGGATTTCCCCGGAGGGAAGACGCACAGGGCTTTCAGGTGCTAGTCGTGCCTGGAGTATATCTGGGCGCAGTATCCACACCTTGATTGACAGCGGCGTACCTGGTAAACCAGAAGTCGAGCGCACACGGGCTCTTCTACTGTCATCAGGGATTAAGGCCCGGGAGATTACTCGCCGAGCCCACACTGCCCGTGAGCCAGCTCCTCCCTGGCTTCAAAGCTCCATGGGCCCTGGTGCATCTGTTCCACGAGTGACTCGGATCAGCGAGTTTGACCTCGCTGCTCAATGCCTCCTCCAGCGTTTCGAGCACACCCAACACTCGTTCCAACAATCCATGCATCATTTTTCCACCTCCACCTCGTCGCCTCTCCGAGCCCAGCTGAGGAACCTGGAAAACCTGGTCAATCATTCCCTGGCTCCGCGCGTCCGAACCACGGCAATTGACGCCGAGGACTTGTGTGTCCAGCTCAACACCACCAGTACACTCGCTGTTAAGCAGCTGAGCGATGCCCTTGACAAAGGCCTTCGTAAGCGTCGCCGTCGATTGCGGTGGATTCGCCGCACTGGGTTCATGGTTCTGGAATGGGCACTTGTTGCTATGCTTTGGTGGGTGTGGCTGATTGTCATGGCTTTCAAGCTTGTGCGTGGTGTCTTCCGGGGTGCCTTCACTGGTATCCGATGGGTCTTGTGGCTTTGATTTACAGGCTGCCCGCGGACATTTGGACATTTCGTAATCATCCATTTTCGGTGCCCACTACCCTTTTTGGGCCGTTTCTTTTTACATTGCCGTTTTTAACTCCATCGCCCTGTTGGCGCGCATATACCCTTCCAGCGAGCTTGTTTATGCCCGTTGTCTTCTCTTCAAATCCACCATATATGATTTAATGGAGCGTTGCATCTGTTTCACATGATTCCCAGAATATTTTGTCTTCACACGTTTTGTACATAATTCAGCTGTCCTGTCTCTGCTCCAATACATTTGGATTTGACTAATGCTTATTTGCCTCTTCTGATAGTGGAAATTGTCTACTGGTTGTCTTTCAGCCCAGAAGGTGACATGGGAATTCGAGATGGCATTCCTCTGCAAGCAACCGCAGTCGACAATGAATGACTCGAAATTTTTGGAACAAAGCTTTCCCTCTTCTTTGTTCGACTTTGTCACTCAGGATATTTCAGAACAATATCTTCTTTGATCTGGACAGTGTGCAAGTATGCCTCTTTGTTTTTTTGTCTTCCTCTTGTCTACGCTTAACAATGAGAACCTTCACTATATAAAAAAGACCAACAAGCATAAATAACTGGAGAGGTCCGTTGGATTCAATCATCCTTACAAGTTTTGACATTCCTTCCCAGCAGAACTAAAAATCCTCCCTCAGGTACATTCCATTCACAATATATCGCTCATCTTATACACCAAAAATGCCTCCAACAGGTAACAAGATCCCCACTAACTCCAGATCACCAAACCATCTAAGCCGCTCCTACAAGGAAGCTAGCACCAGCCGGTGGCAACTACAAGCCCTCTTCCAGTCATTCTTGGAGGACAGACCGGCCGATACCATGCTTGCCGTTCAACAACGACGCCTTCTTGTTTCCTGGGACCTCAAAGCCATCCATTACTTGAGGATATGCTTGAGGGCGTGGATTCTGGACAAGGTCCCAGGCGACGCGATCGGTGCATTCCTGGTGACTGTCTTGTACGAACAGGACTTTCACTTGGATTACCGGCTGACGATGATGGTGAGAGATGGACAAACCCCGCTGCACATCGCTCGTCGTTTGTTAGCATTCTATCAAATCCGAGACGAAGCAGGCGCTCCCATCTGGGATAATGTGACGGTCTACGCCGAAGACACTCACCCGAAACCACCGGCTGTTCAGCGCAAGAGTGGTGCTGGAAGCTCCCCTGCCAGGAAGGAGCTTCCACCTCGTATCCCTACACCACCGCCTGCTGACCCGAGATGGCCCCTCTTCATGGGTGCGCTTAGCGACCCGGAGATTGAAGACCTCATGGACAAGCTATCAGACGACGATCACTATGCAGAGGGAGATCTGCCCCCGTTGTTCACCGGTGTGCGTGAGGAAGATATTCCCATCATCCAGGCGTTCCGAAAATTCAATCTCCACAAGAATGATTCCTCCAAGGACCTTCCTGCGTCTGAGTCTGGGACTGATCGGATTGAATATGCCTCGAAGCAGACTAACATATCACAGGATAAGCCCCTGCCCCCCCTTGCCATGAAGAAGCCTCTCCCAATCTTACCCACTGACAAGGCTCTTCCCGCCTATAAATCCCTCCTCCCACTCCCACCTCTTTCGCGCCCGTCAAGCCCAAATCCCTCATCTGTGCGTGTGTCGACTTTCAAAGCAGAAAAGAAACTTAAAGTCAGATGGGCTGACTGTGTACCGAGCGAAAATGCTAATATTGAACAGGAGAAGGGTAAGACTGACCTACGTTCGTCCCCAGCCGCATGCCCGGAGCTTCCTGTTGACGTCAACGTCAACCAGCCGCATCCTCCCACAGATATTATTTACGCTTATGTTCGGAGTCCTTGGCATTATAATGTTCCTCCGCCCCCTCCTCCGCTTAAAAAGAAGGCGGCAGTGGATGACTTGCGCAAGGCTCGAGAGCGTGGTGGTTGAATGACTGGGGATGTTCAGTCGATACATTACGCAAGAGATATCTTTTGGCCAAGATATTCAATGGCTTTCTAGTATGAGAGATTGTTTGCAATGATATCAATGGACCTGTTTTTGGATATATTCCTTGGTCCATGAACCAAGATGCTTTAAATGTACAACGCCTGAAAGAACAATCCAATGAAAGAATAATATAATAAAACGATAATCTATTTGTTCAGACAGGAGAGTAGAATGTAGTATCTTGATCTTGAAATACAGGTCTCAGAAAGTCACAATGTGATATAGTGCCATGCGTAAATAGTACAGGGGGGTTGTTGATGATGGAAGAAGCAGCAGGGATTGAAAGCAAAATACGCCGCGTGTTAGCTCCAAAAGCCAATGCTAGGCGCCGCCTGGCTTCGGTTGCTGGAGTAGTCGGAGAGGGTATGGGTTATTACATATTTTATCGTTTATTTCTTGTGTCTGTCGGCCTGGGCCTTCAGGTACTTGGCAATGAGTTCCTTCCTGTAAGAGAAAGACGGTTAGCAAGGTGTTTAGAGAAGTGATCTGGTTGAAACATACTGCATGTGAGGAGGAGCCTTCTCGTAGTGGCTGAACTCCATGGTGTATTCACCCTTGCCCTGAGTAGCGGCACGCAGGTTGCTACTGAAGCCGAACATGCCGTTCAGACTGCAGTCAGCGTGGACAGTGAACTCGTCAACACCGGTCTCGGTGTCGTTGATAGTGGCACTGCGCTTGTTCAGCAGGCCGATAACATCACCCTGGAATTCAGTCGGGGCGGTCACAACTGTCTTCATGAGGGGCTCCAGAACAGAGGGCTGACTTTCCGCGAAAGCCTTGCGGAATGCCTGCTGGGTGGCATTCTTGAAGGACATTTCGGAAGAATCAGTCATGTGGGTGGCACCGTCGTTGATGACCATGCGAGTGCCGAGAACCTTGTGGCCGATCAGAGGACCCTTCTCACAAGAGAGGTTGAAGCCCTTCTCGCAAGCGTACAGGAACTTCTCCGAAATGCTGCCTCCAATGACTTGCTGCTCGAACTTGTTGTCCTCGAGGGCGCCGGTAGGCTCCATGTATCCCATCACACGGGCGAATTCACCAGGTCCACCGGACTGCTTCTTGAGCAGGTGGTCGAACTCAACACGGTTGCCGATGGTCTCACGGTAGGCGACCTGGGGCTGGCCAGTCTCGCAATCGACCCGGTACTCACGGCGCATACGCTCCACGTAGATGTCAAGGTGGAGTTCACCCATGCCGGAGATAATGGTCTGGTCGCTCTCGCTATCGTAGCTCACTCGGAAGGTCGGGTCCTCTCTTTGGAAACGGGCCATGGCCTTTGAGAAGTTGGCACCGTCCTTGCTCTGCTTGGGCTTGATGGAGAGCGAGACGACGGGCTCGGGAACGAACATGGATGACATGCTGTAGCCGAGGGTCCCATCCGTGAAGGTGTCACCAGATGCACACTCAATACCGAAGACGGCACAGATTTCACCAGCGCCAATCTCGCTGACTTCCTCCATGTCGTTGGAGTGCATGCGGACAATACGGGGAACCTTGACCTTCTTGCTGTTGCGAGCGTTGAAGACGTTGGCGCCCTTGCGGAGAGTACCCTGGTAGACGCGGATATAGGTCAATTGACCGAAGTTGCTCTCTTCCAGCTTGAAGGCCAGACCAACAAACGGAAGAGAGTTATAGGGGACAAGCTTGACAGACGCCTCGTCACGCTTCTGGTCAAGGGCGAGATTCTCAACTTCAGCGGGATTGGGAAGGTAATCAATAACGCCGTCCAGCATGGGCTGAACTGACTTGTTCGCCAGAGCAGATCCCATGAAGACCGGGGTGAACTTCAACCCAATAGTGGCTCGGCGAATGGCGGCTCGGATTTGATCCTCGCTGGGCGTGAGTTCCTCCAAGAACATCTCCGCGATCTCGTCGTCGACATCGGCAAGAGTCTCAATGAGCATGGTGCGGCGCTCCTCAGCCATGGCCTTGACCTTCTCGGGAATTTCATCCTTCTCCATAATCTCCTCACCGCTACCGCCAACGTTGTATAGAGCCTTCATGCGGATCAAATCGACGACACCCTCGAACTCGTCCTCGGCACCGATGGGGACCTGAACAGCAGCCGCAGGGATCTTCAGCTTATTGTTGATCTGGTCAACAGCCTTGAAGGGATTAGCACCCATGCGGTCCATCTTGTTCACAAACGAGATACGAGGGACGTTGTAGCGGCGCATTTGGCGGTCGACGGTAATCGTTTGGGACTGGACACCGGAGACAGCACACAGAATCATGACAGCGCCGTCCAGAACGCGCAGCGCTCTCTCGACCTCAATAGTGAAATCAATGTGACCGGGGGTATCAATCAAGTTGAGGTGGTACTTTTGCTCAACTCCCTCCTTATCCTTCTTAACCCAGTCACAAAAAGTGGCCGCGGACTGAATGGTAATACCCTTCTCACGTTCCAAGTCCATGGAGTCCATCTTTGCACCGACGCTGTCACGCCCGCGGACCTCGTGGATAGCCTTGATACGACCAGTGTAAAAAAGAACTCGCTCTGTACAGGTGGTTTTACCGCTGTCGATATGGGCCTGTGCAGAGAGACGTCATTAGACAAGAACGAAAAGCAGATATGGGAGCAATTGGATATTACGTACCGCAATACCAATGTTACGACACTTGTCAAGACGAGCGGCCTCGACCGGATCGAGATTGTCGATAATGGCGGTTTGGGACAGACCCTCCGGGTTGGCTTTAGCAGCCTCCAGACTAATAACAACGTTAAAAAGAATAAAAAGCAAGAGACCAGTTCTATGGGCACACTTACACTGCAGAAGCAGCAGCAGAGGCATTTCGGCGCTGGCCCCATTGTCCCAGCTTCGACTGATAAGCCGGCGCAACAGCGGCGGACCGGAACGCGGCTGTGGAAGCGCATCGTTGGCGTAGAAGAGTCTGGGGCTGGAAACGAGCTGATCTGGTCAAACCAGACACCGCGCAGGTTTGTAACCGGGCAAGAGAAGGAGACCGCATGGTGATGATCCAACCACACCAGAATTGATATGATCAACGCGAATTGAATATTTAGTTGGCTCCCCGAAAAAAAAGTTCGGGGAAGCCAGGAACGCATCACGTGATTATTTACATCGGCCCATCAGAGCTGGGAGATTACAAGTCGGTGGATGTAGAACTATAAAATGAGACATCGACGTCGGAAACGATCATGGCTTTGTTGCTTGGAGGCTTGGGTATGGTGACAAGCCGTTGGTTGGAGTAAACTGCGCATATATGCATAGATATCGGCCATCCAAGAAAGTCAAGACTGAAGATCATGATATGAGTTGAATTGAAACATGAAGACCCAATGAACTTGATTGCCACACTAATATACAAGAAAAATACACAAGCGCCGTGGTATCCAACCACTGTCTGGTTTTGAAACAAGAATGCAAAAGTATGCCGCCGATCCTGGTTCCGCAACGACAAGCCGCATATCCAAGGGATTTAAAGACAACCTAAGTATTGAGAGCATGTTTGTATGCCTGAAATATTGCCAATACCTCAGATTGTTCAAGTAAAGGCTGCCGCGGAGGGACAAAGCGATGCACGCTATCGAAGAAAACGACTGAAAGCGACGACGCTATTTCCCTTGCCGTTGCTTGTGCTTGGGGTTCTTCGAGCTAAACCAAGAAAACGAAATATTAAAACCGAACGACTTCAAGTATAGCCTTCAATGGCACGGGGTGATCACTCACCAGATGATGTAGACACGGCCTTTCCGGTGAACGGGCTGTCCAGTAGTCAGCACCCACCAGTCAAAATATGATTCAAAATCATTCCAACATGGACGTATTCAATATCTTAAATCATACCTTGCAGCCATCACACAGTCTCTTAACAGAAGACCGAGTCTTCATTCCCCGAACCTGCTCCAACTGCCTAGCAAACCCATTCGCCACGGCAACAACATTGCCGGACTTTACTTGTCCACGTAGCCTCGTCAGGCTGTTGCGAATCATATGCGAGAAAGGCCGTAATGAGGCGGTCCGGGCGGTCACAGAGGGGAGGAATTGGCGGAGGGTCCCGGAGGAGGCACCGAAGACGGAGCGGAGGGAGAACATGGCGGCAGGTTTCGATTTTGGTCTGTCTCCACGGAAGGTGATCAATTGGAGGCTGCGCCTCGATTATCACCTTATGAAGAACGAGAGGTATCGGGGTGCGGTGCGAGGCTGATGTTTGGCTCCGAAGGTTCTCTCGTGCTGCGATCGCAAATGTTGGCCGGAGCTTCTGTATCGCCGGTCGGCCGAGGGGGTTGGCCGCTGTGATTGGTCGGGTTTGCACTACAAGTATAACCTTCCAAGGTTGGAACATAGGCTACAACGACAGAAAAGCAGAAAGACTATGTGAAAGTGTGGATTTATTTAGCGACTCGAGAGAAAACTTAGTTCTATTTATTGAAGGTATCTAGGGGGCTAGCCGGAATATATCTGCTAGGCTAAAATGGAGGCCTGACCCACAAAACATTGCGTATGAATGTTCAATCATGAGAAAAGGACATTTGAGGGTATTTGGACTTATGCAAATATGTAGTAAGAGCCCTAAAAGTAGACTATGTGACCTATGATACAGATGGTCTATCAAAATGAACCAAACGCCGAAAAAGAGACAAAACAGGGTATGAACAATGCATCCACTTGTTACCCACCTTCTCTTCTCTTGCGATTATAAAAACAAGTGCTTATTCGGAACGCAAGAAGGTCTTGTAAGTGGTAGAGTCGGTGTGCTCAGTGAACGGATATCCCAGATCCCGAAGGAAAGCGTCCACATCCTCCTTCTCGGGTGACGGGCACTGGATTCCAGCCAGAACCTTGCCCACATCACCGCCATAGTTACGATAGTGGAACAGAGAGATATTCTGTTCAGGACGGAGAGTGGTGAGGAACTTGGCGAGAGCACCTGGACGCTCGGGGAACTCGAACATGAAGATACGCTCATCGGCGACCTCGCAGCGGCCGCCGACGAGGAAGCGCACATGACGCTTGGCAAGTTCGTCATCAGTCAAGTCGCGGCAGCTCATGCCGCCCTTCTCCAGCTCTCCCATGATCTTGGCCAGGTCTTCGCGGCCAGTAGAGGTAGATAACGAGATACCCATCAGCACATCGGCCGACTCTTCGCGGGCGTAGCGGTAGTTGAACGCGGTAACGGCGTGCGGTAGAACAATCTCAACGAGCTTGGCGAATGCGCCGGGCTTCTCGGGGATCTTCACGCTAAGAAGTGCCTCCTTCTTCTCACCAAGGGCAGCGCGCTCAGCAACAAACCGCAGACGATCAAAGTCCATATTAGCACCAGAGGTTATGGCAACAAGCTCGCGGTTGGGGTCAGGGCTAGGGTTCTTGGCAATATACTTCTTGAGACCGGCAAGAGCGAGAGCGCCGGCGGGCTCGACGATGGACCGGGTATCCTCGAAGGCGTCCTTGATGGCCGCGCAGGTCTCGTCGGTGGAAACCTGGATGACATCGTCGATGACCTCGCGGCTAAGACGCCAAGTCTCCTCGCCAACCGACTTGACTGCTGCACCGTCCGCAAAGAGGCCAACCTCCTTGAGGAAGACTCGGTTACCCGCTTCGAGGGACTGAGTCATAGCGTTGGCGTCGTAAGCCTCGACACCGATGACCTTCACCTGGGGTGCGATGCGCTTGAGGTAAACTCCAATTCCGGCAATCAGACCACCTCCTCCAACAGCACAGAAGACTGCCTCGAGCTTGTCCAAGTTTGCCTGGCGCAGCAGCTCCATGCCGATGGTACCTTGGCCAGCGATGACGTAAGGGTCGTCGAACGGTGGGATGTTTGTCAGCCCATGCTGCTTCTCCAATCGGTGAGCCTCATCCTTGGCAGCATCAAAGTCGTTTCCGTGAAGGACCACACTTCCTCCCAAGCGAGCAACATTCAGGTGTTTAATGGCGGGGGTACCGGAAGGCATGACGATGGTAGCGGGGATTCTGAGCTTGCGGGCAGAAAAGGCCACACCTTGAGCATGGTTTCCTACGTTGAGTGAGTAAAAAGCACTTCCAATCTTATCTACCAGGTACAAACTCACCAGCAGAGCAAGCGATAACGCCTTTCCAGCGCTGCTCATGGTTCAAATGAGCCATCTTGTTGTATGCGCCACGGAGCTTGAAGCTGAAGACCGGCAGCAAATCCTCACGCTTGAGGAGCACCCGGCTTTCCAGCCGGCTACTCAGGTTGACAGCATGGGTAAGAGGGCTTTCTTCAATCACATCGTACACTCGTGACGTCAAAATCAACCGGAGATACTAGAATCGCGGGGCGATGTTAGAATTTGAAGATTCAGTAGGAATTTCAAGACCTCAACTTACATCTGGGTAACCGTTGGGGAGCAGAAAAGCTTCAGGGATGCCCCAGTTAGGAGGCAAGCCGGGCGTCCTTTGCTCGCGTTCAGAGGGCGGCGTCGGAGCGGCGGTATACTCAGTCAACGCCAGCCCGCTCATCTTGGGAGTGACGGGCATCGCGCCGCCGTTAGGAGTCTCGTCAGACATGATAAGCTCAGATTGGTTCTACCAAACGACGGAGAAAATCAATTCCAATGCTGATTAGAAAGAACCTGGACGGGATAATCTAATCTCTGACTCTTTTTTCTTGCAAAGGCGGGACCGGTGATCGGAGAACCTTATGTCATCAACCCTGAGTGCTAGCCCTAAATAATGCTTGATTTGGGAGTGTGGAAGGGGTAAGATAAAGTAAATGAGACCAAAGCGAATAAGGACGTTCTAGACAAACATGAAATCGTGTATCCTTTGGACTGGATGAAAGAAATGAACATTGGGTGGACGCCCTAGAGGTATATAAGTACAGGAGGTTGTACAAGCGGTCAACAATGAGGGGCAACTAGTAGAAAAATAACTTATTTATGCTTTTTTTATTATTATACTTTGGACCCGAGATTTTTCAGAAGCATTTGAGCAAAATAGGAACTAATGTCCTTGTAACATTGGTAAAGACATAGTAGATGCTGTAGTAGTCTCCACCTGGCAGGGCCAGATAGTTACATAACATCCGGGGCCGATTTGGTTGAAAACTTGGCGTCATACCACAGCTCGACCATCTCTGCCCCAGCTTCTTGAAGAGTCTATTCCAACATCAAAACTTCCAACTCCTCACATACTCCGATTTGATTTTTGTCAATAAATCCCCATTTATAAGAGTTCACCGAATATCCCCGACTCGAAAACTCCGCATCCCGCGGACGCAATTGTGCTCCGCACCACTGTCAACATACCCGACCCCGATCAACTTCACCATGAGCCGGGAACCCGTGCCTTCGTCTTTTGACGAGGGAAACCCGTATGTGTCACACATTATCCGCGCGTCCGCAAGCGGCGCCCAACAATGCCGCATAGAAAGCAAAGGGAAGACTCATCTGCTGACGCTCGGCCTCCGACAGTCAATTTACAGAAGAGACCGGAATGGAAAAGTTCACACGACGCCTCAAGGAAGAGCCCCTCGTTCCACTTGGTACGAAATTCCTCTAGCACAAGCCCCCATATTTTCCTCGGTATTCCCTCCCGACATTAACAAGACTAATACATACTACCATAGGATGCGCCGCAACATGCTATGCCCTCTACCGCGCCTACCGGTCGATGAAATCTGGCGACTCAGTGGAAATGAACCGAATGTTCCGAGCCCGTATCTACGCACAAGCTTTCACACTAGTCGCGCTAGTCGCCGGCGGAATGTACTTCAAGACGGAGCGGCAGCAGCGCCGGGAATTCGACCAGGCGGTGGAACTTCGGAAGAAGCAAGAAAAGCGTGACGCGTGGTTGCGCGAGCTGGAGATTCGTGATAAAGAAGATCGCGAGTGGAGGGAGCGCCACGCTGCTATTGAGGCTGCGGCTAAGGAGGCTGGGAATAAACCGGCGCCGCGCAAGGAGCCTGATGCGGCACGGTCATCGATTGAGCCTGCTGATGAGAAGTCTATTGGGGTTATGGATGCCGTGAGGGCTCTTATTTCACGGAATTGATGGCGAGCGCTCTGTAAGATAGGAGAGATCCTTTTTTTTTTGTACATATCATCGAAATTGTCTAATCGCGTGTGGATCTTCAACTGATCAATGGTGCTGTTGTTCGAGAATGGAAAGTAAAGGTGGCAAAAGTACGATGAGCTCGTCCGGTTGTAGTTTCTGGGTTTGTACTGCGTACGGGGAGTCCGACGATCGACGTGCCGAGGTTGAAATGTCCTCATTTATCCACGCCCAAACAAGCACGGCACTAGCACAACAAGGTAAACCACGTTCTTGGCAGAACTCTGGAAATATTTCCGAAAAAGCAGCACGTTGATGTTGGATAAGCCTGGCCGAATTTGTTTGCTTGGCCGAGGCTTTCATGTGAGATCGACAAGGCTAGCGCCGTGCGGCAAACATATGATCCTCAGGGCTTATTCGGAACAGGAGTGCCGTCAAGTGTGGTTTTATGGGATTTTATGGCGTTTTGAAACGGCGCTGAATTCTTAGTAGTACAGGGGAGTATAAGACGAACGCGCTTTTCATGAAGACTAGACTAAGATGGTCAGGTCAAAAAGAAGATCCAAAGGCGGGGAAGTTGAGCTACTCGACACCAAACCCTAATTTGGAAAGCCTCAGGGTCTATCAGAACCTGCGTCAAACTTTTCAGTCCCTGCTCCGAGTATCCACCCCTCATCCAGCCTAACTCTTGCAAATCTTCCCTGCTCATTTCTTTCCGAGCCACAGTGACGTGTGGAACACAGGCTAGTCGCTTTGTGGGCTCTCATGAGAGTATAAAGGCCCATGACATTCCCCTATGACTGTAGATCTTCTCGTGTCCTAGTCCTTTCCTTCACACCCTTATCGAAAAGACACTATACCCATCTGTATACGTGGTGCCCAGCAAAAAGAACTATTTCCATATTCAAAATGCTTTCCTGGATCAACCCATTGCGAATCGTGCAGGCGATCCTGTCCCTGGCCACGATTGGTCTTACTGCATACGGTTCGTTTCACTATACATGAGCTTTATAGAACAACGCTGACTCAATCTAGAAATTGCCTCTTTGTACGACGAATGGTCCTACTCAAATGTCATCTACTACATGCTCTTCAACGGCTGCTGGACAACAGGCATCGCAGTCCCATACCTGGGCCTCGCACCCCTACGCTTCCCTCGCTTCTCACATGAAATTGCCATTCCTCTTATCGAGCTGCTCACCGGCGGTCTCTGGCTCAGCGGCTGGATCGCCTTGGCTGCCATGGTCCCATCGCCTGGCGCGTGCCACTATTCCAGCTGCCACGCCCTCCAGGCCCTGATTGTCGTCGGGGCCGTCCAGTGGTAAGAACAGAGCCCAAGCACCAATACACACGTACATTATCTAACCTATCGCTCTAAATAGGGCTACTTTCGTTGTCACAAACACCTTCGCCGTCATAGACTTGAAGAACTCTCGCCGCAATGCGAAGAATCATCGCGACGATGCTTCCCCGGAGATGACTACTGCTGATGCCAATTCCAATGGCAACACCACCAATACCGGCACCGCCGATGCCGCTGTCTAGATGCTGTGTCCATACCCCGAGAATATGTTTATGTACCAACGACACTTGCAACGACGACAACTTGCAAGCTATGATACGCACGCGGTTGAGTTTCCTATATGAAAGCGATACCCCACTTGGTTGATTTTGATGAACACGTATGGCCCTTGTTTATATGCCAGGATTACTTGACAATACCAGAAATGGTCTGGTCATGTATCGACCTAATGTTAATACTATAATCTGTTCTTACTCTCTTTCTTCCACCCCCGACAGTGCAACTCAATTCATGGCACCGTCAAAAGGAATTATACAAGATTAAAATTGAAATCTTTAACCATGAGTTTACTTTAGCATTAAAATGTCTAATCAACAAAAGGCTTCAATGAATATAAAATAACCGAGATACCCGAGAGATATATCGATATATCGCTCAACCAATATCCATTCCATCCACCTGGCGTATTGATTTCATCGGCCCGCTCTGGCCAGTTTGGTTCATTTCTGCGTGGAATGCCAGCACCTCGCCATACCTAGAAATAGTCAGCAGAATGTCCGGAGATGCATCGACATGTACTGTTAGGACTGACATGATGGTCTTCCAGATATCGGCTGGGAGATCTGCTTCAAGGAAAGCCCAATCGAATGTTTCTGCTGCTACTGGCTCGTCGTTGGGATCGTGGTATGGTGCGAGATATGGGGATGTGAGGGCTTCTGTTGCGGAGATTCGTACTTGAGGGTCGAATTGAAGCATTCTGTCGATCAATGCCGTGGCTGATTTGGTTAGTATTTTGTTTTCTCAAGGAATAGGTTGAAACGTACCGTCTGCGTTAGCCTTGGGGATGAGCTGTGATATTGGCGTGCGGTCTCGCTTTGGGAGTGAGTTGATGAAGTTCAATGTCTGCAGGGAAAAGAGAAGTAATCAGCAAACCCATGTCCGTGGGTACAATATAATTTCAAGAGTTTATCTCACATTTTCACTTGTGATATTATTGATGACTGCTTCAGGGGGGCTACCAAGTAGATCGGTGATAACACAAAACTGGTTGATATGGTCCTTTCCGGGGAACAACGGCTTGCCCAGAAGTAATTCAGCGAAGATGCATCCGGCGCTCCATATGTCAACTTTTTCGTTATACTTTCGCCATGTGAGCATGATCTCTGGTGCACGATAGTACCTCGTCGAGACATAGCCGGTCATGTGGGCTTCTTGGATCCGGGCCAGGCCAAAGTCACATATTTTCAGGTCGCAGTTCTCGTTGATCAGGATATTACTTGGCTTTAGATCTCGATGGACGACACCGGCTGAGTGGAGATATTTTAGGCCACGCTGCAATTGTTGGTCAGGAAATGGCGGTTGCTGTGTTTTTGGTATAGATGGCACCGACCATTATTTGATACATGAAGTATTGGGCGAATTGGTCTTCGACCCTTTTTGCCTTCAAAATTGTATTAAGATCGGTTGCCATAAGTTCGGTCACAATGTATCTAGATTTATTAGTACTTCCCATGTAAAGAAAGTGGAGTCTCTTCGTACATGTCTTCCGAGGGAGAAATGAAGATGTCGGTCAGGTTGATAATCTGTCTGAAACTTAGATAGTCGCCTTATACTAGTCACTGGGGATGCTCACATTTTCATGTCGCAACTGTCTCAACAATTTCATTTCTCGAAACATGTGTCTTGCAATAGCCGGTGTTTTGAAAGGTTCCGCGAGTTTCTTCACGGCGACGGTCCGATGAGCAAGCTGATCTCTTGCAGAGCTATACGGAAAGTAAACGTTAGTATCGAGTGAATTATAGGTCTGCTCCAAGGAAATAATACCAGACAAGCCCAGATACTCCAAGCCCAAGGGGCTTCCATTCTGTATAACTGATTTCGTATAGTCTTAGTATACAAGATGTCGCCAAAGTATTGCCAGCTTTAGTTTTCCTAACCGTTCAGTTGTCTCAAATACTGTGCCCATTACTGATTTCTGCGAGAAAGTTGCCATTTGCTCCCCGTAGGGTGGCGTAGGTAAGGCCGTGGGCATCATCGGAGATAATATGGAAGTAAATAATGGGCTATAATACAGGGATCAGATAAACATATAACGAGATATGATAATGAGAATAATATGAATAGAATGGATCCAAAGAAGAATAAATAGAAAGAATAAATAGTCACGAAAATATAGACCAAACCGTTCGATGCCGTCATGCCGTCAGAGTCCTCGGGTAGTGACATCAGAGGCTTGTGGATCTCCCCACATATCCCAACAGCGCATCCAGCATATTCAGCACAGACATAGAAGCATCTCACACATTCCATTCGCTTTCTATTGGGATCTTCATGTCTACCCCGTGTAACCCGAATATTTGTGAAATGATATTGGTTCGGTCTAGATTCGAGGGGTTCAAGGCTTCTGCACGAACTTGTCACGATATGGCATACGCCTCAACGTCATGGGTATTCTTTTCTGAGAATCCTATTCTCTTTTTGGGGTGTCATGCGTAAGATGCGTAAGTATCCATATCGTGGACAGATTCGTATATTCGTCGATTCATAACTATCAGAAGTTCCCAATATGAGTTTTAGTACTTTGGGCTCGCGGTCCTGAGATTAATATACAGCGCCCATCGCTAAGAAAGAAAGAATAGCATTCTAAACAATGGAAGCCAGTCCTTAGGTATACCCATTGTCTGCCTCGATGAAGTTTGCAAAAATCGAATCGTTGGAACCATTCGGCTCAGAAGGTGCAAAATCGTTCGCGATTGTAGGCAACGCCGTCCAGTCGTTATTGTTATTGTATGCGCCCGGTCCGACGGGGTTGGTATCATCTGCGACCGACCCATCGGACCACGTCCCAGTCGAAAATGAGGGCGATGAGCTGTCGGGCAGGCTAGAATTATTCGTATCCGGGTTGGAAGGACCTTGGAGGACGGTCTGGGTCATTCTGGCGAGCTGGTGGTCGATTCGGTGGTCTTGGCACTCGGCATGTTGGAAGATGAGGTTTTTCAAATCCCAGACTTCTTCTCGTAGACAGTTCAACTGTGCTAGGAGTATATCTTTCTTCTCGGTTTCGTCGGTCAGACGCCGCTCGATTTGTTTGTGTTCTCTCTTCTTTCTTTCGCGGCATTTGTTGGCGGCGATGCGGTTTCGTTCGAGGTGCTTTGCCCGCCCGGGGCTGACGGAGTGGGAGGTGAGTGAGGTGGGTGATACGGATTTCATGGCTTCTTGGTCACGCGACGTATAGAGGTAATGAGGTGATAAAAGAAGTAACAGAAAGTAATTGGAATTATAGAATGAGCGGTTTCTTTTTTTTCTCTTTCAGTCAATGAGCGGAAGATTTTCAAAAAGTCTACAATGTAGAAATCCGAGTTGATATATGGAATCTTCAGGGCAGATGCTCCCACGAATATATAGAGTCTGGACCAAAATCAATGACGTACTATGTCAAGGATCTGGACAGGATCTGGATCGAAAACAAAAGCAAGCTTCCAACAGTTGCAACCTGGCAGCCGGATCCGGTCCTGCCATCCAATCGTCTATGTGCCTCAGGTCCACATGACATCAGGGTCGAAGTTGGGATTTACTTAGAGTGAGCGGAGGATAGGTGGCAAAATCTCATTGTACATATTCGTCTGTGTTGTAGATCCATACATATCAATGGCCATTGAACTATAAGGATCTTGAATTCTGACATCATAGGGAAATACTTACCTACGTTGTCTAGTTTAGTGTGATCTAGATCACTGGCTGTGGACAGTAAGAGGAGGTACAACCTAGTAGCAAAATACAATGCCCTGTATTCGATTGAAGACAATTGAATTAAGTTATGTCCGAGAGTTATTTAGGTAGTATGGAGGTCGACCCTCCGCTCCAATATCTACGCTTCAACAACATACACACTCTTATGTCGACATTGCATGACGTATCCTTGAAACAAGAGTCGATTCAATACAAAGAAGAATATTTACATAAACAGGTCAACCAGCGATCTGTTCATCGATGTAGCGCCTCATCGTCTCAAATTCCGCTTTGCCTGTCTATAAGCCCGTTAGCGATCCAAATTATTAGAACACACCAAACCTCATACCGAAAGCAAGTATCGTATGTGTTGCTGACAAGGAAAAAAGTCAGTCGAGTATTCTTAAATACGAACGTCCCCATGGAACTACAGAGATCAACCTACTATATCCGATACTCCGCGATGACGCTCGAACTCATCGCGTGCATATCTATGCAGCTCAGTCCGTGTTGACGAGGGAGGGACCTCTGCGCATTGTCTGTCAGTTGTCATGCATGGCCCCAGAAATTGGGATTGTAGATGTACTTATTAATGCTCGCATGATTTCCCGCCATAATGACAATACCCGCTGTCTTTGGATAAACTATATGGTCAATTAGTACATTTACTTCAAACCAAGCTTGAGTTACTTACATGGTCTAGACTGATGGAAGGCTTCTTCAGCTTGGAGCGGTGGCTGCGCGAGATCGCGGCGAGTAAACGGTGTGAGTGACGCATTGAAGCCGATCAAAACATGGCCTTATGGATGAAACAAAATATTGCATGCGTCATAAAGCTTTTTCTTCCGATGATAGAGATGCCGAGTAGCTTGTAGGAGAAGGGATATAGAGAGCGGTGAGGCAGTGGATATTTCTGCCCCAGCATTGTGCTCACGGTCAGGTGACGGCCCTATATATGTGACGAATCGAGGTTTGAACAGAAGATTGTTTGGCTTCCTATGGAGGCGACCGCGATATTTGCATGTATATAAGACCTAGTTTGCGTAGAGCAACTATCGCTATGTATGATGTTCGATAGTAGACATGGTGGGTGTACAAGAGGCAAACTTCATATAAATGTGTGACTTTTGTCTTAAGAAATGATATTTTTTGCAAATAGATCATTCTTGTCTAAATTTTACTCCTGCAGAGGTTGACTCATGCCACCAAAAGTTATACTCTTGATAGTCATGAATTCGTCAATTCCATACTTGCTGCCCTCACGGCCGAAGCCACTCTGCTTGACACCACCGAACCTATAGAAAGATCAGAGCTTGACATACCAATGCGGGGAAACATAAACTTACGGAGAGGCAACATCACTGATCAGACCAGTGTTAACACCAACCATGCCGACCTCTAGGGCCTCAGCGACACGGAAAATCCGGCGAACATTACCACTGAAGAAGTAACCAGCGAGACCGACATCGGCATGATTAGCGAGGTCAACAACCTCTTTCTCGGTCTTGAAGGGGAAAAGACCAGCTACTGGACCAAAAGTCTCCTCGGAAGCGAGAAGCATATCCTTGCTCATGCCGGTAAGAACAGTGGGGTGGTAGAAGTTAGGTCCGAGCGCGGTAGCCCTCTGGCCACCGATGACAATCTCGGCGCCCTTAGCAGTAGCATCCTGCACATGCTCGTGGGCCTTATTTACGGCACGCCCATGAATGACAGGTCCGTGGGTGATCCCGTCCTCGAAACCGCCACCGAGCTTGAAGGCCTTGACCTTCTGGACAAAGCGCTCAGCGAACTCCTCATACACGCCGTCTTGAACATAGATCCGGTTAGCGCACACGCAGGTCTGGCCAGAGCTGCGGAACTTGGAGTTGATGGCACCGGTCACGGCAGCATCGAGGTCCTCGACGTCATCGAAAACGATGAATGGCGCATTACCGCCGAGCTCCCAGGAGACCTTCTTTATTGTCGATGCAGCCTGCTTTCCAAGGATGCGGCCGACGTTAGTAGAACCGGTGAATGACACCTTGCGCACCTCTGGGTGGGTGGTAATGAGCTCGCCTACTGCAGGTGTGTTCTTCGCGGAGGTAACGAAGTTGACAACACCCTTGGGGATTCCAGCCCGGTGCGCAAGCTCAGCAAGTGCGTTCGCTGTGAAAGGCGTCTCCTGGGGAGATTTGGCCACGACTGTGCAGCCCGCCGCTAGGGCAGGGCCAATCTTCCGCGTAATCATCGCCGCGGGGAAGTTCCATGGCGTAATCAAGCCGCACACACCAACAGGCTGCTTCACAGTCATAACCCGGTTTCCGGGAACGGAGGCGGGAATTGTGTCGCCGTACGTGCGGGGTGCCTCCTCACTGAACCACTCGAAGAAGCTGGCGGCATAGTTGACTTCACCCTTCGCATCAGCGAAGGGCTTTCCGTTCTCCCATGTAATCAGCTTAGCTAGATCATCCGCGTTCTCCATCATCAAATCATACCACCGGCGAAGCATGCGCGCGCGTTCACGGCCGAGTGTCGTGCGGAATTTGGGGAAAGCTTCGGAGGCAGCTTGAATCGCCGTCTCAACATCGGATATATCGAGCTCGGGGCAGGTTCCGATCAATTTGCCAGTCGCTGGGTCTGAATGAGATGATAAATCAGCGACAGTGCTTTACCCGCATATTCAATCGGTTGGTATGTAGTTACCGTGGACTTCGAAAGTCTCGCCGGACTTCGCGTCGACCCACTCGCCATTAATGTACGCCTTCTCAATGAACAGTGACTGGTCTTTCAACTGCGATGAATCAGTATAAAACCCAAGAAACCGCATTGGACTGTGGATCTTACCTGCGGCGCGCTGTGTTTCATGCTGTATAGTCTCTGTGCGTGAGCTGTTCGGGGAATTGAAAAGGGATATCTCGGCCGGGGTCTCAATAATTGGCGGGCGACAGGGCGGATGATGCGGTCCATTATAAATCGAGGCGAGGAGGAGCCCTTGACAGAGGATTGATACAGGGGAAGATGGAGAAAGTTCAAGAGTGCGGGGAGTTGGAGGTTGGAGAGTTGGAGATGCCTTTAAAGAGAGAGCAGTTCAGCAGTTCTAGTGGGGTACCGGTGTCTCGAATTGGTTGCTCAATGGTGATTGCTCTTCGAGTCCGAGAAGCACCGAATATGTGTGTAATGGGAATGCTAATGAGATTCTGGTAATCTTCCAGCTCAGAAGGGAAGCTCCATGCTTAAAGCGGGGATCTGCGGAGTTGATGTCATCTATACTTAACCCCGGCTATACATCAAGACGGTTGGTTTTGGTTTTTATTTTCTTTTCCGTCGTGTTTTAGTACATTGTGCATTGTCATTTTCCAAGTCATATTGAGGAAAAGTCAACTGGAATAGAGAAATATCTTTCTATAGGAAAAGCTCCATTTCATAGATCTGGTAATTTAAGTGATCTTTAAATAACATTACAAGGCTCGGCTATTTGGGCCAATCAGAACCTCAATTTTGCAAACGTACGGGGTTCACAACCAATGGACACCGTTTTTGCATTTTCGGCCCTCAGATAGCGTATTGGTAATACTCCGAGCTCATCCCCGGACAACCTGTCGGTCCTTTCCCCCACAAAACCACCGACCCTCAAAAGGGGAGAAGAAAAATCCTTCTGTAAAAACAGGAAGAAAGGAAAAGGAAAGCGAATTGAACTTGTTTTAGAAGAACATAGAGACTGCGCAGAGTGCACATTCGTTCAAAAAACGACACAGGTACGTGTAGTCTGTATGTAGCCTCTAGCGGCAGTAGTCCTACCCAAGTCAGTTCTAAGGCTAGTGCAAGAGACGATATACGACTCTTGCAAATAGTGACATGGATATCCTAGAGTGGCACCAGGTTGAAGTCTGGCGAGATCTAAGGGGTACCTGTCTACTCGCGATATGAGTCCATCTGACGTCCGGACTGAATATCCCATGGCCTGAGAAGATCCTGCGTACAATATAGCTGGTCATACTAAACTAAAAGGACCCTGTACTGATTGACCTCGTGGATAGATCTCCACCAGTTCACCCTCTTGGTTTTGGTCGTTTTAGGATGGCGTGCCCTAACAAAAGTCATTTGATGTAGCGGCAGAGGATATTTTGAACGTGGTCCCCGAGATGATATTTGCTAGATATCAGAATAGGCATGAATAAATACTACCTATCAATCATCTCTTAAAAGGAACCATCTGCCCTGGAGCGCGTTCGCACGTTCACCTTCTCTTACTTAAAACCAATCGACAACCATAACCCACTTCCCTTCCTCACCATTCCCCTTCTTCAAACTTTATCTTCTTCAACCTGTGCCTTCTTGAGCTTTTCCTCTTGCACTACTTCAGCTAAATACTTCAATACTATTTGAACAAGCTTCACAGCCTAAGTTCGAGCATCATTCCCCTAGCCTTTCAAGGCAGTTCTCTAGGTTGCTTCGGCTGAAGGTTGGTGTCACGCTCTCACTTGGACTTCCACAGTCCATGCTCTAACAAACCTCAACAGATTCACAGCATCTAAAATCCACTTCACACCATTCGAACAAGCCTCATAGCCAAAGTTCGAACATCCTTCCCCCTGTCTACTCAAGACTCAGGTCGCTTTGCCTGAAGGCCGGTATTGCGCTCTCACTTGAACTTTCACAATCCATGCTCTAACGAACCTCATCAGATTCAAAGCATCTACTATCCACTGCACACAATCACTTCTTCGAACAAGTCCACAGCCCCAGTTCAAATATCACATCCACATCCGCATCTACTGTACCGCATACCTCCGTACATTAAGTCTCAATGTCTTGGGATTGCCAGAACGCATGGTGGGTCCTCCCTGACGTGCCGCACCATATCAGGAAGTTTCAAAAAACGTCATACTAGCTGGGACTCGAGCCTGGAACCTACCATGGACCAAACGTGGAAGCCTCACGCCGAATTGGGCGTCAACCCGGACGTCAGATTGAACGACGACTCATTTCGAACGCTGTGTTCCTCGTTTCACGCCCAGTGTCCCTTCGATCCGCAAACAAATAGCGTGGTCCTCTCACCACCATCAAAAGCCAAGGCCCTCTCGTCAGACTCAGAGGTAAAGGATCCATTCTTACGTCTTCCTTGGTTCGCTCTAGAAGAAGTTCTCGTCAACTTGCCAGACCTGCCTACCTTGCATCAACTGTACCAAGCTCCCCTAGCGGTCCATGACTATCTCAATCATACGCCTGGATTCTTCCCAAGGGCTTTTGAAAAGACCGTCGAGCACCGGCACCGTTCCTCAGGTTTTAACAGCAATACCAGAATTCCTTCCGAATGCTGGTCTATCTTTGGTGGAAAGAAGAATCCGCGGCTAACAACGTGCCTTCGGATGAGAACCCGTTACCTGATACGTTTCATGATGCACGGGTATGGGGTGTGAATGTCCCAACGAATGGCTGGTTTGAGCCACCCTGGCTCGGAGAGACTAAACTCCCGGCATCAACTCCGCCAAAGATTCTCCGTCATGTCCTGAGCCTTGCAAGTCGCATCCGCGCGGATGCACATGCCTTCTTTCACGAGACCATTGCTCTATGCATATCCTGCCCTATCGAGGAGATCGGAGAATGGAAAATTAAGAAGGCGTACTGGCCAAAAGGCGGGCCTAGACCTCGCGGGGATCCGATTATCAAATCTGGGGCGGATTGCCCTCTCACTTGGTTGGAGGAACACCGTCTGATGCAGGCGTTTCTAAAGCCATACCTTTTCTCAGTACTGCGACGGGTAGCTTGTGAAAAAGGGCTCCTGAAAACCACTTGTGACGGCCCCCGCATGTACCCAGATCCCCTCCTGGCATTGAAGAAGAAGTCCCCGAATACCCTACAGTATCTGAAGGAGAATTCGATGGTGGGTTTCTGAACACCT
Organism: Penicillium egyptiacum; assembly: GCA_911456345.1. NCBI lineage: Eukaryota > Fungi > Ascomycota > Eurotiomycetes > Eurotiales > Aspergillaceae > Penicillium > Penicillium egyptiacum. The sequence goes on from CAJVRC010000900.1 coordinate 211,931, forward strand.
TTTGCGGATGACGGCCCGATGAGAACAGAACAATGGAGCAACCCGAGACGGCGCTTGCATGGATGGAGGACAAACATCAAATGCTCCGCAAGCGGCGCAAGCGAAGAGCAACCTTTACCACATGTTGTCCGGAATTCCGCCCGTTGAGCGCTGAGCAACTGGAGAATGAAGATCATCTGCAGTTTATCAATCAGCCTGATTGCTTCTTTGCTCAAAATTGCACCACCCTTCCCCATTCTGGTGTTAGAGGCACTGGCTTCCGGGGAGAGTTCCAGAAGTTTGGAGTGAGCTTCTGGGACAACGAGAGGATGAAATCTTTGGGGCTCACCACTAAGTGGATGGACCGCTGGACGGACCAGAAGGAGCTTGCTTTTCGGTGGTCAGGGATGTTGCTTTCGAGAGAAGAAAGGGATCGAAATAAGTGGCAAGAAAAAGGGCTTGCGATTCCGGAGTCGAACAATGCCTATTCCGTTAGACGACTAGGCTGGTCGACGCACACATGTTCGCACCAGAGCGTTGGGATCTTTTGAATTTTTTTTTTCGATTTCTTTCTTTGAGTTCTCATTTATGCAACACATTTGGTTATCGATGCGGAGGGGGGGAAACCAAAAAAAAGTGTCTTCGAGGCAACGTTTTCGCCATGAGGGAACAGCTGCTTGGATATTGAACTGGAAAGAGAGAGAGAGAGAGAGAAAAAAGGGCTTTCGAGTACATTTATTGATGGCACAGACAGTCTGAGTAGAGACACATATGAGCTAGGCATTTAAGTGATAGACACTCCCTAGCAGTTTTTGCGTTGTTCTGTCGCTTCTATAGCAGGACCTAGCATTTCCACCAGCCTCTAACCCACTAACCGCACCGTGGTTAGGAACACGTCCAGTCTTCCATTCTTCTAACTTCTAGGCCAGTCGAAGCACAGAATCTAAAGCGTCTTGATCAAATCGGCATTAATGTAATGATTCTTATAGGCACTTCAAACCACACACTCGCAACCAAGCTTCATCAAGCAAAGTACACAACCTATTCGATCATGATAACCGGATCATCCCGCTCAATCGAGGCTTCATTGCCAGGAGCAACATGTATACCATGAGCCTTTTTCAAATGTTGGTTGAGGTTCCATTTTCGTGAAAACCCATTCGTATGTCGAGTGCAAGACCTGACAGGACACAGAATATCCGCTTTCCGATGAGGACCCTTTCCAACACCTGGTTTAACCGTCCTTGGCTCCTGATCAACTGCTTGTTCTGTGGTCTCAGCAGGAGGTTCTGCGGATTCTGGCGGCGTCTCCGGGGCTGGTGATGGAGAGACAGAGGGAGGAACGACTGCAGGAGTGATGTACTTCGAGGGTCGCTGGCTTGGTACCCTTGCCTTGGCTTTGGGTGTCTTTGCCTTGGTTTTGGGCATATTCGCTTTAGCTTTGGGTTTGGGCCCGAGCTCGGGTCTGGGTTCGGGCATGCGATTTGGCTGGGGGATTGGCAGAGGGCTTGGCTGAGGACTTGGCGGTGCCGAATCGCTTTCGCTCTCGCTTTCGGTGTAGACATATTCCTCTCGAGCATCTGTCTTGCACTTTTTCCTTACCTTTCCTTCGGGCATTATTCGGAATTCCATGTCTTCACCGAAAAGATCGGCGCATCGCTTTGACGCGCGCATTACCGCAGGAGCTGGGAGGCCCATCATTGATGCCAGTCCCATAACTTCACTCCAGTCTCGCAGTTTGAGTCGGTCCTTCTTGCGACCACTGCTATCGCGGCCAGTAGACGAGTTACAAGACTGTGCTCGGGTCTGGGAAAGTTCTGGCAAGCTTTCATCTTCCGTCTCCGGTCCAGTGGACATGCGTGCACTGTTGGAACGACGTGATAACTCCCGTTCATGAGACTCCCGTCGAGCACTTCTCCGACCGCGGGATCTACTTCTGCTTCCAAGCTGGGGGTTCTCTCGAATTGGGTGATCTTCTTCATCCGAATCAGTCCATTGCTCATCACCAGAGTCTTCCTCGAACAAGCGGCCCTTCATGGCGCAATGAAGTCCGTATAGTAGCCTGTCTACCTGTGAAATCACATTGCGGGCCAGCGGACGTAATTGGCGAAGAGATTTGTCATCATCCAGTAGCACTGTCGGCCGGAGGATTCTTGTATCAACAGGCGCTTCTTCTTCGTCCTCTTCCTTTTTCTCCAATTCATCGTCCATCAGTTCATCCCCGTCGTCCGACTTATTCCGGAAGTTATCTTCAATTTCTTCCAAAGTCCACTCTCGGGCTTGGAAGGTCTCCTTGGAGGTCTTTAGCATGAATGCCGTGATACATCCTTCCAATTCCGCACTGGGTCGAGGATCAGGTTGCGTCTGAAAATTATCAGGGGAATCCATTGTCCTCTGGATGACCTCATTGGGGCGGGGAACTGTGGCCGCATGAACAGGCCATGCAGCCCACCACTTGTGTACACGGAGTGGCGCTTTGTCAAGGATCCCATGGTTCTTCCGGGCAGTGTCCCGCGCTCGCCTGCGAATCATGTGGGCATTGTAAAGGTGAGCCGCCAAATCTCTCGTTCGGTGGGTGACCATTGCATTATAGGCTCCAATATCGTCGGCGTTGTAGTTCCTCCACGAAGTGGCGTGTCCATCAAACAGATTGGGACGCTCAACGCCAGGTGGCAGGTCAAGACCTCGGTCAACTACATAGTAGATTGGCTCATGCTGAGACTTCTGCGTCCTTTTTGAGCGTGTGCGACTTCTGCCACGATTATTTTCCTGATAGCTTTCGTCATCAGAGTCATCCGGGAACGCCAAGGGCTGTTCTCGCATTAACGTGTCGAATTCATTTTGGTTTTTGTCTGGCTCCTCATCCATGGGATCTTCAGAAAAAGGCTCTAGAGGGACATCTCGCTCGATGGGGCCTCCAAAAAGAGAACTTCTTGGCGGTTCTGGCTGCGAAGAAGGTTGCAAGACATCGCTGCTTGGGCCTCCAAATAATGATTGGCGTGGCTGCGCAGATTGCGGTGGAATAAGTTCTGGCCAGCTTACCTGGCTAATTCCATATAAAGATGACATCCCGAGAAGAAACTTTGGTTTCTTGCCGTTGCATGGGCGAAAGGTTCGGACCCGCAGTGCCTAGATGTCACATAGATGCGGATTTTTATTGAACAACATCGGACTTGAAGGTCAAGAGAACATCCAGTATCAGAGATCTGTGTAGCCGGTACCTTGAACGGCGAATTTTGACTCTCCTGCCCGACACTTCGATTGTTCCTGGGTGTTGAAGATGTCAAAAATTCCAGGCGGGTGGATAACCGACTTTCACGTGATCGATATCTACGATAGAATATACACGCTAGTCCCAAAAGGGAAGTATATATGTTCCAAGGTTTCCAATCTAATCTGTATTATTTCTATCACTATGATTCTATTTCACCGACAATTCAAGCCTCAATCACTATCGATCCCGGATCAAGTTCTAAAAGTACACAGTGAGAATGCTTCTCGAGCGAGGTTACCGAAGGGCAGGCTGTGGCTTGCGCTGTTTTGCGTCACAAATATAGTCGAAAAGACAACATGTCTTCTGTTAACCTCAGTACTAGGATGACATACATTGGATAGCCATATAAGCCCTATAACTGCCCAGGTGACGCGCCTGGGCTGCTCTGCCTCTTAGAGCCCTCGGGCTTGGCTGCTCGGTTTGGTTTAGCGGCCCAATAACCACAACCCTAACGAAAGAACCAATCAATTTACCTCATTTTCTTAACTTCAGTCCGTATTTTGCAGTTCAAATCAGAACTTCCACATAAAGAAAGTGATGATTCCATTTTCCACAATAGTATAGAATGACGACTCTATCTAATTATCCAAAACGAACGAAATTGATAAGTGACCTGCTCAACTGTGAAAAAAGAGAGCCAAGCAACCCTCCTTTTATATTTTCAAGCCATATTCTAGAACCCATCCTTAGGAAGGAAGAGCGGCATAGAATCTTCCCAAATGGAGTTGGTCAATGGATGCTTATTAGATCCATCGGAGTCCATGATCATGATCTGACCATAGGGCTGGAAGGTCTCGTCATACAAAGCGCACTCATACTGGAAACCGTACATGCCAGATGACCACATAATTTTTCCATCCTGGCGCCAAACAGCGTGAGCGTCGTTGGCGCCGCTGGAAGTCAGAATACGGAAATCAGTGCCGTCAGGGCGGATGGTGCAGATCTCGTAGTTAGTCGGAGCAACCTTGCGGGTAAAGACTATAAATTCTCCATCGGGTGAGAAACTAGGAAGGTTGTCCCAGCCGCTGGTAAGCTGGGTAATCTCTCTGGTCTCAATGTCAATAATGCGTAAACCAATATCTGTCTCGTCGCCGTACTTGGCTGTGTTGGTACCCCAGACGCGGTAGACGACCTTCTTGCCGTCGTGAGAGAAGCTAGGAAAGCCGGTGTTTAGGTCCTCAGTTCCTGTGAGGTTGAGGTTGCTGTTGGTGAGGACATCGATGTAGCTGCCGTTTGCGGTGGAGCGTACAATCCAGCCTCCACGCCAATCACGCGCCTCAAACCAGGCGCCCACTCCGAAGACGACCCATTCGCCGTCTGGGGACCAGCTAGGACTGTAGGCCCCGGCCAGGCCCTCTGGAACCAGAGTCGTGTCAAGGAGACTGGTGTCATTAGGCGTGTAGAGCAAAGAGATCTGCTTATTCCCCGGATCAAAAGTGGCAATGGAGGAGTTCCCAAGTTGCTTTTCGGTCACAGCCACGCGGTCATCCGAAGAGAGTTGAGGGAATACATCAGTGAAGCGGTACTCCCAGTCGTTGTCCCAGCTATAAAGCTCCTTAAATAGAGGGCGAATAGACCAATCAACCTTCTCGTAAACCACGTACTTTCCGTCTGGAGACCAAGAGGGAGAGCGGATAGTGGTATTGAAGTAGGTACCGTTTGTAAGATACAAGCCCTCCTTGTTGCCGCCCTTCAGATGGTACCCAATGGTAGAGTTCGTCACGTATTGAGGAAAGGTCTTGACACCAGGGCCGCCAACCTCGATTCGACGGTCATTGCCGTTGATCCCAACAGAAACAATGGTGGAGTTGGCACCTGCCACGGTCTCAGGTCGATGCGCATCCCACGTCTCATTACGAGTCATCTCGTAGAATATGAGGCGGTTGCCATCGGGTGACCATTTAGGAGACCCAAGGCAGTGAGAAGTGCGGTTGGCGACACGGCGAAGGTCGGAGCCATTAGGGCGAATAATGTAAATGCCGAGTTCTTGGGTGTGTTCCCAGCCGGCGGGGCCCAGGTAGGTATGATTTCCGTGGCCGTCCCATCTTGTATTGCGGTCTGAGGAGAATGCAAGCCAATCTCCGTCTGGTGACCAAGCTGGGCGGAAGTGACCGTGCATCATGTCCTCATCTGGCCGGTTAGCCGGGGTATCGGTGATGTTCCACTCGGCACCGGTGTCCAGGTTCTTGACCCAAATGTTAGCGTTATAGGTGTTGGCTGTTGAAACATATGCAGCCAATGTTCCATTGGGTGAGATGACAACGCTGTCCTCCGCTGCTGGGGATGTCATAATCGGCTGTAGATCGGAGCCATCTGGACGCACACGCCAGATATCGGAGTTTCCATCACCGTTGCGCTCACTGGTGAAGCTAATCCATTTACCACTGGGAGAGAACTCGGCGTGGTATTCATAACCGGGGTCTTTCAATAGAGGACGCTCGTTGGTGCCGTTCGCGTTGGCGATGTATAGTTCTGAGGTACCGGGGGCAATGCGGTTCATCAAAAGCACACCCTTCTTTCCAGCCGCTGCGGAGGGGGTAGGAGACGCAACGCCTGTCGTTGGCTCGGTTCGAATGGCGTCCCGAGGTACGTGGGCATGAAGATTAGCATTATTAACCTCAGTACCTGCATCTCGGGCATAAGGGCAACTAGCAAACACAGGGGCGATAGTGAGGCCCATGACAGTAGCAATGCTCGGGCGCATTTCAAGTGCCGTGGACAACTCAGAAAACACAAGCGCTTCGGGTAAAGGATAGTAGTCTCCAGGGCTGTTCCACTGTTGCGAAACAGATTGTCACAGTACTAATATAGAATACGGTAATGGAACCCCGGAAGGTGCGGTAATAGAACCCCGGAAGGTGCTGCCTACGTGTAGGTAGCTATACATATAGCCTTATGCATAAGTTCGAGGTGGCTCACTTCCCCTATGGAATTTTCCTACAGATGATCTATTCATGAGATGAATGTCTTTGGTACTGAATCTTCCAGGTCAGTGGAACTCATCGTCGGGATCACCGACTTATTATCTTACTGTGTATTTTAACAAAGTCAACCTCATCCATGCTTCGCTTCATAATACTTCAGTTGCTCGAATATCAAGGTTTTAGTATATATTACCAGCGAGTGGTACAGCTTAGCAGCTGAATCGTGGATCCACATAATAGAGATTTGGGCCTTATATTTGCCGACTAAGTATGGATTCCCCTACGGGCCGTAGCCAAAGTACTTCGACCATCAGAACAGCAAGGGTCTGAAACAGTCTGAAACAAGGGTAGAGTGTTCATGCTTCCCAGAGTAACTCTAATCACGCTATTTGCCACCTCGGGGGCGTGGAAGCTACTTTGAATAATGACGGGGTTCGCATTCCCCGTATATAAAAGGGTTTCGTTCAAAGCCAGGAATTTTTGAATCTAGGCTTGAGACATGTGCAATCGGAGTCAGCAAAGTGCCACCGGACTAGGCCAGCCCAGCCTTTTGTAGGCAAAACATATGTTATCCGTACGTAGCTTCTGAAAAGTCTATGATGTGGCAAAGCAAGTGTATATATACACACGAACCCAAGCTGATATATGTTTTTCCGTCCATATTGGAAAATTGGGCGAAGGTTTCACAGGTTGCTCAGCGCCCAAATCTTCAGGGCTGACATTGAATAGGGCCAGCGCATGCCGGCTGAGGTCGCAGCTGAGCTCTCTGGCATTTTCCTAGGCCTTACTGCTACCATTACCAAGGTATAGCCAGATCAATCAAGGTCATCCCAAAGAGCCGTCTCTAGTGGAAATAGAGCACTCTTCTGATAAAAACCGCGCTGTGATGGGACTTAAATTCATGGAGAAACATTTCTGTACCAATATGCTTTGTGCTATACCGACGGTGTCGACTTTGTCTCGTACTAATTGCTATACCCTGATCAAGTTCGCCTGCGAAGCTCAACGCCTTCGCTCTATCGTGAAGTGGGGCGTAGGCTACCGAAAATCTGAGATGACAAGCCAGAGGAATGTAATTGGCTCATTTAGTCCTTTCCCCCACTTTGAAGGAAGTCCATTATCGAAAAAATCCAAAACGGCGCGCACACTGGCCTTTGGCAACCGTAGACAAACAATACTTCATCAGAACTACACTCCAGTATGGCACCAAAGAAAGCAGAAGCGCCGACGAATAATGTCGTCGCCTTCGGGCGCGTCAAGTCCAATCTCAAGATGGGTTGTATTGGCCTACCGAACGTGGGCAAGAGTTCGCTGTTCAACCTCATGACAGAGCAGAGCGCTGCGGCAGAAAATTACCCATTTTGCACCATCGAGCCAAATGAAGCGCGTTGCATTGTTCCTGACCCAAGATATGTGTGTTCTTCCCTTTTCCAGTTTCTGGATATTCGCATTGGATCTGACCTTTTTGGTCGGGATTTAAATACGATGAGCCCCTAGCTAATGTGACATAGGACTTCCTGTGCAATGTCTGGAATCCACCGAGTAAATACCCGGCATACTTGCAGGTTACGGACATCGCGGGATTAATCAAGGGAGCGAGTGAGGGAGCTGGCTTGGGAAATGCGTTCTTGAGTCATATCCAGGCCGTGGATGGGATGTACCACGTTGTCCGGTGCGTTCGTTTTGAAAATCCGAGAAATGAGGCAGCTACTTACTATTTATTACATAGGGCGTTTGATAACGACGAGGTTCTTCATGTGGACGACTCCGTTGATCCGGTCCGCGACTTGGGTAAGAATTGCCCCCAGGGCTGACGCATGAGAAATAGACGCTAATGGTGTTGCCGTGCAGATACTATTCAGAGCGAGCTTTGTAAAAAGGATTTGGATATTCTTGCCAAAGCCAAGGTTGCCGAAGAGGCAATTGTGCGGAAGGCTGGAGGAAAATTCAAGATGTTGCCGCTGTTCGACGAGACGACTGCTAAGATCAAGGAGGTATGTAACGTTCTCTCTTCGAAGAGATGTATAGTTTGCTGACTCCGTTATAGCTCTTGGAACAGGATAAGCCTGTTAGAGACGGAGAGTGGACGACTCCGGAAATCGAGTTGATCAACGAGAAGGTTTGTCCAGGATTCTATACTACTCAAGCGACAATGCTGACAATCTCAAGTTACGCCTCATCACTACGAAGCCGGTAATCTACCTCATCAACCTTACGATGAAAGACTACCTCCGCCAGAAATGCAAATACCTGCCCAAGATCGCGGAGTGGGTTAAGGCCCACGGCGGCCAAGGCACAGATATTATCCCCTTCTCCGTCGAGTTTGAGGAGAAGCTGTGGTCCCTAAGGGAAGACAAGCCAGCGCTAGATGCTTTCATGGCCGAGATCAAGGTCCAGAGCCGCTTGGGAAAGATAACTACCGAAGGTATGCCCCCCGATATTTGCCTCACGTATCCCACACTAATAGTCATGCCAGGCTTCACTAAGCTGGGACTGCAGTACTACTTTACCGCCGGCGAGAAAGAGATCCGCTGCTGGCCGATCAAGCGGGGAGCACTGGCTCCGCAAGCTGCTGGTGTCATTCACGGCGACTTTGAGCGCGGTTTCATTAAGGCCGAAGTTGTGGCGTACCAGGACTTCCATGACCTCTGCAAGGGTGAGAAGTCGATGGGGCCAATCAAGTCAGCTGGGAAGTACAGGCAGGAGGGCAAGACTTATGTCGTCCAAGATGGAGACATTATCCACTTCCAGTTCAACGTTGCACCGCCAAAGAAGAAGTAGAGACTCTTCGGAAAAAGTCAGTTTGCCTGCTGTCACCGTTGATATCGCTGGAAAGATGTGGGGTCCATGGCTCTTTTGGGATCATTGTTAGCGTACAACTACCTCGCGTTCCCCTTGACAGCCACCGCGATTTCGCTAATTATTGGATTACTGCTGTGTTCGTCTTCTATTCGCGGTAAATCCAGGGACGAATGCAACGTACAACGCCAGCAATATCCCACTAACTCACCGTATTGATCCCACGAAATGAGCAGCTCGAATGGAAAACTTCGATGCAGAGATTCATGTGGTCAGCCTTACATTTATCCGAGCCTTTGGAATCTATCCATTGTTTGCCCACGGCTTTTTCACTAGCCCCCCGATTCGACAACAATTCTCGAGTCCTGGTCAAATATCACCATGAAAGTCTTCCACTTTTCCTGCTTGACCTCCGTTCTCTCTTGACCGATGACGGAGCTCAAAGACCTGCTATGTGCGACGACGACAATGTCTGGCCTTTCGCCGTCCTTGAGTTCTTTGAATTTCTGCTCCAGCCGACGTCAACTTCCTACCTCAACACAAGTTGAATTCGACCTCAAGGCCGCCACCGGTGCTTCTTGTTTCCAAATTTGCAACACATCATCGTTTGGTTCAAATGCTCTGGGATCATCCTCACTGAACCAGGTCACTTTCGCCACTCCGTTCTCCACCCGATACCAAAACTCGTGTCGAGGTCGGTTTGTAATATCCATTGACATGGATTCTAGCTTAGGCATCCGTAGAGCAGCCTTGCCAGCTAATAAATATGTTGATTGAACAATTCTTCCACGAATTTGGTTCGAAGTAGGTTGCACCTGCGGTCCTCTGGAGGAACCCAATCTCGATCAGTATCATCCATATCATAGTCCCACTAGTTGGCCCCGGCTTAGTATAAATTTATATTTTCATCTTCCAAGGTTGGCTATTAACTAGCTTCGTGAGAAGTTTTTTTCTAAATCCCTTACAATTTGAGCCTGAGACAAGTTCGTCCACTTTTTCAAATCGCTATCAGCCGTAAATGAACGTCAGAATAGACGAAGACCATCGGAATTGGTATTATGCGCGGGCCGCGCGTGTCCTCGTATATTATAGTCTTTCTATTTGGCATCTTAAAGGAAGTGATCTGACTACTGGGTAGCAGGAAGAGAGAAGACGGATTGATTCTCTATCAACGAACAGAAAGTAGCTAACATAGCTACCTGGAAACCGTCGAAGCCTGACAGAGTAGGCGTCGGCAGATAACTACATGTGTAGCATAACTCAACAGTAAGGTCTATTTGAATGTGCTATATAGATGTAGGGTTCTTGTAAGTCCCCTCCGGCCCCGGGCCCTCCTGCATACATAGGTGTGGAAATGTACTATTAGGAAGAACCGTCTTCCTGGTATCTCGCTCCTTCACGAAGGTATTCTCAAACTCAAGGCCAGAATCCTGACGTATGATTCCGTACCCAGACGATGAATCCAAAGGCCGGCTGCCATGTGCATCCGAAAAGCCCTTTGCCCGTACCATATTGTCAAGTGCCACCTCGGCAACTTTCAATCTTGCGCCGACGTCTTGGGCACAATTGATGCCATGCTGAACATCCTTGATACCGAGATCCAGGTTGGACCAAGGCGATTGACCTAGACGATATGATCAGCAAAAGAACGACAAACTCCAGTATTCACAGTTGACGCCATATCCATACCTTCTTCAGGAATGTAAACGCCCTGCGTCATACGTGTAGAGCTGGAATGAATCAAACTTCCAAAATTCAGCTCAAGTAACTTTTCAAGCATGTCCGTGCCAAGGTTGCTTTTCTCCGCTAGCACCTGGGCTTCTCCCACAATCTCCATGGTTCCTGCGACGATAAAATTACTAAATTGTGTTAGTTAGCGAGACTGCCTTGTCACCGTTTCTTTGTCACAATCTCACCCTAAAGTTTTGAGCAGAGTGGCCTTCTCGGGCTGATCCGACACAATCATCACCTCCCGAGCAAGGACACCTTTTCCAAAAGGTGCAATTTTGTCGATTGCTTGGCTTGGGCCGCCCATTGCCATCAACACAGTACCACTTTCCGCAGCCGGGGTGGCTCCGAAGACAGGTGCTAGGGTACTACATGAGAAACCACAATCCATGACATATGTGGGTTCACTTACCAGCAACGAATGATGCATTTCGCTTCTTTAGTTTTTCATCTGTCTCCTTGGTCGTATTAGGATGCACGGTGGTAGTGTCCACAAACAACTTGCCATCAATATCTTTGACAGTCAATACCTGGTCGACGATACCATTCAAAGCCGCATCATCACTGGTCTGTTGCCTGGTGTCAGTGACAGGGGTCCATTCTAGATCTGCGGGAATCTGAAAAATTTCTCTGTAGAATAAACTGCCAATTCATATACTCACAGATATGAATATCAGGTCACATTCGGCGACAAGTTGGGCGATAGACTCGCATCCAATAGCTCCAAGTAATTCAAGTGGCGCTCCGCGAGACGCCGTCCGATTCCAGAATCTTAATTGGGATTTTTTGTCTTGCTGGAGAAATCTTTGGACATTTTTCGCCATTGCAAGTCCCATATTCCCGAGTCCTAGGGGGAATTAGAGACGTCGGGCCCGATCAGATTGTTCTTCATTGCCATACCTATCCATCCCACACCTTGCTTGCAAGCATCTGACGCCATTATTGGTGATCAGTTCGTTTGTAGCGTCTATATGCTTCTTGATATGTGCAAATTATTACTCGACGTATTCCAAGGCGAAGACATCAGCAAATATACGTGACATCTCGGATGTGAGCCGAGAGATGACTCCCGAAGTCACCAATGACAGTTAACGTAATTCACACTCTCGGCGGGTGGATCAAATCAGACCACCTGGTGAACCTAACATACTGATTTCAAATGCATTTATCTCAACCAAAACGCCATTAGATTAATTCAACTAAAATGGTTTATCTAGCTGGGCATCTATTAAATCTATGCTCTATTGATCTGCACCCACTGCACCTTGGTGTAGCTCGCATACGTTATTCCCAAGCGGGTTCTCCAGGTATGCCGGGGTAGGAGTATTGCTGTCTCTTCTCCTGGCTTTGTGAGAAAACTGCCCCTTGGGACCTTATGGCGGGCATAATTAATCATCATCTGCCGAAGTCATATGGTCAGGTGACGAAGTTCACTTTGGGCTCATCAACAAAGCTCTGTATATCAGATGTTCATCCGCCGAAAATCTTACTCGTTCCTTTACTATCTTTGTTCTTGGAAACCTTCTGTTGGTGGCCTTGCATGCAAGTCATTCATAGCTTCCAAGGACTTCTCGTCCAGTGCTGACCCTGGTCCGCTCCCCTTCAAATACGTGCCGATAGAAGAAGTCGACAGAAGTGAAAAGTACCAGCCTGGTGGATATCACCCTATTCTGATAGGATATGTTCTTCAATCTCGATACCGAGTCGCCCACAAGCTAGGCTACGGAGCCTATTCAACCACTTGACTCTGCCAGGACTACTAGTCTGATACACACGTGGCAGTCAAAGTTGGAACGGCAGAGTCCAACGATGGAGAGATTGATGTCCTCAAGTATCTTAATCACTCTTCTCCACTGGATCACCTAGGCAGGACAATGATACCCTCTGTCGAAGACAGATTCGTCCTCCATGGCCCTAATGGCACCCACCCTTACTACATGACAACCCTAGCAATATGTAGTGTCTCGAGTGCGAAGGAAGGGCCATATAAACGCATCCTTCAGGCCGCGACAGCTCGCTCACTTATTGTGCAACTTGTGCTAGCCGTCGAATATATCCATAGTAAAGGGGTTTTTATAGATGTTAGTCAGCATTTCTTTACAGCTTTGCCTTTACAACTATATGCTTATACGACACCTATATCAGACCTTCAATATTGTTTTGTGTCTCCCAGCCGATTTTGATCAGCTCTCAATTGAGGAGTTATACGAAAAATACGGTTCGCCCGCGTTAGAGCCAGTTATTCGTCTTGATAGTCAGCCCCTTGAGTCTGGGGTCCCATCTAGCGTCGTCCTTCCGATTTGGCTTAGAAAAGCTCCAGAGGAATTCTCCCTTCTAGAATCTAGAGTCATACTTGGTGATTTTGGAGAGGCATACAGAGCGTCTACAGAGTACCGATATTGCTCGCACGCCCCTATGTCCTTCGTGCCGCCTGAAGCCCGATTTGAGCCAGAATGTGGTCTTTCTTTTTCAGCTGATATCTGGACACTCGCATGTTCTGTATGGATAATACTCGGCCAGCGCCTTTTATTAGAGGATATATGGACATTATAGCCGAGCAGGTTGATACTCGAGGGAACTTACCCCTACGGTGGTGGGAGAAATGGGCAGCGCGCCGCGAATATTTCGATGAAAGTGGAAAACCAAGCCAAGGTCGACAGGTGAGGTCTTGGGAAGGCGGCTTTGAAAGGCGCATTCAACTCCCACGACAACAGGCCGGAATCCCAGGTTTTGACGGTAGAAGAGAAAGCTGCTGTTATGGACATTTGGGGTCGATGCTGTCTTTTGAGCCGGAATAGCGGTTACTGCACAGGATATTCTAAAATGCGAGTGGATGGAGAGATGGGCAGCACCGGACTTTGAGAAATCTCCCTTGTGCCAGAGGAGCGGAGAATTCCCTTGAGATGTGCTGTATGTTTCCACCCGCCGGAAAATAATTCAACCTAAAGGTCATCTATTCACAGCCTACGCACGTATGTACCTATGTAGGGCTACGAAATACGTTTTGTCTGAAGATGGCAGGGGCAACAGTTATACATATAACTGGGGTGTTATCCCATAAATAGCATTAAAACTTGACAAATTTTTGAGGTGCCTATACATGGGACATATCCAAACCGCAACGCCCGGCAAAGCACTATCTAAAATGCACAAATGACCCGAGCTTTAGTTCTTCTCGCCCTTCTCGCCCTTCTCAAGCTTGCGTCTCTTGGAGCGGAGCTTGGCGGACTCATCAGCGGTCTTCTTGTTAGAGTACATCATCTTCTCAAGCAGCTTGCGCTTCTTCCGGCTCATCATCATCTTCTGTCTCTCAAGCTCCTCGTCCTCGCTGCGCTTCTTGGCGGCCACCTTCTTGGACTTGGAGGACTTCTTCTTGGCAGCTTCATCAGCGGCGGCGCTAGCGGTGAAAGGTAGACCAGCAGCTTCGGCCTCGAGCTCCTTCTGATGCTGGGTGCGGGCAGCCTCGTCGTCGTCTTCGGACTCGGATGCAGCTTCCTCGTCGAAACCACCGAAGTCTTCGTCTTCCTCAGACTCCTCTTCGCTCTCGTCGTCGTCGGTGCCGGCGACATCCATGCCTCCGTCAACGGACTCTTCCTCGGACTCCTCAGCAGTGGCAGGCTTGGCGTCAGCCGCGGGCTCGTCCTCCATCTCCTCATCGCTATCAGAGGCCTCAGCGGCAATCTCGGCTTCATCCTCATCCTCCTGATCGGCGAGGCTGGCGCGCGGGTCGTAAGCGCCGCGAGTAGCCTTGACCCAAGGGCTCAAGTGGGGTGGGAGAGTGGCACCGGGTGCGTAGAGATCGGCCCGGAGGAGCTTGCCCTCGTTAATGCAGTCCCAGACCCACTGGGGCTGGACGTACGTACGGCCAGGAATGCGGGATCCAGGCTGGACATTCTGAACGGCGTTCTCATCGGCAGCGGGAATGGCGGGAAGAGACTCCTGGGGAAGTTGGGGGCGGTCGACAATTTGGTGAGTGATGCGGGGGTCGGTCTCGTCGTGAGTGAAGGCTCCATCGCCCAGCACGGAGGCCCATCCAACGCGCTTGCATCCAAATGACCGCAGAATGAACTCGAGGGGAGCCTTGGGGGCTTCACGGGAAATGTAGAACACGAAGGGGGCGAAGAGTGCACCCGCCTCGTTGCCGCTCATCGCAGGCTGGGGGAGAGTGTCGGCTTCGGGAGCGGCGGGCTCGAAGTGATCGATGGCATCGGTTGCCTCGTCGGTAGTGTCGACCATCTCCTCATCCTTGCTCTGCTCCAAACTGGCCTTCTTGATCACATTGTCAACCTTGGCTTGAAGTTCCTTTGAAACTTCCTTGTTAGAGTTGCCGTTGCTCTGAGCCTTGCTAGCCTCAAGAGCCTTGGGCACCTCGCCCACTGTCCGGCCCTCCAGAGTGAAAGCCGCCAACTCGGCACCGTTCTCGTCGCTGCGGGTATCGAACTTAGGGGGGTATCTCAATCCAATTGAGGAGTACAGGCGGAAGTTGACGAATCCCAGCAGGGTGGTGTAAAACTCGACAAAGGTAGCCATGATACGGTAATCGACGTCACCATTGACACGCTGGACGAAACGGTATGGCACAAGCCACATAATGTCTTGGCCCTGAATCGTAGCCTGGTAGTAGATACCCTTAATGGAAAGGAAGGATCTGCGCAGAGAATTTGTCATGATCAGGTAGTGCTGGAACTCGTGGCAGAGGCGCTGGCAGAGCGCAACGGTCTTAGAAGGAACATGGTCGGTGGAGGGAAGGGTAGCGAAGAGGAAGAGAAGAGATAGAGCGTCGTCAAGATCACGCAGGGCATCGATAAAGGTCGGGTAGCGCTCTTTAATGACATGGTCCAAAGTGAGTCTCGGGGCGTTATTCTTTTCTAAGCGGGAGGCATCGCTGACTTCTCCACGGCCGAGAGAGCGGGCAATCTTCTTTGCAAGTGACTTCTGGTCACGGAACTTGTTAAGCAGAGGCTCGTGCAGCAGATACTGGATATCCTTGGTGTAATAGAAGGTGGTGTTGGGTGTAGACGTCTTAGAAGCCTTCTTCTTATTACGGGGCTCGCGAGGGTAGATACCTGATATCGGAGATCATGTTAGTCTTGCGATTCAGATGAAATACCCATAAAAGAGGCAATTACCCTTGAAGATGCATAGTCGGCGGAAGTCTGGCAAAGAGATCTGAAGTTTGCGCACGGCCTGAGTTCTGGTAATGTAGTTCTTGGCTGCGCCAGAGGTACCTGAAACGACTGTCAGTAAATTCAATTGAAATCCCCATTTCATTTCAACATACCCTTCTTCTTAATTTTGGCCATGATGAGAAGTGGTTGTCAAAAGATATAAACGGGCTGCTGATAAGAAGAGGAAAAATTTCTTGATAACTTTTTTTTCTTACCGCAACAAAGTGGCCCGTGCCCCGAAGGCGGAGAGAGAGCGCTGGGGTTCCATAGGGACCAGCTGGAACCAACAGCTAAACCCTCACCCCGTCATGGCTGTAGACCGACGGAAGATTGCTGTGTTTGGCGCGGCTTTCGTGCTGCGTCTGCTTCTTACATGTCTTTTCCCTTCATTACCCGATTTGCTAACGGGGAGAGTCGAAGTCTCAACGCCTGTCAATAGCTTCAAACGCCGTACGTGTCTCCGACTATTGACTCCGCATTCTGTAAACTAATTATGCCGTAGTGCAAGAAGGCCTGTTTTTGTACACAAGAAATGTGTCGCCTTACGATGGTGGCGTTTTCCATCAGGTTGTGGATCTAGATCTCTCCGACTTCGTTCCCTGAATTGACCATTCGATCCGATGATCTAGGCACCGCTCCTTTTACCTCTGTTCGCCCTACTCCCGAACGCGAAGAGCTGGCCCTTGCCAACAGCAATTTTCTACTTCCTTGTCGACCTCTTGAACGCGTACGCATTGTTAACCATATCTGCGTCGGGCCAATCGGTCAAATCGAGACTACACTCAGCGGTCCGAAAACATGTCCGATGGGACGGAGTGTCCGTTGCAGCATGGTATGCATATTCTGGCCTGCTCAATTATATATTACGTACTTACCACGGGATAGGTTCTTATTCAATCCTCTCACTATTGCGACATGTTTAGCGCGGTCAACCAGTGTATTTACAACATCGGGAATCCTCTTCGCCGTTTCCAATGCAGTCAGTGGAAATACCATCAATGCCATGCTAGCCTTGGGATTTGCTTCATACCTGTCCCTATACCCGGTGCTGCTCTTTATCCCGTTGGTCCTGCTATGCTATGATCGACGCTCGGAGGGATCAAGCCCACCCAATGTTGGGTCTTTCATTGTTCAACACGCTGCCCTACTGCTGGCCAGTGTGGCAGGCCTGCTTGGTCTCTCCTGTCTGATCACCGGCGACTTCTGGGAGTTTATCTCGGCAACGTATGGTTTCCATCTTTTGGTTCCAGACTTAACCCCAAACGTGGGGCTGTGGTGGTACTTCTTCATTGAAATGTTCGACTCATTTCGAGAGTTCTTCCTCGGCGTTTTCTGGCTTCACCTGGCCAGCTACATGGGGGGTCTCACGGCTCGCTTCCGCAGGCAACCTTTATTCGTCGTTACTGCACTCTTGGGTGTCTTCGCCATCTTCAAGCCATACCCTAGTATCTCGGATGCGTCGCTATTCTTTGCGTTGCTGCCATTATATCGCCACCTTTTCCCATGTGAGTATTTCCATGAGTATATCTCACAATCAAGTTGACTGACTTCGCACAGTGATGCGATATACCTTCTTCGCAGGCTCCGCAATCTTGTACTCCAGCCTCCTCGGCCCGGCTTTCTACCACCTTTGGATCTACGCAGGATCCGGAAATGCCAATTTCTTCTACGCCATTACCCTGGTCTGGAGTTTGGGTCTCTCCATCCTGTTGGCTGACACCGTCTTCGCCGCTCTCAGGGACGAGTGGGAGCAAGAATGCCCGGGAATGGTGGGCGCAGAGGTACGACAGGTGTAATGTATATTAAATTTTGCGCATTCACTATTCTCATATCAAATCATTAGCATTCAAACCCTTAACAAAGAGACATCCAGCTATTATTATTTCAACATCTTCGACAAGATCAAATAGTCCACATCCTTAATAGTCCCATTGCGCAACTTGCGCGGTCGGGGCGAGTACTCATCAACCTCATACCCAAGCCGCTCGTAGAATCGCCGAGCAGACTCATTAGACTTGAAAACCGTCAGCATAGACTTCTCCAAGCCGATAGCACGACCGATTCCTTCCATGCGACCCATCAGCAACGTCCCAGCGCCCCGTCCCCGGGCCGTCGGCGACAAATGAATTTCGTAGCAGTAAACAACCTCCTTTCCATCCTCGTAGGTAACCATAAATGACAAAAACCCGAGCACATTTGGAGAACCAGTACCAATCGATGAAAAAGACTCATCACTTTCCTTCAGAGGCGAAGTTGGAGCCTTGTTGTCGGCGATATCACTCTCCGGAATTTGCCCGCTAGAATCACCAGAATCATTCGGTGTGCCCCGCAGAATAAAATACTTCATGTCGGGCAATTTCATCTCTTTCCGCTTCTTGGTGCGCGACCAGCCTGCGCTCGACGCCATGTAGGCTGCGCTCGAGGTTTGCTCGACTAGATCCAGACATGCTTCCAGATCAGCTGCGGAGATGGTTGCTGCGGAGTGGATGTCCACGCGTGGTGTTGGGGTCATATCCTGCTTTTGCTGATTTTGGGATGGATACGGTTGATTAATCGCATCCTTTTTAGCTGGATCTCCTGCCTGCGTGAGTGGAGTCACGTATTGAGCAATGAAGTCGCCAATGGATAATGCGTTGGTCTGTTCGACCAGCGGGACTAAGCGACTATTAGCACGTGTCACTAATTGAATATGGTAGAATGAAGCAAATCAATAAAACAGGCTTTCAGGCCGAACTACGCTTGCGAGAGTGGCATTTACTCACTTCTGTTGGAGACGCGTCGGGTTGTGGTTCGCGGTCCTTTGGCTTTCAATTTCGTGACTCGGCCTTCTTTCACGGGCGGCATGGCTAGTTCAAGGATATTTCATAGGATGTCTGATAAGTCCAAGATTAAGTGCAGGTTGAATCTAAGGATTTTGGGTTCGTAGCTGAAGAATGTGAGGGGCCGGCGACCCCGGACTTTGACGGGAAGCATACGTCCGATGGTTGTGCTGCAGCCGCAACAAGCCTAACATGGGCATTACGCCGTCAAAAGATCAATCACCGGGCTTTTTGGTGAATATGCCACGACACTGATCAGTAGAAGCGGAGTCATCGAAATACGCATTTCTCCTAACATATAGCCCTGGAGGAAACGGCCCTGGAGGTTTCCAAGGTCTGTTGGACGTCCTTAATAATCCTTCCGTCACCCCGGGCCCCGGGCCCTGGCCACTTGGGTGGCCTCGATATCAACTCCATTAAGCTCATAAGCATCTTGCCCTACGTTGTACACTGCTTCAAGTATAGTGAATTTTATACAGTAAAATTGTGTCCCTCCACTATGAAACAATGGGTCGTTGAAGATAAGGAGCACGGCTTCGACGGTCTTGTTTACAAGGACGCTGCTGTTCCCAAAGTCGGCGAAAATGAAGTCATGGTGAAGCTACAAGCTGCGTCGCTGAACTATCGCGACCTAACTATTCCAAAGGTATGGTTGTGCAAGAAAATCTGACATTTCCGACCTTAAGTGAATCATCTGTGCAAGACTATTACTTCGCCATATCTCTAACCTCTCTCCAACAGGGCCCCTATCCATTTGCTCTCAGTCTCCCCGTAGTGCCAGGCTCTGATGGTGCTGGTGAGGTTGTCGAAGTGGGATCCAAGGTTGTTGAATTCAAGAAGGGGGACCAAGTTGTGACTCTCTTCAATCAGGGCCACCAATACGGCGAGATCGACATATTTGCAGCGGGCACTGGCCTAGGTGGTGTGGTCGACGGTACCCTGCGCGAATATGGCGTATTCAACGAACAGGGTCTTGTGAAGGCGCCAAGAAACCTCGATGCCCGCGAAGCTAGCACCCTACCGTGCGCAGCGCTCACCAGCTGGAATGCACTGTATGGTCTGAAGCCTCTGAAGCCTGGCCAGGTCGTTCTTGTGCAAGGAACTGGTGGTGTCAGTATATTTGGCTTGCAGGTTAGTGCCATACTGATCTACGCTGGATCGGAACGGACCCGACTAATACAGCTTGTCCTTACAGTTCGCCAAAGCTGCTGGTGCGACAGTTATCGCGACTACCTCTTCTGCCTTGAAGGCCGAGAAACTCAAGAAGCTCGGTGCCGATCACGTCATCAATTATAAGGCTGAGCCCAACTGGGGCGATGCTGCTCGCAAGCTGACTCCTGACGGAGCTGGCGTTGACCACATTATTGAAGTAGGTGGTAGCGGAACGCTCCAGCAGAGCTTCAAGTGCGTGAAGTTCGAGGGTATCATCAGTGTTATTGGCTTCCTTGGTGGCGTGGACCCGAAGAAACAGCCGACTGTACTCGAGGCATTGACTCACATCTGCACTGTGCGTGGTGTTTATGTTGGTAGTAAAGCTCTCATGAAGGATATGGTTCGAGCCATCGAGGCCAATCACATCCACCCTGTGGTGGATGACAAGGTGTTTAGCCTTGACCAGACACGGGAAGCCTATGATTATATGGTAAGTTGGTTTGCATGAGTGAGAAGGGGTCGCATGCTAACAGATTGGATGGACTTCAGTTGGCGCAGAAACACTTTGGAAAGTTGACTATCAAGATCAACTAAGTGGGATGAAAGCAGGCTAGGAAGCAGCGTTAATGGAACATACATGTAAGTTTTGCTGGTATATGCTATGACAACCTTAAGAGAGTGCGAGAGAAAAGGAAGAGAAAGCTAATACTGTAGACCTAACAGCAGGTGGCCTAGGGGTAACATGCATGTGTGTACTACGAGGGAAGTGCCGAAGATCTTCCACTACCTGGACTGTTCCAGTTCGACTCTGGTCGTTCTCGCGTATATATTTTTTTTTTCTTCCTGCTGTTTACCCTGGTAGATCTCTCAATCAACAATGAATTAAGCTTTGATAGTGGGGACATGCAAACCTATGTATACTATCCCAGTATCTCTATCGTCTTTCTGAAGTTTCTGGGCAGTTTTTCAAGAATGTGCATATATGGTTATATGAGAACTGGTTCGAAAATATGTTGATGAGAGTTGGGGTGCTCATTGTGGTAGACAATCTGGTAGACAATCTGGTAAGCAAGGCAACTGCCCTAGGCAGGTGATAGTTTCCCCACTTCCCCTGCAGGAGCTAAACCCAACTACATACGTATCTGCAAGCTTCTTTCTCTTGGTTACACTCAAGCATTCACATTTTCTATAGTCTCTTCTGAGATACTGCATAAACAAACGTTTTCCTTTTTGGGTTTCCTTATTTCCCCTAATCCAACACCCTATCTTTCTTCAATGCAGGTCCACAATAGAGACACCTCAACCCTTCCGATCCAGGGCCCCAACCAAAGTGCACGAGCTCCACAGGCACCGTTTGTTAGTCCAGCTCAAATGGCCATGTTTGCACGGGTAACATCTTATCCCCAGCTGGGACAAATCACTTGTCTCCAAACGCCGCAAATGGGATTCCGGCCTAAACAGGATAAGGTGAGTCTGCCAAACATGATATCGCCAGCAAGACTTTCCTACACTTATTGAGGGTATAATGCAAAGAGATACTGACATTGTCAACAGCTGCGTTTCACGGTTACCATCGAGTCCAGCAGATCATTCCCCGCACAATCATGGGAAGCGCAGATCTGGCATAACATCACTGGCTCCGAGTGGGGATCTCTGCCATTGCAGAGATGCAACACAGATCATGCAGCTCTATTAACCGGAAATGCTAGCGAGTACCACTGCAATCGCTATGTATTCTCAGAAGAGGTATCTCTGCCAGCCGCAGGAGGTCATGCACAGTTCACTGTCCGATTCCGAACTGGTCCAGACACAGAATGGCAGTGGGCTAATCAGATTCACCCCGTGAGCGACGGTGAAATTGTATACTGCGGACGCCATTCTGATCTGGAGAAGGCTGTCTCCACCGACGTCGCTGCACGAGCCCCCAGAGAACAACTGGAGAAGTACATTGATAATCTTCATGATGACTTACAGGTCGAGTCCCGACTTAGTGAAGCTCCTGGATCGGTCCTGTGGGCTCTTTTTAGTGATATCGATGCTGTTCAAAATGGATCTTCAACCATCAAAAAACTTGCACTTGGTATTCCTTCGTCAGTGGTGAGGTATTTCTCACTAGTGCGTGTTTCAAGCCCATGGCTGGGTCCTAGACATGGCAAAGATAAGTTCCGACTTGCTGAAGATGCAATCTTTTGCTCTTTTCTGCGCGAAGATGGCGTGAATCTGGTTCTACTGGCTGTTTCGGGAATCAGCGATATTTTGACAGTGTTTCAGTCAGGTGAGAACGGCGAAGTTGTGATCTCTGCAAAGAGTGACAATTCAGAAGCATCAAAGTTCCATGTGCTTGTCAGCGCCGCGGAGAACTTTGAAGTTGCCATGTCTGCAGTAGTCTATGAGGCACGGAAAGTGGTCAGGCCATTTTCTGGTGCGAGTCATGTGGATTTGGAAGATTCAGTCCCATTATCTCCCCCTGGTGATGATATGGTCCTTGTCGAGAAAGACCCAAGTGCACAGTGGCTTTCCGAGTGGGTTGACGGGCTCACATATTGCACTTGGAATGGACTGGGACAGGACCTTACCGAAGAGAAGATCTTGCATGCCTTGGACTCATTGAGGGCTAATGGAATCAACATTGTCAATCTCATTATCGATGATGGCTGGCAGACAAATGACAATGAAGGGCAGTCTCAATTCAAGCAAGGCTGGAAGCAGTTCGAGGCACATCCGAAGGGGTTTCCTAAAGGATTGAAACATACTGTGGGAGCCATTCGTCGAGCACATCCCAATATCAAACATGTTGCAGTCTGGCATGCCTTGTTGGGTTACTGGGGAGGTATCTCAACGGATGGGGATCTGGCTCGAAGATTCAAAACAAAGCAAGTGAAGATCAAAGATCCCGCCGCCAATGGGCCCATCGCGGAGAACCTTCCGGACGGAACAATCGTTGCAATCGATCCCGACGATGCTAAAGAATTCTATAACGAGTTCTATAGCTACCTTACGTCTGTTGGTATAGACTCGGTCAAGACAGACGCACAATTCTTCCTTGATCTCCTTGAGGACCCAGCGGACCGCCGGAGGTTCATTACTTCTTATCAAGATGCATGGTCTATCGCGTCACTCAGGCACTTCAGCACTCGGTCAATCTCATGCGGGTCAATGACCCCTCAAATAATCTTCCATTCACAAGTTCCCACCAACAAACCGACACTTCCATTACGAAACTCCGACGACTTCTTTGCGGATGTTCCAACATCTCACCCATGGCATGTATTCTGCAATGCTCATAATGCACTACTGACCCGCTATTTGAACGTATTGCCAGACTGGGATATGTTCCAGACAAGTCACCCATACGCGTCATTCCACGCTGCAGCACGATGTGTATCCGGAGGACCAATCTATATCACCGACGAGCCGGGTAAACATGACATGACGCTGCTCGATCAGATGACTGCACCTACTGTTAAAGGAATCACGGTGATCTTGCGTCCTAGTGTCATCGGACGCACGATAGACGTATACCACGACTACAACGAAGGTCATGTTCTGCGCGTTGGAAGTTACACCGGCTGGGCCAAGACCGGAAGTGGCATCTTGGGCCTTTTCAATATTCAATCTGCCGAGGCCTCGGTCATAGTCCCACTGGTGGAGTTTCCAGGAATTCATGAGGACTCCGAAGGCCAGTATATCGTGCGCGCACACAGCAGCGGTAAGATCTCGCCTCGCTTGCGGCCATTGACCAAGAAATCCTTGGTATCAGTTGTTCTGGAGCCAAAGGGCTGGGAGATTCTCACTGCGTACCCGACTCGGTCGTTCACTCTGACGGCAAGCCATGGCAGCGACTCTTCTGGTGATAGTCTGATACATGTGGCTGTTCTGGGACTTTTAGGAAAGATGACTGGCGCAGCGGCTCTAGTGACTTCAGATATGTCTGTTGTTGAGAACGGCCGTTTACGATTGGATATCAGCTTAAAAGCCCTGGGCACACTGGGGATTTACTTCTCGGATCTTCAGAGCAGGAGTATTGCACGTAATTTTATGGTCATGATTCTGGGACAGCCAATTCCACAGAATACAGTGTGGAAGCAGGGTGGAGAGAATGCTAATGTTCTGGCAATTGATGTATTGGCGGCGTGGAAATCCATGAAGTTGGAGAGTGGATGGAGTAACGAGGCCTTTGTGCAGGTTTTTGTGGGTTAAGATACACCCTCAAAGCCAGTCGTCTGTGGACTTTACATCGTGTCTTCTCGATGTAGATATTCTTCCAACAGCATCTTTACTTCAGTTGAATAGTTCACTGGCCCTAAGCCCTTAATGCAGTCCCGATTTGGAAATCGATCAACATGTCTGAGATAAGGGCCGCATCATTAATGTTCCGGACTTATCGAAAGAATCTCGGACATCTGAAGATTGACCGTGTCCAGACTTGAGTCCATTGTGAGCCGTTTCATTAATATTTGCATTCTCAAGTCGGTCCAATGCGGCCACAGTTGGCATCGCTAGGCCGAGCGCCACACCGCGGCCTTCTTACCCCTCGTCGGATCCCGTGCGGAGCGCGCAGCTTTGCCGCAACAACCGCGATTCCGCTGCGCGGTGACGGCAATCGGCCAGTATTGTCCGCTTCGCAGTCAGGCACAT
Organism: Penicillium egyptiacum; assembly: GCA_911456345.1. Taxonomy (NCBI): domain Eukaryota; kingdom Fungi; phylum Ascomycota; class Eurotiomycetes; order Eurotiales; family Aspergillaceae; genus Penicillium; species Penicillium egyptiacum. The sequence goes on from CAJVRC010000900.1 coordinate 236,412, forward strand.
GCTTCCAACAGCAGAGACTTATCACACAAAAATATGTTCAGCGTGTGAAAGACGGGGAGAAGGAGTGGGCTAGATTCGCGAAAGAAATCAAGGCCGGGAACAGGAAGAACTTCGCACAGCACCTGGAGGAGCGAGGCTTGATTCATGATGTTGTCGGGTATGTTACACCAGGATACAATTGAGTAGATGGCATCGGCTGTGGGAAGACGTTTGAATGGCTCGCTAATCGTATCCTTTGGATTACAGCGAACGGGACTTGTTGCATAAGGTCTTCACGGAGAAGCGGGCTGGAATATATGTTGGAATCGACCCGACTGCCCCCTCAATGCACGTTGGACACATGCTTCCTTTTATGGTTTTGGCCTGGGCATACGTCTGGGGCATACCTGTGACATTCCTAGTAAGTCGCCTGCCACTTCAAGCCCAATTGAATGCGCCAACTAACACTCTATAGCTCGGCGGTGCTACTTCTAGAGTGGGCGATCCCAGTGGGCGTCTCAAGGGTCGAGACGCTGTCCATTCCTCAATCCGAAAAGCAAATATGGCTAGCATGCATATGCAGTTGAAGAAGTTGGGCTCGAGCATTGAGCAGTACGGCAGGAGACACGGACACGAGAGGAACCCGATGTGGAAGCGGGCGTTAACGAACAACAACACTTGGTGGAACTCGATGCCTTTCCTTGAGGTCTTGCGAGACCTCGGTGCTTTCATGCGACTTGGTCCCATGCTCGGCAGAGATACGTGAGTTTTGGATCGTCTGACGGGGCTGTTGTGGCGAGTTTACTGACGTTTTCTATCAGTGTGAAGACCCGGTTGAGCCAAGGGGATGGCATGTCATTTGCTGAGTTTTCCTACCCTATTCTCCAGGCCTGGGATTGGTGGACGCTGTTCCAAAAGGGCACTCAAATCCAAGTCGGAGGTGCCGACCAATATGGAAACATCCTATTTGGTATGGAGGCTGTCAAGTCTATCAGCCGAAACACTGCCGACGAACAAGTCCGCAACCCATTAGAATCAGAACTAGATCGGCCGATCGGTTTCACTACGCCGCTACTGACAACCCCGTCCGGCGAGAAGCTTGGCAAGTCTGCTGGAAATGCTGTTTGGCTCGATAAGGACCTGACTTCTACATTCGAACTTTACCAGTACTTTGTGCGCACGCCTGACGATGTTGTCGAGCATTACCTCAAGCTATTCACTTTCATCCCCTTGCCTGAAATCGCCAACATCATGGAGGAGCAGAACAAGGATCCATCTAAGCGTGTTGCGCAGCACAAGCTCGCCGTTGAGTTCGTCGAGCTTATCCATGGCAAAGCCGAAGCTGATGCTGTGGCTCTCCAACACCGGCAGCTTTTCCGTCCCCGATCCTCAACCGCAGAGCCCACTCCTCTTCTTAAGTCATCGGCTCCTTCCTCTGGCCATCCGCAATCTCCCACCGCTGGCTTCGAGACTCCTCAGTCTGGGAACCCATATGCCCCCCAAACAAACTGGGCCAACATGGGCGATATCAAGGTCACCCTCCCCGAATCTCTGGTTTTCAACCAGCCGTTCAACAAAATTCTGTGGTCAGCCGGCCTTGTTTCATCCAAGAGCGAGGGCCACCGAGTCATCGTCAACAACGGCGCTAAAGTCGGAAGCCGTCCTGGCGACAGTGGTCCCATGTCCGACCAATTATCCTTCACACCCATCCGTCCGTGGGACGCAGAGAAAACAAGAGAGTTTGTCTTGAATGGCAATCTCCTGATGCTAAAGTTGGGCAAGTGGAAGCTCAAGGCCGTTCACATTGTGACGGATGAAGAATATCGCGCGCAAGGGCTCACAGCTCCTGGATGGGAGACTGAGCCGATTGAGGAGACTGAGCCGACTGAGCCAACCAAGTCGGACTAAGGTCAATTTCCACTAGATCTGTAATTCTACAATATCCAATCTGTACAATAGTATAATATTATAACATCATATTCACCCCTCAAGACAAACAAAACCCGAGTGCTCCGTAGTAATAGTAAGGAAAGACAATGTCTCGGGTGTCGATCAATGGACAGGTCGAGTCGGAGAAAGTGTTTTACGCGTCGACGCGATCCGCGCCTTATCTCCTTCCCGTCCCCAGTTCCCTCGCAACTCCCTAATTACCATGTTGACTTGAGAGTATATTGCCATTTAGTCTCAATTCTTTATTCTATAAGATATGGCCAAACCATCGGCCTCATCTCCGTCCGCTGTGTCGCCATCGCCCGCGCTCAAGCGCACCACTCCTAGCACACAGAATATGCGAAGCCAGAAGTCAATTCTTGGTTTCTTCCAAAAGTCCTCGCCAGCGACTCCCTCGAATGATCGAACGCGAGAGCCGGCCTCGTCCCCCGCACAGAGAGCCTCCGAGAAGCGTAGTGAGAGCGCTGTCAAGTCTACACCGAAGGAACAGAAGCGAAGCTTCTCAAGCTTTGCGCAGGATCTGAGTCCTGTACCAAGCAGCGATCTTCCAGTACCAGAGGACGAACAGGAAAATGGTAGCGCTTTGAAGGTATATTGATCTGGAGTCTGCTGCTTGTTTGCTCCTTCATTCTGACTGAACTCTTCTCTCCTCAGACCACCAAGGAGGCACAACAGGACTCCACCATGTCGCCTTCGCGTCGGGTACGTGTACCATCTGCCTGCTCAATTGATCTACCCTGCTCACTTATCTCACCAGGGAAAAAAGCAGATCAGCTACAAGGAGTCTGACTCCGAGGGCGAGGACGACGACGAGGTTATCTTCCGTCCTAACCGCAAGGACCGTGTCTCCGGCCGTGCAGCCAAGAGAAGACGAACTGAACCGGAAAGCGAAGACGAGTTCAATGATGCAGGTGATGGAGGATACTCGGACGATGGTACGGTGTTTTTCTGCTGATTGGTTTGGCTGGTACACGACTGACCGGGGTATAGAAATGGACGATTTCGTCGTTGCAGATGACTCTGATGAAGAGATAGCCACATCTTCCAACAAGCGGAAACGACCATCCACACAATCTGCACGCAAACCTACATCCAAGTCTTCCTCCGTCCCTGCTCCTCCCCCGCCCGCCGATGACATTGATCTTGACCTCCCAGAGGGAGAAGGTTCAGCTGGAACCGCGATGAAATGGGCGTTTGATCCGGAGAACACAGAACCTCGGAAAGAAAGAGCTGTTGTGTCGTCCACGAGGACAGCGTCCAGCGCGAAGAAAGAGAAGGCCCACATCAAGGAGCCTGAGCAGCGCTATTCATGGCTTGCTAATCTCAAGGACATCGATGGTAACCCCCAGGGCCACCCCGACTACGATCCCCGAACTGTCTACATCCCTCCGCTCGCATGGTCAAGATTCTCGCCTTTCGAGAAACAATACTGGGAGATCAAGCAGAAATTCTGGGATACTGTCGTTTTCTTCAAGAAGGGCAAGTTCTACGAGCTCTACGAGAACGATGCCACCATTGGTCACCAACTTTTCGATCTCAAGCTCACAGACAGGGTGAATATGCGCATGGTCGGTGTTCCCGAGATGAGTTTAGATCACTGGGCGAACCAATTCGTGGCCAAGGGTTTCAAGATTGCCCGTGTGGATCAATCCGAATCCGCGCTGGGTAAAGAAATGCGTGAGCGAGAGGGCAAGAAGCCCACCAAAGACGACAAGATCATCAAGCGAGAGCTTGCATGTGTCCTTACTGCGGGTACGCTGGTCGAGGGTTCCATGCTCCAAGATGATATGTCCACGTACTGTGTTGCGATCAAGGAAGCGATCGTGGACGAGCATCCCGCGTTCGGTATTTCATTTGTGGATACTGCTACGGGTCAATTCTTCTTGTCTGAGTTTGTGGACGATGTTGACATGACCAAATTCGAGACTTTTGTCGCGCAGACCCGCCCTCGCGAGTTGCTGCTGGAGAAATCTTGCGTTTCGCAGAAAGCCATGCGCATTCTAAAAAATAACACTGGACCCACCACTATCTGGAATTTCATGAAACCAGGTAGGGAGTTCTGGGAGTCCGATATCACAATTCGGGAGCTTGAGGCAAGTGAGTATTTCGTCTCCGTGGACGATGATAATCTCACAGCCTGGCCCGAGACCCTGCGTCAAGCCCGCGAGAAGGAGTTGCTGATGTGTGCATTCGGTGCTCTGGTCCAATATCTGCGGATGCTGAAGATTGAGCGTGACTTAATCACCATTGGCAACTTCACATGGTACGATCCTATCAAGAAGGCTACGAGTCTCGTACTGGATGGCCAGACCCTGATCAACATGGAGATCTTCGCCAATTCCTTTGATGGCGGGTCTGAGGGCACTCTCTTCCAGTTGCTCAACCGATGCATCACGCCCTTCGGCAAACGCATGTTCAAACAGTGGGTATGCCACCCATTAATTGATTCAAAGAAAATCAATGCAAGACTGGATGCAGTTGATTCGCTCAACGCTGATCCGAGTACTCGGGACCAATTCTCCTCCCAGTTGACAAAGATGCCGGATCTCGAACGACTGATCTCTCGTATCCACGCTGGTAATTGCAAGGCTCAGGACTTCGTACGTGTCCTGGAAGGATTCGAACAGATCGATTATACCATGGGTCTTCTCAAGGAAAGTGACACTGGCTCAGGCGAAAGTGTTATTGGTCAGTTGACAACAGCGATGCCCGATCTTGCCTCTCTGCTGGGATACTGGAAGACCGCATTCGATCGTCCAAAGGCAAAAGAGAATGGAATTCTTGTTCCGGAGTCCGGTGTTGAAGAAGATTTCGATAACTCCCAGGAGAACATTGAGCAACTCCACCGGGAGCTCGACACCTTGCTGAAGAAAGCTCGCCGGGATTTGGGGTCGTCTGCTATCTGCTACCGGGACAACGGCAAGGAAATATACCAACTCGAGGTTCCGATCAAGGTGAAGAACGTTCCTAAGGATTGGAACCAGATGTCTGCGACCAAACAGGTCAAACGGTACTACTTCCCCGAGCTCCGAAGCCTCATTCGCAAGTTACAAGAGGCCCAAGAAACCCACAGTCAAATCGTTAAGGAGGTTGCTGGACGGTTCCATGCCCGGTTCGATGAGCATTACAGCACATGGCTGGCTGCCGTTAGAATTGTATCGCAGCTGGACTGCCTTATCAGTTTGGCCAAGGCTTCTGCGGCCATCGGTCATCCTAGTTGCCGACCAGTGTTTGTGGACAATGAACGAAGTGTCCTCGAGTTTGAAGAGCTCCGTCACCCTTGTCTTCTTTCCTCTGTCGAGGACTTTATTCCCAACGATATCCAGCTGGGTGGCAATCACGCTAGCATTGACTTGCTGACCGGTGCTAATGCCGCCGGAAAGTCTACTGTCCTCCGAATGGTGTGTCCACCCCGCCCTCCCTCCTTTGCTTTAGTGATATTGCTAACAATGATAGACCTGCGTTGCCGTCATCATGGCCCAAATCGGTTGCTACCTTCCCTGCCAGTCAGCCCGACTGACCCCAGTCGACCGGATCATGTCTCGACTCGGTGCAAACGACAACATCTTCGCTGCTCAGTCGACGTTCTTTGTCGAGCTGTCCGAAACAAAGAAGATTCTTTCTGAAGCTACTCCACGCTCACTCGTCATCCTTGACGAACTCGGCCGCGGAACTAGCTCTTATGACGGCGTCGCCGTGGCCCAGGCGGTACTTCATCACATCGCTACCCATATCGGAGCCCTGGGCTTCTTTGCCACCCATTACCACTCTCTTGCCGCCGAGTTTGAAAATCATCCCGAGATTGCACCCAAGCGCATGGCCATCCATGTCGACGATGTCGAGCGCCGTGTAACATTCCTGTACAAGCTTGAGAAGGGCGTTGCCGAAGGCAGTTTCGGTATGCACTGTGCGTCCATGTGCGGGATTCCCAGCAAGGTCATTGAATGTGCGGAAAACGCCGCCAAACAATGGGAGCACACGAGTCGGCTCAAGGAGAGCCTTGAACGCCGTAAGGTCGGTGGCTTCGTCGGTCTGGGCTGGTGGAGTGATGTGGCCTGGGCCTTGCGTGAGTCTGTTACAGAGGAAGACTCGAATACAGGCGATGCCTCTGATCGCGGCTTGGATATCTTGATGAAGGCAATTGAGGCGCTTTAGTGGTTGGGATACTTGTTCGGTCGTGCTTCGTTTCTCATTTCATCTTCATAATGTGGCTTTATGATATTTGTGTCTATCTTCCACTTCACTTGGCCCATCGTGTCGGCTTTCATTCTGTTTTCTATATGTTGGCTCAAGGGGGGGTCTGTTCGGTTATCTCGTCGGGCTTCACGAATCTGATCTCCCATTCCTACATATGTATGAATATGCATATCCAGAGCAAAGCATGTTTTTTTTTTTTTTTTTTTTTTTATT
>CAJVRC010000900.1:242881-267871 GCA_911456345.1 Penicillium egyptiacum
CACCAGCTTGATGACAGTCCATACATGTAGATGCCCTCTTCCCTTTCTAGCAAGCTTGATAGCACCAACCAATCAACATCAGGCATGATGCGAATGAGTTTCCTTGGGCTCCTCGCGTTCCCCATTCTCATCATACAGAGTCACCCTCTCCATCATGCTTTGTAGACTTCGCAGCGCGGCCATTTGTCTTTGATGCATCCCAATTCAGAGAAAGACCATCCATAGCTCCCCCAACGAGGTCCTTATCCGGCGACTCAGCAAGTTCGTTGGTCTTGCCAAGCTTCTTGCGATTCCCAGCCTGGGATTTGGTCTTGACAGGAGTGTATTTGGCATATGCTCGAGCAGATCGACGTCCGACTTCTTCCTCCATCTCACTATCGTCGTCGGAAGTATCAGCCAGTCCACTTGGTTTTCCGAGTCGCTTGCGCTTGATTCTTCCATAGCTTGTGCGGGAAGAGCCGTACATTTCTGCACTGGAAGACTCGTCGGCACTTTCTTCTGTGGAACCATCCTGGTAGTGGTGAGGGTCTCTACCGCGCTTGAGACCCTGCTTTCGTTGGATGTTCTGGCGGCCGGCGCGGGAGGATGAGGACTTGGTGCTTGTATGGAAAGGACTGTCTCTTCCTTTTCTCGCTCCATGGCTTGCGGAGTGTTTGGCGTGTCCTTTGTGCTTCGGAGCCTTTTGTTTCGTTTTCTGGCGTTGGGTCTTGCTTGGGGTTTTGAAGTTGGGCAGAGGAGACTCGTCGTCTCCGACCTCGCTGTCCTCGTCCGCGCTTTCGCTATCTATAGTCATGCTCTTGCCCTTGCGCTTGCGGTTAGCATGATTCTTGCGCTTAGCGTTCTGACGAAGTCCCTTTGACCGGAAGTCGTCGGTCTCTGATTCAGAAGACTCTGCTGTGCTTCCTTCATCAGACTCGTCTGGCGAAAACTTTGATTTCTTGTACTTTGAGCTCTTTTCCGTCTGGTCGTCGGATATTCCTTGTGTACAGACGTATGCCTCTTCTGACACAATCGACATAAACTGCGCATCAAGAGCGCCTAACCTGAGAACATTTCTCTTGGCCGTTGCAAATGCGCGTCTAGCATACTTAGCGCTTATTCCAGTAAGGCGCCCCAGTTTAACGTTGTCAATTTGCTAGAGGGTGTTTAGCAGGTTTAGGCTAGCATTCAAGGTATGGGTAACAACCTGTGGGGCATAGCAAAAGTGTGCAAGGATTAGGTACTTGATATCAGCACCTGACATACCCATCCATTCAGGGTTATGGGGTGTGCGGAAAATCATGATGTGCCGGTACGTAGTTAGCCTTAGATTTTGTTTGATGAACTAGAGTCAAAGACAGATGAAGCACAGGATAAGTGACTGTGTTGGAGGGACACAGAGGACAAGGGGAAGAAGGAGCAATTTATACTAGAAGGTCACAGACGTCTGTGCACATTTGTTGGTGATCATATCATGTTGTTGTGCAATGGGGTTTTCATTGGGCAAACATATGCTGCAGCCATTCTCGGTGCAAGAAGGCTAACTAGATACATGAGACACACCCCTTCTGTCATGTAATTCCGGTCATCAACTTCTCAGATACCTTGGATCCCAGGAAAAGGCCTGTAGGAAATTCCCAGTCAAGACCCTTGGGAGGGACTGTATCGAAGACACGATAGTACCTTTGACCACTTAGTCGAGAGGTTCAGGCTTGATTTTAACATCGGTATCGGCCTTCTTCACAGGAGTGTCGATACTCTCTCCGGAGTCGGAGTCAGATTCGACCTTCACGGGACTGTTGATACTCTCTCCAGATTCAGCCTCAACCTTCATGCGACTGTCGGTAGTCTCTCCGGATTTAACCTCAACCTTGATCTCGGGCTTGGGCTTTGCTTCCACGACTTTCTCACGACGCTTGTTCGTTCGGCTCTTAGCTGGGGTCTTTTCCTTAGCACTGGAGTCATTCTGGCCGTCTATGGTGTCCAGCTGGTCTTCGAACATCTTCTCCAGCTTGCGTTTCACGGATGGGAAACGGCTGGCGGCGGACGTTTTCTTCGTGCTAGTCAGCTTCCCGAGTTTGTCCGTGTCAACCTAAATTATAGGTGCAGTCAGTTCGAGTCATTCTTTAAAGGTCAGTGCAGAGAGCATGCGTACTCTTCCGGTGGTGCACAGGACACTGGCCATAATCAATCTGATCTCAGCTGCAGTGAAACTGCCCAACTCGGACTTCTTCTTAGGGAACAGGGTGGTCGCCATGATCTCAGCTGGTAACATGTGCGGGGGTGTTACTGTCGATAAAATCTTTGTTTGTTTGATAAAATGAGGATTTATTGTCGTCTGCAAGGACAGAACGGATGGGTTGTGGTAGGATGTCGATGGTACAGAACACGATCTGTTGTGTGAAGAGGAAGAGACGTTACTTGCACTTCATTTGTGGGAGAAAATTATGATGTTGGACTCGAACACCACAGCTTATATGATATCATTTGAGCTAGACTATAATAGAACTTCTGTAACTATTTCATTATGGAATCTTTGAATACTGTACTATTCACCCTGAATGAACTTTTATTGACCTTTAACAAGACATATAGGCTCCCTAAAAACTCGAGCCTAGGTCATAGTCCTGAATTTGACCAGTACCTTTGCTAACTACTGGTGCAGCTCGTTTCATCCTAATTCTTAGTATCCTCGGCATGTGCAGCCTCCGTAGCCTCATCCTCTTCGGCTTCATCAGCTTCCTTAGTAGTCACTCCAGCAGTCCTCTTTCCCTCCCATTTCTCGAGCCTGCGTCGGGCCCTGGTGAAGACAGTTCTAGCGGAGGAAGGCGTGACATCGCTAAGCTCCGCCAGCTTCTTCCAATCGACCTGCCGAGAAGATTCATTTTAGACTCGGATACTATGAGATTAGATAACAAATTATCTCACTTGCCTGAGGCTTATGCACAAATATCCCAGCAGGAGGTGCTCTGCCTGGCTTGGGGTGAGCCCTAAAGCATTCACCGGGTTAGAGGTCTTCTCTTGCTTGTGGGCGGGAAACATGGTTGCTGTCTGTGATATTTAACAGTAGTAAAAGTGGGAGAGGACATGAGAAGTGATTGTTTAGAAAGAGAAAGTCTCAAGGAGGGTGACCTGAGAATTCAGGGTATAAATAGGGGTGTAAGACTTGGAGGGATCCCACTTTGGAAGCGACTCGCATGAAAATGATTGATTTCATGTTCCAGACTCCGAAGGTTCCATTCATCAAGCATAGATGTATAGATACAAAGTCGAAAGCCTATATAGCATACTTTTCTAGAAACATTTTGATATGAGCATGGTTTCCGTGGGAGTATACCTGGAAATCACAAAGTTCGGTTCCCTATATGTAAGCATCAGCTTCAATGTACAAAGTGTTTGAGGAACCATTGCTCTGAAATCCTGCTTTCTCTCTACAAAATTGTGCTTAAATACTCATATCATGTATAAGGTTGACTTCCAGAGGCCCTTCGGGGTGCGTTTGTAGCGTCATATGAACATCGTTCCTATTCTGTATATATTATGTATGTGACCGTACATATACTTCCGTCCACGAAACGGCAGAACATTTCATAAAATTAGTATACATGTATTTTAGGGGCTATAGAAATTGATAGAAATTAATAGTGCAGAAAATGACACTGTAAGAAGTTGATATTGTAGAAATTGAGATATTATAGACAAGAATAGTCGGCCACTTATACGGCAATAGTCTAGTGGTCTTCTCAGGTAGTCTTCTCCGATAGTCTTTTTATATGTCTTTTTAGTGGTCTTTTTTAGTAGTCTCCTTCGATAGTCTTTTTAGATGTCTAGGTCCATATGTAGTTATATAGACATTTTCTCCCCCTTCTTAGTTTATTACGCAGATAGTAGAAAAGGGCCAAAAAAGGCTTAACTTGCAAAAATGGACTTCTATGTAACCTTTATAAAATCAAGATACCATAGAAAGTGACATTATAGAAACATTGAAGTTAATATGGTAGAATTAATTACTAGAATTCGTACGAAGGAGGTAATAGTAAATTAGCAGTGTGAAGGTCAAAATTTAATATCCGCACTGACGGCTATACACTGGCGTAGTCCTGGGACTGTCCAACTAACCTCCAAGTAACGTCCAATCAAGTAGACAGTCACACACCGAACTAAGATACACATTTCAAACCTACCTACGTGGCAGTACATGATAACCACTATCCTCTAATCACACACCTATACTGCAGTTTGCTTAGACTAAATATGTTATAACCCTTATAAACGTCTAACTCAACAGACGTCTCAACATGCAAGCAACGTGGAAGTGACGTCTAACTAAATTTATTTCCAAACGTCCAAGTAACGGGAAAGGGACGCGACATTTAGGGGTCCTTCACGGGTGGACGGTTGACTGCAGGTGCGTATTGTCCTGGTTGCCAACATATATAGATAAAGGTATGTTGCATATGTATGATAGAGCGGCAGATGCAATATCGATTGGTTTTCATTTGAGTCCGGTATCCCTGGTTGAGAGATGAGAAAAAACCAGTACATACACTTTTTTTTTGCTTTTCCCTTTTTTTGCTTTTCCCTAAGAGCATTCACACGATTCCCCTTGGTAGCCTCCTAACTCCATCCAAGCTATCTGCTAAAAACCAGCGCTTCTCAATTTGTTCCATATCGTGCTTTCGGGGTTTCTGAACCTGGAATTAATTCTTGTTCTGGTCGTCCTCTTGCTCCTACTCCTCGTAGGTGCCATCCTCTTCATAGGGCAAAGGAGACTCAGGAAGGTGTTGGTTCACAGCCAGGTCAAGCGTAGCCTCAGCCTCGTTGATTCCATCGGCCTTGTCATTTTCCTCCTCTTTCACAGTCTGGAGCTTAGTTGCCTCAGCAGTGGCGGCAGGCTCAGCGGTAGGTGCAGCGGCAGATTCAGTAGCAGTTTCAGCGGCAGGCTTGGCGACCGCGGTCTCGCGACTAGTAGCTTTTGCAATCTTGGCGGCGGACTTAGTGGTGGGACTGAAGTCAGGGTCGACATCGGCCTTGCTACCCTTGGGGGTCTTGGGGGTCTTGGGAGCCTTCGGAGTCTTCAGGGCCTTCGGAGACTTGGGGGTCTTTGGAGTGCGAGGCGCCTTCGTGTTGGACTTTCCTCGCTTGGAGGGAGTCACCTCGGGCGAAATCTCAGCCTGGGGACCGTTACCATCGGCATCAGCATTGCCATCGGCGTACAGCTTGTCTAGCTTTCGCTTAGCATTTCGGAAGAGCGTCTGAGCAGAAGACGCCTTGATGCCAGCGTTGAATGCAAGCTTGTCGTAGTCGATCTTTGTGGTACACTGGGTTAGTAAGAACATTGTGATGAGGGAACTCGGAACCGAATCACATACCTTGTCATTCTTCAGGCAGACGTTAGCCAGGACCAGGAGCTTGGTCTCAGTGGCAGAAATGCCAGGGAAGATCTTTTCCTTCGGAGCAGCAGGAGAAGACATGTTGGATTAGTTGGCTTAGGTTGCGTGGAAATTTGGTGTTCGAGGTCGAGTGTCAAGGCGGATTTTCGCTTGAAGTCACGGATGTACGATGAAAGAAGTTGCACGGCGGGGTGAAGTTGAGAAAGAGAAAGGCAAACCGCGTTGATTTGAAGAGGGAAAACAATGTTTGATGGGTGTGAACTGATTTTGTAAAGCGTTTGAAAGTAAATTGCTGCCTTAGAACGCGAGACTATCAACGTGAAGAGGGATGAAGAAAGAGAAGTTCAGCCGAGTTACGAATGAGGGCTATTTAACTGCGTTCAGTCGTGCAGTCGTGCAGTCATTCACGAGGAATTTTAAGGCACAATAGGATTTCTTGGAGGGTCTTTGGTTCAGAGTTGCCTAATATGAGAGCTAGGTGAGAATTCAGGCAAACCGAGGCCATATAAACAGACTTGATTCTCCCCTAAATAACGGGCAAATGACTCGCTAGCAAATGACTTTGTGTTAACACAACTGATACAAGTTAATTGTGACTGGGACTTCACATAGTTATTATATGCCAAAGATCCAAGTTCCCGGGGTAAATGGATGTCATGAAATACTCCTGGCGTGACCAATTATCAATTGGTAGCTAAGCTACCAAAGTTTTCGATTGCCGCGTCCTCAACGGCTATCACCAGTTCTCGCGCTGAGAGGAGCGATGTTTCCCGTCCAATTTAAGGTTCCTGAGGCTAGGCTCTGCCGATCAATCAACTGAGAGAAGTGGACGTCAGACCATCAACATAACCGGTCATCAAGTCGCGGGTATATATTGGATCAAAGAGGCTGCGACTTGGCCTTTTGAATTTGTTGGTAAATTCCATTCCACAATTCTGGGAAGAAAGCCGATGTCTGTCTCCCGGGTTTGCTGTGGGTTCCAGTATAGAACTGGGTTGGAGCTCTGCCCTGCCACCATCGTTGCGTCGACGGATTCAGATTTTGGAATGTGACGGGGCGCAAGGCGTCCTTCAACGGAACGAGATCACCCAGACGAACAGCCGTTTGACGGGGAATAGTGTTGAATCGCATGCTGGTGAGATACAGCACGGCTGTCGGGGGCAGGTCTTTTGCATACTGGACGGCAGCTTCCCGCGACTTCCTCGCAAAGGCGGGCAATGCCAGATGGATAAAGTTCACGTACGGCGCAGCAGTATAGGAGACAAATAGCATTGGGAGGGCGCCAGCCGCAATCACTAAAGTAAAATCAGCATAGACGCGCAGGGGGTGTGATGTCCAATTTAGCTTACCCGCAGGTGTGCTGTACCAGGGGTAATCATCAGCCACGGAGCATGCCGGTGCAACGATTAGACATGCTGCACCAAATAGAAGCACTGTGGTGATTCGCAGTGTCCCTAGAAAGATAGCTCGGCCCGTTCCTCCATAATAGACCAAGATTCGTTCAGGTGGTCCTGCGACTCTGACTCAGCACACGCGTTTAATCGCTGAGAGGGAAAGTTCACAATACCTGTCCTGGTGGTTGTTTTTGGCGGCGTGAGCGTCCTTGCGACTGGAGAACGCGTAGGTGGGAGGGTTTCCTTCGATTTGGGTAATGGTGAAAGATGCTTCTGTGATGGCCGAGGGATCTGGGACTTGAACCGGACCCAAACGTTCCTCCGAATACTGCGCTGGGCACATTCTGGTAGAGTTGTACGTAATTGAGGGTGAAGTAGGATCTGTAGTCGCATTGTGTCTGGTGTAATGTAGTTGGCTTGGAATTTGGACGTTTGATCGATCCCCCAATAAATCGGCGTCGCGACGCCGATCGCTCGGCAAAAAGGTGACCGCCTTAGCTTCCGCTCTATCTGGGGTTGTCGGATGAGTTGACCACTGCTAGTTTTTGACACGTTTTCCTTTGATCTCATACCCTATAATACCGTCGGTTACCTGGCTGGACTAGGTTTGAACTCTATCACGATCGTTGCTTTGATGCAGGTCATGAGCAGCTAGCGCGAGCTTTCCTTCAACAATGTCTCCGGCTTATCGTATCCCACCCGGCAATGTGTCACTTTGGCTAGGGCTCGTCGTAATGCTTCTAGCGTGTGTAGAAGCATACGAGAAAATATCAGATAAGACACTGACTGAACTTTTGCGGCCCAATAACGACTTCGATATTCACAATGGCGCTCTGTTGTCACCTATACTAAGGACCCGCGTCCCTGGCACCCCCGGCTCCACCGCAGTGCTCAATCACTTCGCCGACTTTTTCCGAACCACATTGCCCAAATGGACAATTGAGATTCAGAACTCTACAGCCAAAACACCGCTATCAAAGGGGAAGGAGGTACCTTTCCGAAATTTCATCGCTACTCGCGATCCTCCTTGGGCCTCGGTTGGCGACGTTGGCCGGCTCACTTTTGTCGCCCATTATGATAGCAAGATAGAACCGGAAGGCTTCATCGGGGGTATCGACAGCGCTGCACCATGTGCGATCATTATGCATGCCATGCGCAGCATCGATGCTGCGCTAGAGAAGAAATGGTCCGCGTTGAAGGAGCAGGGACTATATGACTACCTCGACGAGGAGCGGGGTCTCCAGGTTATATTCTTGGATGGTGAAGAAGCCTTCCAAGACTGGACTGCCACTGATTCGCTCTACGGAGCTCGTGCTCTAGCTACACATTGGGACGACCAAGTCTATCCCGCGATGTCGGAATTCAAGGGCCCCTTGTCGTCGATATCTCTTTTTGTCCTTTTGGATCTGCTAGGCTCGAAATCCCCGACAATTCAATCTTGGTATGAGACCACCCATTGGGCTTATCAGAGCTTGGGCACTCTTGAAAAGCGGTTCAAGTCATTGAAGCAATTCAAGTCTGCCTCGGCTAATCCGTGGTTCGTCGATACCGAGAAGGATGGACACAAGCTGTCGCCAATGGGTGGCATACAGGATGATCACCTTCCTTTCCTCGCAAAGGGTGTTGAAATCCTCCATCTCATTGACTTTGCCTCCTTCAAGGGATTCCCTCCTGTTTGGCATACAATCGACGATGATGGTGAGCATTTAGATTTGGATACCGTCGAGGACTGGAGCATGCTAGTTACCGCCTTTGCTGCTGAGTGGATGGAGTTGGAAGGATATTTTGACCATGCATCTGCCCCTAGTCCACGCAGTGACGAGTCTGCTGAGTTGGAAGCGCTTGGCATGGACAGGAAGACTGAGTTGTAAGCCATTCTTCCGTTTACTCACTCTCTGTTTTCTGTCCCCGTTCTAGCCTTTTTCCCTCTGTTATATACCCAATGCATTTATTCACGGACCAATGGCATCTATTCTCAGTTGAACCGACTATGTACATATTCTATGGCATTATTTCCTTTGCTAATCAAACCGCGGACGCAGCTCCTGAGATTTCCGGACTTCCAGCTCTTCTTTCCCCGCGTCATCATGCACCGATTTCACTCTATTCCCCCGAGGCGACGCCAAAGTTCGACAACGCTAATGAAGAATTAAATGTCTATAATTTCTATGTCCCATTCCTTTAAATGAGGTTGCCCAGCATGTATCCACCCATCGTGATCAGTCCCCAAGTTGGTTGTAGGACTGTTCGCAGGATTGCAGGGCCTGGGCAGACCCCTTTCAGTCCCCAGGCCAGTCCAAACGTCGCAGCACCTGCAACAAACCGCCAATCTATGTCACTAACAGTGGCCGTCGGGAGTCGCCATTTCTCAGCAAGGGTAGGCTTCGCAGCAGGCTTACCCTTTTCAACAGCTTGGCCTGGTTTCTCAGCCAGGAAAGTGAATAGCGATGGTCCAATCCCAAATAGAATGATCAGCGCCAGTGAAGGATCAAATCGGGACGGGTCAGTCAAGAAGGCGAAGAACCTGAGCACCTTGGCTGGGTCCGCCATTCCAGATATCAAAAGACCCAGACCAAACTGCAACCCTGCCACATAGGAATAGACGACCCTAGATTGTTCCGACCGACGGACATTCCGCGGGACAACGATGAAGTTTGTGAGCGCCGCCAGCAGCGCTGCACCAGCCATGAAGCCAAACTCCAGCCCAGATGGATACACGGCTGTATAGCACGGGGTCGTACCACAAGACGGAATGTTGGATCCGCTCTCGACAAAGTTCGCCGTGAGCAATGCAGTTGTGAAGAAGACAGCGGTTGCAATCAACGAGCGGGGCGAGAGACGCGAAAGGCCACACAGCATGTGTCCGGAGGAACAGCCTCGACCGTTCTGTATTCACTTAGTCAACTTGTTCTTCGTTCTGCAATAATGTCTGATATTCCTCACCTTTGTTCCCCACCCTACGAGGAAGCCTACTCCCAACGTTGCTGCAGCAGAAGCCCAGGAATGTGGCGGCGCGGGATAGCTCGGGATCAGTGATGGTGCCAGCAAGTACACCGGGACAATGCTAGACACCAAACCCGCGATGATGGGCACATTGTCACGACTCGGGTTGAAGGCGCACCCGGAGAGGAGAGAGGATATGCCGAGGACGGCGCCGTTGTGTACGAGCAGGCCGGATGAACCGTGGAATAGTAACAGCGCGCCCAGTGTGGTATGGATTGGGGTGAACATGATATTCGTTTAAAGTTTTCCTCCTGATGTCATCGCCGGAAGTGTAGTATGGGGAAAGCTTTATGGTAGCTGGAGTATAAAACACCCGACGAACGTAGGGCGAAAATTGTTATAACCGGGAATTTTCTCGCACTCGATCTTTAAAAAGAAAAAGGGACAGGAGTTGAGGTAGGGTTCCTATATTCTTGCAAGTCAAGGGATTTCCGGACCGGGGACCATTCACGTCGCCGTTATAGTTATAGTGGTCCCCGAGCATTTTCTTTCGGCGTCTCTCGGTATTCACCTAGGCCATTATGGGTTCATTGGCCGACTATTCTATTCAAACATTTAGTCTCGATTTCATCATCTCAAGCGCTTTTATGTACTAATTCGCACGGTCGTGTCACACCAGTTCCCGCATGCAGTAGCATGACAGGACAACTCGAGTAACTATACTTAGGCAAAGACCCTAAAGAATCAGGAGACCTCCTGAGTATTAGCAACGTGACAATCGCGACATACGTAACAAGTGTGACACCGAGAAAATGAGACATCGGAGTGAGCAGAAGACCTGGCCAAGGCTCTCCGCTCATGAAGCAGTCGCAATCCAGCCCCTTCTTATGTTCCACCGGTCATTACGGATCTCGCATATGTCGTCTTTCCAGCTCCATTCTACTTGAACGTGTTAGAAGTAATCCTCAATTTTCATTCCATCCAAAATGGGGAACACATCCAGCGTCGCCGGCCGTGAGTGCTTCATGGCCGCCGTGGGAGGAAACCCTAATATGGCTACATTCCGGGGAGATCTGTTATATAGATTCCGGGCCCTGCCATCCTATAACCAGGCCATTCCTGTTCATCCTGAGGTGATCACCTATCCGAACACTGCGACCCAAGTCGCTGAAATTGTGCGCTGTGCCGTCGAGGGAGACTACCGGGTGCAAGCTTACAGTGGGGGTCACAGCTATGGCAACTATGGTATGAACCCTTCTTGGTCTAAATCCTACCCTTGCTGAATCAACTTTTCTATGGTAGGTCTAGGAGGAGCTGATGGTCATGTCGTCGTCGACCTGAAGAACTTCCAGAAATTCTCCATGGATCCGGACACCTATATTGCCACGATTGGGGCCGGTACAAACTTGGGTGATCTCCAAGACCGTCTTCTACATGCAGGTGGTAGAGCGATGGCACATGGATCTTGTCCACAAGTCGGTGTTGGTGGTCACTTTACCATTGGTGGTCTCGGTCTTATGTCACGACAATGGGGAACTGCACTGGATCATGTGCTGGAGGCTGAAGTAGTCTTGGCCAACTCCAGCATTGTGACGGCATCGGATACGCAGAACCAAGACGTTTTCTGGGCTATCAAGGGTGCGGCCGCCAGCTTTGGCATCGTTACTCAGTTCAAAGTTCGCACTCAGGAAGTCCCCAAGGGCGCTGTGCAATACACGTATACATTCAGCCAAGGGGATGTACTTGATAAAGTCAAACTCTTCCAAGCCTGGCAGTCCATTGTGGCAAAACCTAATATTACGCGGAAATATTCCACCGAGCTCACAATCTTCCAGGACGGTATTGTCATCACGGGCAGCTTCTTCGGAAGCAGAGAAGAGTTCCATGAATTCGAGCAGGAAAACAATCTCCCAATCCACAACCAGGGCAACGTGGCATACATCACGAACTGGCTTGCCTTGGTAGCCCACGCGGCTGAGAATTACCTGGTCTCCATCGGCGGAGCCTTACTCACTTCGTTCTACTCCAAGTCAGTATCGTTCACCGTCGACGAGCTATTAACCGAACATGCCCTAGTGGCATTGTTTACATATCTCGAATCTGCACCGAAGGGTACTCAGAACTGGTGGGTTATTTTCGACCTGGAAGGTGGCGCAACCAATGATGTTCCCATGAATGCCACGGCCTATGTTCACCGTGACGCTGTCATGTGGATGCAATCCTATGCTGTTGTCGGCTTCGATCCGCCTGCATTCATTGCTAGGACGCTCCTCGATCGCTTGCATCAAGTTGTGATAGAAAATCGACCGCCCGGCCCTCTGCGTTCCTATCCAGGATATGTTGATCCTTACCTCAAGAATGGCCAGATGGCCTACTGGGGATCCAATCTTGAACGGCTCCAAACTATTAAGACTCTTGTTGATCCGAAGGATGTCTTCCACAACCCGCAGAGTGTGGCAGTTAATCCCATTATCAATTCTCACAATTAGGGTTGCTTGGGGAGAGATCCGCCGCCAGATTCATGTCTTATTGACACGAGAGCGCGCACTGTGATACAGTTTTGTTGGTATTGATTTTATCATATTTCATGTGGGCATGTAGTTGAATTGAAACGAATTGGTTTAATTCTTGTTTCTCTGTGGCCGGCCTTGACCTGCAATCTGATGCATCCATCCAAAATGGACCTCAGGATACTATAAGCCTGGCCTTGTTTTTATATATAAGGGAAGCGCTCACACATCAAGGTGACTTGGAAGAAACGGATAACTCGGTTAAGGTCACCTCTACAATAAATCAGCTCAAGTTAAACATAGTTAGAATCGCGAAGACTGGTGCTATGTATATCAACGACTACAAGGTGCGAAGTTTCCAAGGTTGGAAGTCAAGCTTGTTACTAAGCCATCCGCGACCCTGGGGCCCAGGACATCTACTCAACTCTCCATCTATAAAAGCCATACAGGTAGTACATGAATCTAACTAATGCAATGATGCATGTCACGGCTGCAACTCTCGCTTGATACTAGCCGCGACACACATCCGCCCAGATACTTCAATCATGAAACGCGCCTGCAGCCCAGAAACCAGCAAACATGAGCTGAAAAAAGGGATTCCGCTAGATGAAGAGCGCCCAATTCTATTAAGCTTAAATGCACCTGTCTCTCCGCCACGAAAAAGATCATCCATCAAATGGGTAAAGGATGGAGATGGAGGAGACGCTATCCCACTTGATGCATCACAACTAAACACTTCATCCAGCCTCGCTGCCATCGAAGCAGGTCAGGTTGAAGTGACCGACCATCTGAGCACAATTTCCGCGAGGCTCAAAGAATGTGTTCGCCCACTTCCAAAACAGCCAATACCGCGGCTGCCAATCAAGGATTGGATCGAGCTGTACAGACGCAATGAGCACCCAGAAGGGCACCATTTCGTCATCCATCAACATGACCATCCCATCGCAGGGCCGCATTATGATCTCCGCCTCCAGTTCTCAGAGACCAGCTCTGTCAGTTGGTCGGTTATGTATGGGATGCCTGGGGATCCGAATAGCCAGCGACTAAACCGGAATGCAACTGAAACTCGGATCCATTGTTTATGGGTGGGTTTGTGATCTGGCATGAGAAGGTACAATAAATAGCAAACTTACATCTTCACAGAACCATCTCATTGAAACAGCTTCCCAAGAAACGGGGAGCCTAATTATTTGGGATACTGGAGAATATGAAATTCTACCTTATCGAATGGACCCATCTGGCCCGGAGACCGATGATGCTCGATCAGAGATGTCCGAAGATAGTCAGGATTTACCGAAAGAGCCGATCTCAGATAGTGCGAAGTTGCGAGAAGCTTTTCAGAATGTAGGTATCTTGTACAACATGGAGACAATGGGCTTAGTTCTCTAACACTAAGACACCAAGCGCAAAATCCGACTCCGGCTGCACGGAACCCGTTTGCCAAAAGACTACACTATTACTCTGCGGATGGACAAGACAACCGATTTCGCCAGGCCGATCCGCGAGGGCCGCAGACGGCGTCGTCGACACCCATCCAGGCCAACGCTGCCACAAGCGCCGTCCACCTCGGATTCGGGATCCCCTTCGCCGCCACCTGGTACAGAAGAATCGAGGGGGAATCAAACAATACAGCGATCTCAATCGGAATCTCAAACAGGCCTGGCTAAGCATGCAGATGCAGATGATACCTACACCGCCGACATCGAAATTCAAAGAAACAACGCCTACCCAGGGTCCAGCAACACGATCGGCTCGATCCACCAACGGCGATGGTTTCTCAGTCTGGACCGGGAATCTTCTGGATTTGAGCCGACCACGGTAAATCAAAGTGAAGGGCCGAAAGAAAAAAGCAAGAAAAGAACGTGGACCCCCAAACCCGCCGGAGGGTTCGAGCCGTTTTACGTGCACGGACCGGAGACTGAGCGGAGCATTATTACAGCGCGATTGGCGCGCGATGTCTTGGATGACGAGGCCGTGGAAAAGTTTGTGCCGAGGCGCGGGTGGAGGCCGGTCCTGCATTAGATGGACATTAGATGGATACAAGCTATACAAGTGGGGACTTGCGAATTTTCCTTGAATTCCAAGAGTGGAATGTCAGCGATTGTCTTAAGTGCTTAGCGCTTACTCCGTACAGGACATGCTATCCCGCACACCATTGGAAGACGCAATGCCCCCAGTCTCGGAGGTCGGATGTCGGAGTTAGCTTCTACAGGGATGATTCAGTGAACACGAGGTCTGCACAGTATAGTGCATGCGTGTGACTCAACCGCCCTAGAGGGAAATTGATCTGACAGTTAATATACATTATGACTGCGAGGGCTTTGAGTCACCGGCGGTCTAAGATCGGTCTATTGCCTCCTCCCCCGCTCGATGTCACTATAGCTCGCGCTACCATGCACAAGCGTATTCGCTATAGTTGGGGGCTGGTGGCGCCTTGACATTTCTTTTTCTGTCCTTCTTTCTTCTTTCTTTTTCGTGTCGAGCGGAAAAGAATGACCTACTTGGCGACATCTACCTATCTGGCCTTGTCGCTAGTTGCTTTGGACAGTATACCTGCCCTCCACAGTATCGCCCGCATTGCACGGAAATCGCGTGATTATGAGCCCATCCAACTAGCCAAACATGTTTATCACGATGAAGATGGCGAAGCGACCGAGGAATCCCTCCGAGAATTCTCTGATAAATGGCAGAGAATCGCTATTGCCCTGTTCTCCATTGCCGGTTTTCTGGTGACTCTCGCATTGGCTGTTCTTGCGACATCGAAGCTTGCCATTACCAATTCCACGCCATTGATATGGCTGCAGTTTGGAGTATGGGTACGTGAAAAGCCCGACAAAGAGTATCAACAAGTTTAATATTTTCTAGATTTTGCTCGCTGTTCAAGCTGTTGCTTTCTTTACCGAGCCCCGACCGACAAGCCGATATGTTCTCAGCCACTTCGCTTTCTGGGGGAGTATTGTTGCCACTGCGGTTCCGGGAACTGAACTGGGCATCTTGGTATTCTCTCAACTCGGCCTTCCTCATGGGCGAGTCTGGGTCGGGCTGCAATTGGCTCAAATTGCTAGCGCTGCGCTTCGCGCCGTATTCTGTGTTCTGATACCGCGGCGTCCAGATGTCTACTTTGAAGATAAACTGGTTGAGCGGGAGCTTTCAGTCTCCCTACTTAGCCGCTTCACTTTCAGCTGGGCCAATGGATTGCTAGACTACGCGGTGAAGCATAATACCATGGACCTCGAGGATATCCCTAGGCTTACAGCATCGAAGCGTGCTGATTCTCTCCGGGAGAAATTCGAAATTGCCAGACAGAACCGGAAATTATGGATAGCGATCGTCGCTGCTCATTTGGGGGCACTGATCGCCCAGACGATGCTTAGTTTGGTGATTTGCTTTCTGAGCTTTGGGCCGCAGGTCGCTCTGTTTCAGATTTTGAGAACGCTCGAACTGCGTGGTACCCCGGATTGGAATGTCGGAGCATCGTATATCTGGGTCCTAGCCCTGGGTGGGTTGTTGTTCCTTGCCTCGAGCGTGGAGGCATGGCTGTTCTGGGTGGTCTACTCTAAGCTTGGAGTTCCGATCTACTCAGAGCTGTCAGCGGTGATATTTGCCAAAGCTATGCGCCGGAAGGATGTGAAGCATACGAAGAAGTCCAACACGTCAGCTCAATCCGATAATTCCAGCAAAGGATCCGCAGATGCCGACGAGGATGACGAGGATGCGTTGAAGAAGAGCCGCCAGAGTATTATCAACCATGTGGCCGTGGATGCTCGGCGCGTTTCCGACTTTGCCTCTTTCAACTACATTATCCCACAGGCGACCTTTAGAATCATTATCGGTGCCGCCTTTCTGGTCCAAATTCTCGGCTGGCGCAGTGCCTTTGCCGGTCTTTCAGTCTCTCTTCTTGTGACACCACTGAATATATACGCAGCTAAAAAGTATTCGAATGCCCAGGACCAGTTGATGAAATTCCGTGACCAGAAGCTGGCGATTGTTACCGAAGTGCTGCAGGGAATCAGGCAAATCAAATTCTCGGCTCTGGAGGAGCAATGGCAGAAGCGTGTCCGGGAGACGCGAGAAACCGAACTTGCCGCATTGTGGGCTTCTTTCATTGCTGATATTGGCCTACTTGCGATCTGGGTTCTCGGTCCCGTCGGCTTGTCTGCCGTTTCGTTGACCACATACGCCGTTATCAATGGTACTTTGTCCGCTTCTGTAGCTTTCACAGCTATGGCAATCTTCAATTCTCTCGAGGCTTCGCTCGCTATTATACCAGAACTTATGTCGATGGGTCTGGAAGCGAAGGTTAGCTCGGAACGTATCGACAAATTTTTGGCTACTTCCGAAAATTCTGTCAATACTGTCCCTGCTGAGTACATCGCTTTTGAGGACGCCTCTGTTGCATGGCCTGCGGAGGAGGAAGATATCCAAGATTCCGAGGATCGTTTCATTCTGCGTGACATGACCTTGAAATTTCCGACGAAGTGTCTAAGCGTGGTATCCGGCAGAACTGGATCTGGAAAGAGCCTGCTTCTCTCCTCAATCCTGGGTGAATGTGATGTCCTCGCCGGGACGATCAAGGTACCCGTTCCACCTCCCATTACAGACCGATTTGATCACCTTGCGACAAAGGCGGATTGGATTATCGACTCGGCCATTGCGTATGTTGCGCAGATGCCATGGATCGAAAATGCTACAATCAAAGCGAACGTTCTCTTTGGACTCCCGGACGATGCAGAGCGTTACCGAAAGGTCATCTTTGCTTGTGCCCTGGAAAAAGATTTCGAGATGCTGCCAGACGGCGACATGACCGATATTGGTGCGAATGGTGTCAATCTGAGCGGTGGCCAACGCTGGCGTATCTCCTTCGCCCGCGCATTGTACTCTAGGGCTGGCATACTTATCATGGATGACATCTTCAGCGCTCTCGATGCCCACACAGGTCGCCACGTCTTTGAGCACGCTCTCACCGGGGAACTAGGTAAGAATCGAACTCGCATTTTGGTCACTCACCATGTTGCACTGTGCCTTCCCCGCACGGACTACTCTGTGCTGTTGGAGAATGGCCGTATCAAATATGCAGGTACCATCGATGATCTGAAGGAATCACATCAGCTAGAGGATATCCTTCGCGAGGAACAAGCCGCAGAACAAGCAGATATTGTCGCAGATGGACAAGACCGTGAATTTCTCAATGATGAGGAGACAACTCTCCAAAAGGTGATCTCGAATACATCCCACCACAACCCGAGCACGGCTACAAATGGCCAAGCTTCCAACGGAAATGGAATTGCTACTGCACGGCAGACGCCTACACCGAAGAAGTTTGTTGAAGACGAAAAACGAGAAACCGGTTCTGTGCGGCTAGCTGTTTACCTTGCTTTCTTGAATAAAGGTGGATCCGTGGTCTATTGGTTGGTGACGCTCGCAGTCTATTTAATGTTTTCGTCCCTCTTGGTTGGACGGGTAAGTGCATAGAATCCCAAGACAGTCTCATATTGTCTATATCCTTTGTCTAATCGTTATTTTTCACAAGTCTTGGTGGATCAATATTTGGACACGTTCATCCTCCAATACCCAGGCCCACCCTGAGCAGTACAGTATCCTATTGCAGCATGCGATGCAACCGACGACCACAGCGGTCACACAACATGATGGCCTCTTGATGTACCTCGGAATCTATGTTGCTATCTCGATCACTGCCTGTATAGTCGGAACAGTCCGTTACTACTGCATTCTTTCGGCATCAGTCCGGGCCTCGAGGAACCTATTCAATGGCTTGATTTATACTATCCTCCGCGCGCCACTCCGGTGGCTGGACACTGTCCCATTGGGACGAATTCTCAACCGCTTCACAGCCGACTTCCACTCAATCGATTCACGAATCGGATACGACATCGGGTTCTTCGTGGGCAAGGTACTAGAGGTTTGCGCAATCATGGTTGCGGGTATGCTTGTCAACTGGATGGTGATCCTACTCGGCGTGGTCCTGTTGCTCATATGTCTAAAACTGGCCCTGTCCTATTTGGCAGGTGCCCGTCAAATCAAACGTCTTGAGAGCACTGCGAAAAGCCCTGTGTTTGAGCAGTTTGGGTCTAGTCTCGCTGGCCTGATCACCATTCGTGCCTTCAGCAAACCAGAAACCTACGTCGAAATCATGTACAACAAGATCAATCGCCACGCACAAGCATGGTGGACCTTGTGGCTGTTCAACCGCTGGCTCGCGTTCCGCATGAGTATCGTCGGCGCTATCTTCTCAACTGTCACTGCTGGGCTAGTCGTCTATCTACCAGGTATCAGCGCTTCACTTGCCGGTTTCGCTCTCAGCTTTGCGCTGCAGTATAACGCTGCGATCACGATGGCACTGCGGCAATACGCTAATATTGAATTGAACATGAATGCCACAGAGCGTGTCATCGAGTATTCTAATATCGAGATCGAGAACCAAGGAGGAGCCGATGCACCCGCGGCTTGGCCTACAGAGGGCCATCTCGAAGTCCACGATCTTGTGGTGGGCTACGCACCGGATCTCCCACCGGTATTGAACGGGCTCAGCTTCTCGGTAGAGAAGAACCAGCGCGTAGGCGTCGTTGGACGGACAGGGGCAGGCAAGTCCTCTCTGACACTTGCACTCTTCCGATTCCTGGAGGCACGCTCTGGCCAGATCTTCATCGACGGACTCGATGTCTCCAAGATCAAACTGCACGACCTCCGCAGCCGACTTGCAATCATCCCGCAAGACCCAGTGTTATTTTCCGGCACGGTGCGATCGAATCTAGACCCGTTCGACGAATACAGTGATACAGAGCTCTACGATGCGCTAGCACGCGTGCACCTCATCTCCAAGGCCGACGACGACGAGCTCACCCTCACGTCACGGACTGCCACGCCCCGCCAGCCTAGCGAAACAGGCGCCACTACACCAGCGACGGTCCGGAAGACCAATGCTAATGCTTTCACCTCTCTCTCTGCGACCATCTCTGAGGGTGGCCTCAACCTCTCCCAGGGTCAGCGCCAGCTCCTCTGTCTTGCCCGTGCCATCGTCTCGCGGCCCAAGATTATGGTTCTAGACGAGGCAACCTCGGCTGTCGATATGGAGACCGATGCGTTGATCCAGACGTCTATCCGTGCGGAATTCGGTCGCAATGCTACCACGCTGCTAGTCATTGCGCACCGGCTTAGCACTATTGCGGACTTCGATCGCATTCTTGTTATGGATGCTGGGAAGGCGGCTGAGTTTGGCACGCCTAGGGATCTTATGGGGATTGAGGGGGGGGTGTTCAAGAATCTTGTTGAGAATAGCGGGGAGAAGGAGGTGTTGGAGAAAATGATCTTCGCATGAAAAAGCGTTAAAAACGACATATGCTATTAGGGGACTGGATTAGTATTTTGTTTCTTTTGTTATAGATTACTTGAGGCTGGGAAAAAGTCAGCTTATCAAAATACGTTGATGCGATTCGAAATTTAACCTTGCATGAAGAGCCAGATGGTTATGAATATTGAATTTAGGCGGTCCTTATAGAGGTACCTTTAGTGCTACTATGTCAAACACAAGATATACATGGGAGATGTTGGTCAAGTCCTGGTATTTCCTGAAATTTCTGCTGTCTTCTCATAAGTGGGGTTATAGAGTCAATAGTGACCGGGGCAAGTATGCCTGAGACTATTGACCTCTGCTATAACCCCACTGCCGAGGATAGCGCAGGCATAGGAACAAGTCCCCGAGGCCAAAGTATAGCTAGCTAGATCCAATATAAGAGCCGAAAGAGCGGACCTTGGACATCAAGGCGTCATATGCCAACCCCCGTCCAACATCCATCTCTCCCAGCTTCAAAGGACCCTCAAAACATGGCCCAAAGCCAATGATTACACCTTCAAGTCTTGTGAATAGGATCAGAGATGCCTTCATCGCGTCCGTCAAGTAAACAAGGTTGGTATGCCGAACGCATATATCACATACCCTACCCTCGATTCGTACAGCCCTTAAGCTCCCCGAAGAGAGAGAGCCGCACGTCTCAGAGGGCAGAGACTGTCTCATATATAACACACTAGGCTTTCATCATTCTGAGAAATAGTCAGTACAACAATCAAAAAGGTAACTCCAATTGAAATAGGCTGGGAACAGGAATACTCACAAGTATAAAACTTGGAAGGATGAAGAAGAAAAGAAAAACGGACGAAAATCCCGCGCTTTTTATTTCTGCGGGCGCTAGTCCGCTTCTAGGGCGGGGTGGCTTTCTGCCGGTTTTAATGATCAGGTTGTCCTGACATGACTCGCATTCTTCCGGTTTGGCTGCAATTGCATTCACGACAATTGAAATATGCCAATGGCTGCCGCGCAGCTCCACACTTTGCGGTTGAGATCTAGCTACATTGAGATCTCGAATCTCCTGCGAGGTCGACCCGCTGTTTGGCCCAGACAATGCTATAGCCTCGTTCAGGCGCCGCGGCAGTTCCATGCTCGGGCTTGTTTGCGACAGGAGGAGCCTCCTAAACAGCTTCCTGCTTTTCTGAAGGCTTACAAGCGGGCTGGTATGTGGAAACCTCGTACTGAAAAGCTTGGGCTTGGCCAAGTTTGAGAGGGCTTTGACTAATACATGATGCCCGACAGTCGACTTCCCTCCTGCCACCCACGACTTCGAAACCTTCTTCACACAGGCTGAGCCAAATACGGAAGTAGTGCTACATGGGTACCTCGGAAACCGCGCAGACCTGTCCAAGAAACTATCATTCGTGCGCTTATCCGATCCCACCCTGCAACACAGCCTACAAGTTGTAGCATTCGCCAAGAACGATGCCTTTGAGCAGCTAAAGACCGTGAACGCGAACAGCCCCGTGGCCGTACGCGGGACAGTTCAAAAGAAAAAGACCAAGCCATCAGAGGCGGAAAGCTCACCAGCACAGGACCTATGGGAGCTCGCGTTGGAAGAAATTCACCCCCTCAACGACTTCCCCAAGGAGCTTATAATGACGCCTGAAACGGTGTTCCCACCTGAGCAACGATACCTGCAACTGCGCTCAGATGCAGAGCTGCGCGAAGCATTGCGCTTCCGCGCCTGCGCGCACAATCTTTGCAAGAAAGAGCTGGAGCAGTGTCGGCCGGCATTCGTGGAGATTGAGACTCCGCTGTTATTCAAGTCTACGCCGGAAGGTGCACGAGAGTTCATAGTACCTACACGGAGGGAGGGGCTGGCTTATGCTTTGCCGCAGAGCCCGCAGCAGTATAAGCAGATTCTCATGGCTAGTGGCTTGCCAAGGTATTATCAGTTTGCGCGCTGCTTCCGCGATGAGGATTTGCGTGCAGATCGTCAGCCCGAGTTTACTCAGGTATGGATTCTATATTCTTGCTTGGGCAATATATGCTAATTGGATATCTACAGCTTGATATGGAGATGTCTTTCGCGACAGGCGACGATGTCATGCGCACCGTGGAAGGGGTCATTCGCCGACTCTGGTCGTCTTTGATGAAAGACCCTGCCCCGGAGGGCCCATTCCGCAAAGTACCCTACCAAGAAGTTATGGCCAAATATGGCTCTGACAAGCCGGACACGAGATATGGGATGGAAATCATTCGACTTGATCATGTTCTCCCGGTGGATCTAGTCAGCAAGATCTCTGACCTGAGCAATCCCATCGTGGAAGCTTTCAAGCTTGAAGGAAATGACAACGATCCTGCTCAAACTAACAAGTTCATTGCCCAGTTCCTCGACTCCGCTGCGGGTGCGCCGTTCAACAATAACCCAGACGGTGGCCCAGGCGTCTTCATCTACAATGGCAAGCAGCCGCTCTGCGGACTACAGCCCTTCGGCTTTGAAGCCGCTGAGCAGGTCGAGGAACTGCTGGACCCTGACCACGGTGACCTGATTATTCTACAGGCCCGCCCCCGTGCTCCTTTCTCCGGGGGTTCAACCCCCGTTGGCGATCTACGCCGTGCACTACACGCTGCCTCGGTCACGGCAGGCTTCAAGCCCGCTCCGACCGGATTCGACTTCCTCTGGGTCGTCGACTTCCCACTCTTCTCCCCCTCCTCAGACTCCGAGCCCGGCCAGGGCGGCGCAGCAGGCCTCTCCTCCACACACCACCCCTTCACCGCACCCAAGTCCCCAGCTGACGTCGACCTCCTCCTCACAGACCCCACCAAGGTGGTGGCTGACCACTACGACCTTGTCGTGAACGGCGTCGAGCTAGGCGGTGGTAGTCGTCGTATCCACGACGCAGCAGTGCAGGAATTCATCTTCCGTGATATCTTGAAAATGCCAGCTGAACGGTTGACCGACTTTTCGCATCTGCTCGATGCCCTCCGCTCTGGCTGTCCGCCGCACGCTGGTCTTGCGCTGGGCTTCGACAGACTCGTCGCTGTTATGCTTGGCAAGGAATCCGTGCGTGATGTGATCGCTTTCCCGAAGACTGGAAAGGGGGGCGACGATGCCATGGTTGGAGCCCCGAGTCCCATGACCGAGGAGGCATTGAAGACGTATCACCTAAAGTTGAGGAAGTAGATACTTGCCGGCTCCACTAGCCATTGTATATCACATTGTCCTCTTTGACGAGCCATTTTGTACTATACTAATGTACCACATATACCGTTGTACTATAGCCGAGGTTTCGGCATTCTAAGAAATTCTACACATATTCCTCTTCTCTGGATGAAACTGCGTACAGCATACTCTATACAGCATAGTACTCCGTACTCCGTACAGTGTTTGCATATCAGGGGGTTGCGCCTGGCCAGGTCCCACTGGGAGTTCCTCGTTCTGATTCGAGTATTCTCCACATCTTTTTTAGTTGTCTCAAACCCCATTTTATGGCTGAACGGCTAAAGTTCCCGATTTGGTACTGACCATTTTTGAGAACATTCCAAAGCTTCGACTTCATTTAACTCAAACGCTAAAATCCTGTGTCTCAGGACTTTTGTGCTAGATCTGTCACATATTCACATATAGTGCATAGATAGATGCCTCAACTGAAGATGTCTCAGAGATGATGACTGTAGAAACCAGAGCCATGGGTTAAAACAAAATTCGCTTTTTGAATATCTACAGGTTGAGATCGAGTACATAAGACCCGGGATCTATTGAAGATCTCTTGGCTACTCCGTGTGTTCTCCAACTAGTATACCCCATAAGGAAAAGTATATCCCGCAGGAGGTCCCGGGATGAAACAGAGTATCCGTTTCACTAAATTCTTAGCCTAAGACATTGTCCAAGAATGGGATCCTTCCGAGGTTAGCCCGAACCCCCGACTATGAGGACCAAGCAGGCGAATAAAGAATTCAAGGATATAAAACTAAATCCCTCTCCAGTCTCCCGTTCATTCACTCCAGTCCCCCATTCTTTTACTTAATCTACACTGTTGAGCAGGTCTCTCAGGTCCATTCTTTATATAAATCCCCTCGTTTCAATATGAAGTCTACTATCATCCTCGCCTTGGCTAGTGTTGCCATGGCGGCTCCCACTCCCACCATCGAGAACCGCCAGCTACCCGGCTTCGGTTCTGGCAGTGGTACCGGCACTGGATTGGATGCCCTGAAGTCTCTCATCCCAGGACTCTCCGGCAGCGGCTCCGGCACTCCGACCGGCAGTGGACTGGACGCCTGGAAGTCTCTCATCCCAGGACTCTCGGGGTCCGGTAGCGGCTCCGACAGCTCGTCTGGCAGTGGATTGGATGGTCTAGGGTCTCTCATCCCAGCACGCTCAATCTCCAACACCGGCTCCGACATCTCGTCAGGCAGTGGCCTCAGCATCCCCGGTTTTGGTAATACCCCTTAACTACTTAAGCATATGAAACCCCAATGCTAAAGTCAATCTCTAGGCTCAGGCTCTTCGACCGAGAACGGTGCGACCCAGAATGACGGCTGCAAGGAGTACACCTTCATTTTTGCACGCGGAACTAGCGAGATGGGTAACATGGGCACCGTCGTTGGACCCCCGGTCGCCAAGCAGTTGAACTCCCTGACCGGCAACAAGGTCACTGTGCAGGGTGTGACATACCCGGCGGATGCAGCGGTATGAGAGCCCCTTTCCCTCTCTTCAGCACACTTCACTCGGTTTTGTGGACTGCTGTCGAGATCAATAAACCGGGCCTGTCGACTAATCAACTAACACTCCATTCAAACAGGGCAACGCAGTTATGGGCGCAGCCGGCGGCCCCGCCATGGCCAAGTTGGTGAAGCAGGCCCTGAGCCAGTGTCCTAAGACTAAGGTCTTGCTGGGCGGATACTCCCAGGGTGCGATGGTCGTCCACAATGCTGCCAACAGCCTTGACGCAAACCAGATTACCGCCGCCGTTCTTTTCGGTGACCCACTCAAGGCCCAGGGCGTCGGCAAGGTTGCCAGTGACAAGGTTAAGGAGTTCTGTCACCTTGGTGACCCGGTCTGCTTGAACGGAGGAAATGTCATGGCCCATGTTACTTATGGAACTGATGCCGAGGCCGCTGCGAAGTTTTTGCTTGAAGCTGCTGGCGCTTCCACTTCTTCATAGGTCGATGGTGGCTGTGGTGGCGTGGAGTGGATGCTTCGAAAAACATTTCCAATAGTTTCGGTTGTGTAATTAGGAGA
The DNA here is from genome assembly GCA_911456345.1 of Penicillium egyptiacum. Taxonomy (NCBI): domain Eukaryota; kingdom Fungi; phylum Ascomycota; class Eurotiomycetes; order Eurotiales; family Aspergillaceae; genus Penicillium; species Penicillium egyptiacum. Next base: position 267,652 of record CAJVRC010000900.1, read on the forward strand.
GTCGATGTTAATGCGCCCACGTGTTGAGTTCTGTTTCAAAAGTAGACATGGGAATGTGTAGGCGGTCGGATTGCGTCCAAGGGAAGTAGCTTGTATATTAGGATATTCCATCAAGATGCAGAAAAAAGAAGAAGACAAGAATGAAAAGATCTGTATGGATTCCATATAGGAGAGGTGTTATACAAAGTAAAAAAAAAAAAAAAAAAAAAACCAATCCAAA
>CAJVRC010000900.1:275357-296060 GCA_911456345.1 Penicillium egyptiacum
TATCCTGTTTTTAATTTTAGGTACAGGTTGAAGACATGGGACTAAATTAAATTGGGACTGAACAGTGCGGATCTCTGCACCGCAACTTTAGCGCTGGGTGAATCCCACAAGGGTGGACGTTGTACAGAACCGACCCTGAATGCGCTCGATGCAGCCATATCTGGGTGGAATCGGGGTACCTAGTGAAACAACCATTCCCCCATGTGCACTATTTCGAAATGGCCCCAATCACAACTTGTTCCCAGTCTGGTGTTGGATAATTATGACTCTAGCAATCATTGCTCCCAAACTTCCCATTTCGGTGTATCGAACCTCTGGCCCCAAAGCGAGTGGGTCACACAATTCTCCCAAGAGCGAGAGAGCAAACCTGCCCCAGCCAAAAACAGATTCAGCATCCGTTTTGCAGCGTCCATCTTTCTCTCTGACCTCCAGGTTTGTCCTCTCAGATTCATCAGTCTTTACGGCATTGCCCATGACGCCTCCGCCAGCAAAGTTCAGAGATGATGTTACGATGCGTCTACTCCAAGGCACTGCCCCCATTATCAAGATCATAGGTACTGCCCTCATTGCCTGGAAGACTGCATGTGTAATCACCAGCTCCGCATATCCCCTCATGAAGGTCTCCTCAGGATCAATGGAGCCAACCTTCTACCGAGGGGATCTCATATTCCTGTGGAACCGACAGCACAGGATTCACGCTGGTGATATTCCCGTGGTGTAGTTCGACGGTCGTCCACTACCGATGGTCCATCGAGCGATTCAGGTCTCTCAACAGGAGATGGGTGGGGGTTCGTTCTCAAAGTATATCCTCCGCTCTTGCTCTTTGCGCAGGTCCAAAGCTTACTTACAAGGACAAGGCAACTCATCTTGACCAAAGGTGATAACAATGCTGTCGACGATACCGCGTTTACCCAGAGGGCTAGTCTTTTGTCTACCGCGAGAATGTGGTGGGGGTTGGTTCGTGGCTATGTTCCTTATGTTGGGTGGACTAGTCTTCGGCTCAAGGAGAGTCCGTTGATCTTGTACATAGTCGCGGCTGTATTGTTTGCTGTTGGCGTGGTATCATAGACCACTCAGCGACACGGATACCAAGAGTGAAACACATGGGCGAGTGAGACACCCCAAAATACTATACAAAATGCGATAAGTTACAACTTCATATCAATAACCATGACTCTTTTGGATAGATACTAAGCTTGTATAATCTAGATAGCATTTCTAACCTATCTGAGCAGTATAGCAAGATTATCAGTAGTGACGGAGACATATATGTCTCAAGTGTCAAAAGTACGTCGTATTTATGGTAAAGTGTTAAAACAATAGTCTAAATAGGCCAAAATCTAGATATGTTATTCCTTTCGCTTGGAAAAATGCTTATTATATAATTCAACCAAAAACAAACCGCTACTGTAATGGTTGAGACATAGAGGAATCAAAATATGGCATTTAATATGGTGTTTTGGGGTTGTCCTTACCAATTCCCCTCACTCGCCCGTGGATGATAACGTTAACTATTTGTTTCTATTTTGACTAATTAATTCTGAAATGGCGGACACATTGAGATAAACTATTTTGGAAATCGAATTTTATAATTTTATGAAAGGCCATCGGAATCTCTCCGTTCTCAGTCGGGACTGTTTCGCGGCCTAGTCTACTCGGAAGCTGTCCACCACTTGTATCCACCAACCGACGGGGTTTGCTGTTTGCTCCAGCGTTGGTTCTGGCGGCTGGGCACTACGCCTTTGTTGGAGGACACTAATGGCCTTAATTTCTGCCCTTGGCCCGGGTGGAGCCGTGTAATCAGATAACCTCGCCAACAAATAATACGACCCTCCACCCGGCGCAAAAGGGGGATGAGGTTAGCTCCTCCCATGATCCCCTGCCACTGAGCCCAACTGATCGAACACTTCCTCTTCAGACCGGGTCAAAAGCCATGGCATCGACACCAACCATCCTCAAAAGCCAATCGCAATTCGGCCGGAACACATTGCGTCGTGCCCCCATCAGGCTCAAGCAACACAGTAAGAGCTGGTCCGGAGGCGACTTCACCATCTTAACTTGCCCAAGTGAAGGAGGCTCCGTTACCAAATTATTCTCCGTCGACGGTGATTTCGGATCATTGAGTCAGCGACGGCACTTTCGAGATGCCTCAGGTCTGCCGCGTTTTGAACTCCATCGTAAAAAGTCCGGTGTGACGTGGTTTGTTCACCTGCCTGGTGTAAAAAGCGATGCCGAGCCCATTGCCGCGATCGCGACGAAATGGAGTGCTTTCAAAGACAAGTTTGACGTCCACATCAAGAATGCCGCCGCAAGCGGCGAGGACACGACACTAGAAGTCCGCGGACAGGATATATGGAAAGTGGAGACGCATGCCTATCACAACGGTGCGCTGGCTATGAGAGCAAAGCTTACGGATGTACTCTCGGTATATGTGCCGGGTAAACGCCCTGAATGGGAGTTGACGGTTGCAGAAGGCATGGACCTCCCGTTGGTAGGGCCCCTACTACGAGATATCCCATACGATGAGTCTAACAGTGCGTTTGTAGGCGTCTATTATCGGTGTGCTCCTGGCCACCTTGCTTAAGTACAGTAGCATGCCATTGTCGTATTCTCCTAAAAACCAGAAAAACGACGCTGAATCGGAAAAATGCGAAAAGGGAAGACGCCGTAATCGACGGCGAAGTATATGGTTTCTCTATTGAGCTTATGACAGATCCTCGATGTCAGATACAGTTGGCTGTGCAGAAAAATGTACATTCGATCATTATCATTACTCTTATAATCTCTTTTGTAACGACTATATTCGGTTGACAACACTGTACGTATATACTGTAAGAAATTTGTACCTCCATGTTACGATAGTCGTTTGGTGTCCCTGCGCGCCAGTCTCGGACGCGGAGATCTGAGTCGCAGCCCCGCTTCAAGCTCTCGGGTCATTGGTCGTTCCAAGCCATTGTGTTAGCTGGTACGGACTGCGGAGTACGGAGACACCCAGGCGGCCCACCAAATCATGCGGTGATGTGCAGGGATCTACCCGTCTGATGTGTGCTTCGAACTTGCGCCATCGACCCAGAACCTAACTGGCTCCTCTAAACTCTAAATCGCAAGATCGACACTTAGCTTAGCAACCGTGGCAGGAGCCTGGTTAAGAATAAGGCCAATCCACCTCAAAGAAACGTGGCTGATATAGTTTTAATGAATAGTTCCCGATTTGGTCTTGTTCCAGTAGCATAAATAGCTGGCCAGGATCAATAGTCGGCCTATTACGGACTAGTGTCGCGCTCGGAGCGCCAGGACTTGGCCACAAGCTTGGCGTGATTAATGACGATCTACATAACTCTCTTCCAGATCGGGTGTAGGATATCTCAATCGGCTAAATTGCAGAAAGTCCAGTCAGTTCTGATCCTTCGCGGTTGAAGTGGCGGGTCAAAAAGTGTTACAGTAGCAGCTTTTGAATTTTGATGCCTCGCATTCCTACCGTATGTTGTATCCTCTCATATTCAACCCTCGGACTTAGTCCCATATGTGGAATGGTCAGGTCCACTTTCGACATCGTCTCTGTCTGTCTTGGTCTACTTAATGGTAACCGTACAAGGCATAATTGAGAAGAGGACGAGCACCCTGTCCCACACATAGTCGAGCTGATGCATGGTGGTGTGCATTGGACTCGAATCCTTGCCAGAAAATAACGCATCTTGGAATTCTAAGAGATAAGATAGTGATTGAGTGGACAACTAAGGTATAAAAACGTCCTCAACAGCCGGCCTTCAGATACTCATAACAACCAAACCAGTCTTCTCGTTCAATCAACCACTCCAGTTTTCCGCACCACTTCTTTCTCTGTACAGTACCTGTACCCCACAAAATGCACACCAAGCCCATCATCGCCGGCCTCTCCGTTGCCGCCCTCTCTCTTCTTCCCTCCTGCCCTGCACCTCACTCAGGCACAAGGACAACAAAACAAAACTCTATAATTAAACCAATGGACTAATCCCATACTTTCAGAACAATTCATCACCACTACTTCACTCCATACGTTGGAATTTTTAAACATCAATTCTAAAGACGGCACGATGCTAGACTGGCTCCGAAAACTCTTCGGCGCCGACAAAGTTGCCCTAGACCGGAGGGATCAGCAGCATCGAAGTCGGAAGCGAAGTAAACGGATGCGCGCGCGTGAACGAGAACTACGTTTGCACAACCAGAGGCAGGAGTTGAAGGGCGGGAAGCGCAGAACACCGTTCTTTTGGGGATCACCAGGTGTTACTTCCCCCGTACATCAGACAAGGATTTTTAGTGATTGAGGGGGTTTACTTTTCCGTAGTACTAGACACATTCCGACCAGTCTCACCGCCTTACGCACTGTCAACCTGGATCCTCGATTTTGCTAGTCGGCGGTGAAAACATACGTCATGTGATCAAATTCTTTTTCCAATAAGTCGGAAGTCAGCACCTCTTACCTTTTACTTTTCAAGCCATCCCACTTCAGTCAGCCCTTCATCACTTTTCTCTGCTCTCTTTTCAGTCTGAGCACTCGCCAGAAGGGTCTGAGAACCAACAGAACTGGTGGATCTCAGGTGGCGGTGAGGATTGGCTGGGAGTGCAGCTCGCCCCACTTCCCCGAATCACTCCTCACTCGCCACGACCACCCCACTATCCACGGCTGTGACATCATAAGGTCCTTTGCCACCTGTCGCCCACGATGTCGCTGTCGCAAGAGAGTCTCAGCTCTGCCGTTTCGTCCGCCGGCTTCTCTACTTTTGCCGAGGCAAAATTATCCTTGCAGGCGACCCTCGCAAGCTACCAAGCGCTAAACACCGGCGACGATACGAAGAACTTCCTTGAGACTTGCTTCAAATACCTTCCCCCGGCTGGACAGGTCAATTTGTCAGAGGATGTTTCCGGCTGCCGCAATGATGATGAACTCCGCCAGCTAGCCGCCAGCATTGATACCAGCTTGCTACGCCCTCTTCTGTCTAAGGGTGGGAAGACCCCTATCATCACTCCATCCCCCCGTATCGGCTTTGACGATTCAGTTGAAAACCTTAACTCCCTCGATATCACACCAGCAAGTCGAAATGACCAAGAACGACTTCGCCGAAACTGTCTTAGACGAGATGGATATCGGTGTACTATTACGAAGAGCTGAAGCTCTAATCACGACTTTCCCCCTGGCGAACCAATCGGCATTTTATAAGCTGTTCACATTCTTCCGTTCGCCCTTGGCAGTTTCACGAATGACGATGAAAGACGGCGAAGCTCTGAGGTGTGGGTAAACATTTTTCGTTACTTTCCAAGCCTCCGGTCCACCCTCAATATGTCACCTGAAGATGTGAATCGAGAGGACAATATCATGATGATGATCAGCCCCCTTCATGAAGAGTTCGGTCTCTTCCACTTTGTCCTTGAGGACACTCCGACTCCCAATCGCTACCGTACCAAACTATTTCCACGCTTCGCATCTATTTACACACCCTTGTTACCCAGCGACAGGGTTATAAAATTGACTAGCCACGACCATCGCTTACATCTTCCTGAAGCCAAGTACTTACAGTTGCATGCTGCCATTGGCAACATCTTGCATGCAAGTGGCCGGGGAGAAAGCATTGAAAAGCTCATACGGGATCTAGGAGAGACAGGCGGTTCAGTATTATCAAAGGATGGCAGTACGAACATCAGCGATCTGCTCTCGGTCAGCCACCTTTCGCTGCTAGCCTCAAATTCGCAACCAACAGATAGTAAGCTGCAGCAGCAACGTGCTCGGGCTAGATTGCCAGGAACAGAGAATGAGAAACCCAAATTAGGTTAGCAGACTAGATACGAACGCTGGTCTTCGATGAGTGTCCTCAAATTAGAGTATTTCCCTGTACCTTTTAGAGGCAAATAATTCGTCAACTTCTTAGTATTTCTCCATCTCCTCTGGAGACTCGAACAGTCTAGCGGTCAACAACTATTCGTATGGTGGAATTGAGTTGCCTCTACGTGAGTGACAATATTACCCGAGACCATCCTGTGCTCAGCCAAAGGATATTTTGTTTCCACGTGTACGAGGGTGTTCGATGGATTCACGCCTTGTTGGGATAGTATTGACGACAAGCACTGCGGGTGGTCGAGCCATGGAGGTCGTCGAAATGGCTGAGATCGTCCGTGTGGGAGGAGTCCAAATCGTTTACTTTGATAGCATCATGCAATCACCTACGTCTAGGACACACGCCTCCGACCTTACCGACTTCACCAACTTCATCATCCAAAATCCCTATAAGGGTAAATTCTAATAAAGTGGCTCTACCTACCTTAGAGGCTGCCTCGAAGGGGCAGTCAAAGCAGGAGTCGTATTAGGAAAACCTTCTCAGTGACAGACAAGCACTGTTCTACTAGATGCATATCGTAGGTGATGTTGAGCTAGATTCATTTTCAGATAAAAAGGAAAACAACCAGGTCAAGATAATTCACAGTTGACAATTTTTACTGATGCCAAGGCATCAATACCGAATGTCCCCGGGTGAATAAGGTAGGAAAATGGTTTCCATGCGTCTTTTATCATTTTTGTATTCCTTGCCTTAAGGCTCCCTAAAATGACCAAACTATGTAGACATGGGGTATTATTTTTGCCTGGTACTTGATGCTTTTGTATACAACTTCAAATTCTAGCCCTAGAAGAGTTACCTGCATAAGCAAGGTAACCTTGGAAGTATCCTGAGATCACCTGCATTAGCAAGTACATAAATTAACCTTTACAGTTTCAAGTTAATGAGAATTTCTATAAATATCGTTAATTAGCTGGATTTGTTTATGGTGTGTTACATTCAGCCTGCATATATAGTGCCTCGAAAGTAATTGCTTAACACAAAATAAAACAATCTAAGACACCAAAATTCGAAGCACAATGGAGATTGTCATAATATACTTTGCAAAACAGTCAACTTACCTAGATAGAGATTAAACAAGAAATATGAAGCATATGAAGTGGACGAATACTTTCCGATGTTAATTCATGCAAGCCGCAAGCTACACTAGATAGCATAGGTAGTAGGGAATGTGAATTGCCAGCTAATTGACATCTACTATTTTAAGACCCAAAGCGGGTGATATGCAAGCTAATTAAGGAACATTTGAACAATCCCTGTCAAGTGCAGACTGCAGATCTCTGCATCACTCCTCGGCGGTAATGCACAAGCCCCATTGGTCGGTGGTGTCAACAGCTACAATGAATGAGATCTCCAACAGCTGGCTCAAAGCGCTTCGCACATCTCTCCAAATGGCCCCGTTCTGAGACCAAGCTTTATATCCGGACGCCTTCCGCCGAAATGATGGGTTTCTTCTCTGTTTCAGACTGGCTTGACCGAAAGTCCTGGGCGGACTCGCACTGTTTGCTCTGATTTCTATTTGCTTTCTTTTGTTATTTTCAGCTTGCCTCCAGCGGTATTTGCAAGGATTCGGTTGGAGACACCATTTCCCCTCCAGACCCTTATTCGTCATCATCGTGGCTACTACCCAATCCGCGGTCTTTCCCACTTGTTTGTTTCTGGATCATTGCAGAAGGGGGCTGCGGACTTGCAGATTTGTCGGCTGGTACTCGTCGCCCGTCGTTTGCAGGTTCCTGTTAGAACGCATTAATATCAACCTGGCCTATATTTCTCCCGCTCGATTATTATTCTCCTCCCATTAGATGAATGTCACCTTTTGCTTCTTCTGGGGGGCGATATCAGAGCAGTACAAGTCAATACCACGCAACTATCTCACACACATCATGGCGGGAATCGTCAACGGACCTCTTTCTCTTTTCCGCAAGTCGGACTCTTCAAAACCTCTCCATGCTCGATGGGGGGATGTGTCCATCTCCGTACCTACAGATGGCTCATGGAACCAGTACGATAATCCCCATCGACCCGTCAAAGAAAGATCAGCGTATGGGCCAGGATACGTGCCCGACTGTTCTCCGCAAGACCGGACTCCCCGCCCAGTGAAAGAGGAGGACCCAGAAGACGACGTCAGAAGCGTTTGCAGTGCAGCTTCAACAAGCTCGCGGCGGAGCTCACTATCTCTCGGAGCCCTGCGACCGGGCCGGCTTTCAGTGCGCCTCGCCTCGCGTCCCAAACAGTTGCGGGGCGAAACACAGATAGAAAGAGAATCCCACTCCGAGCAAAAGCGAAATGAATTTGCATATCGACCAATTCGGCAAGACTACACCTCCGAAGTAATCGAAAAGACAATTCAGCCCAACAATCGCTTCAAGTACATTCCGACAAACGGACGGTACCTCCAAAGCTCAGGCACTGAGACTCCGCGCAGCCAATCTGTCAACTCGCCCCGCAGCCCCCGCCCGCGGCACGGCTCGTTGTCCGAGTCTAGTGATCGGCGATACAGTGGTCGCGACCGCGATCACTACACCCCCGCCGCCAGAGGGAGCGCGTACTACGAGGAAGACCGTCGCAGTTTGCACTCTACCAGCTTCCGTGATAGCTCGGACAGCTCTGGTTCACGGTGGAATTATGGGCTACCGCCTAGACGGCGAACGTCATCTTTTGTTCCAGCTGATAGCAAGAGGGCTTCTTCAATCTCGAAGTCTATGACATTGGCCATGGTGCCTGATCCTGATGATCTCTATGAGTAATGGGTCTATCTGTATTTCGGTTGCTGATGCGTTTCGATTTTATTGAGCATCATTGCACGGTGTTGGGTGTTTTTAGTGGTTATTGGCCTTTCTAATAGCGCCTCAGAATGGAACCATTTACTTACTTTTTCACAATTCATAAGTTTTGACAACAGTAGCTTGCTAGATTTTATTTGATATTGCTTCCTTGGTTAGTTTTGACCTTGGAATTTATGTCTGGCTCGATCTCAGCCCTCTAGTGGCGTCCAATTCAAGCAGTTCTTAATAGCATTCCAATTGGCGGGTTGTCCCACCATCTATCGTGGAATTCATGCCCTGGCATGAATGGCTGCCAATGCCTGGGGCGACAATCTTTGATATATCACCATGACGACATATTAACGTATTTTGCCCCCAGCCAATAGAAAACCCCATACAGGAGCATCGATTTGAAACAATTTAATTCTCGAATTGAACATTGGACTCTTAACAACAGCGAACTGACTATCGATGTCATCTTAACCATGGCAGACGCAGTTGTCCAACTTCGGTGTGGTGTAAAGGCAAGTATATTCTGTCCAGATATTCTACATCAAAGCTGATTTACCCTGGATTAATAGAACGACCCCTGGGGAAAGAAAGGCAAAGAGTCGATTGTAGCTCAGCTATGGTCAAAAACTCCAAACAATGGACCAATCGATGACTCCAAGCATTATTCTGAAGTAAGCTTCTCAAATTATTTACTACTATAAGCACAGTCATGTTGACTTTTGAGCAGATGTGGATGGGCACATACCCTAAAAATCCATCATGCTTGCTTTCCACGGGAGAACAACTCGGGGAGTACCTGAAGAAGCACCCTGAGCTAGTGGGCAAGTCCGTTCACGATCGATGGGGTCCGGAGATTCCATTTCTGCCAAAGGCAAGGGGAAAGAGCCAAGAATTATAGTGTGCAGCCACGAAGATAACTAACACTGATCCAGATTCTATCTTTCAGCAAAGCACTTCCCCTACAAATCCATCCAAACCTGCAGCTCGCCGCACAATTGAACAAAGAACAGCCTGAAAAGTATAGCGACTCAATGCACAAGCCAGAGATTGCAATTGCACTCTCCAAATTCGAGCTCTTCGCTGGCTGGAAGCCCCTGAAAGACATCCAAGCGCTGTTCCAGATGAACCATCTAGCAAAATACATCCCCAAATCAGGAGAATTCAATGACGAGACCCTACGCCAAGTGTGCAAGGCTCTACTCAGCGCGCCGGCACAGGAAGTCGAACAGACAACAAAAGACCTGCAAGCCATCCCCGAATCCCAGTTCGGCGCATATACCTACATTCCTGGCCTCCTGGCCCGTCTAGCAAAGCAATACGGCGAAGGCGACAATGGAAACCTGGTCGCCGCCCTGCTGATGAACTACATGACGCTGGGACCGGGAGATTCCGTCTTCGTCCCCGCAGACAGTATCCATGCCTACCTGGAAGGTGATATCGTGGAGTGCATGGCGCGGTCAGATAACGTCATCAACACGGGATTCTGTCCGGCTGCAGAGCGCGACAGTGTCGAGTTGTTCGGACAGGCTCTGACCTTTGTACCGCATAGTTCAAAGGATGCGCTGCTGCCGCGTAGAAAGAGCGACAAGGGCATGAATGGCAAGACGGATGTCTATGCACCGCCTATCAGTGAATTCTCGGTGTTGTGTACTACTCTTGGCGCTGGGGAGAATGAGACGCACAAGGCCATTCTTGGGCCGAGTTTGATGATTGTTACCAAGGGTTGTGGTCAGATGAAATTCCCTGGTAATCAAACCGCTGAGCTAAAGGAGGGATATGTTTTCTTTGTGGGGCAGGGTATTGCGCTGGACTTTGTTACTGACAAGGGCATGGCTGTTTATCGGGCGTATGCGGAGTAAAAGAGGCTCAGGTGGGGATTTTTGGTGAGTCATTTTTATTTTCAGGAAATGGGAGGCAATAGGTATAAATTGTGTGATATTTAAAAAGTTTGAAAAAGAGAATAGTTTTGAAAATCGGGGATTGGAAGATTGAAGTAGGGCTTGCGTTGTCTCAGATTGTTGTATGCGGGCGTTGAAGCCCTAACTGTGAGTTCTTCCAGATCTGGCAAGACACTCGTCAAATCAAAAAGGCCGGAAACTCATCAACACCCAGACCTGCAGACCTTTCGTAATCCCGGGCCAACAAGCGGTGATGCCCTTCTGATTTATACTTGCTCAAAGTGCTCGGTACAGTGTTGGATTAAACGGGGGATATCATTTGCTGATTACGAGGTACTGTTGATGAACCAGTTAACGTACGACAACATTGTTGGTGACGGCAAATGCATCAATGTGATTTGTTCATGCAGAATTTTTAATTTAGAAATTAGGGCGCATTTACAAAGGTCTAGCCCGGCAGATCAGTCTGCTTATGCAGGTTGATCGAACTAATTCGGGCTAATTTTATCGCCTTTGGAAATCTATCTATAGCTAATTGATACTATATTTATTTCCGCGAGTCGCTCAAGATATTTTTGAAACAGGGACCGTGTGTCAGGATGGTACTAAGCTTCGTTGATTCGTTTCAGTGTCTTATATATCTATATCCTCGCGGTTTCAAATGGTCGTTAGTATCGGCTCATAGGATTGAGGCTCAATTATAAAATCTTACTGGTCTTAATACAAGATCACGGTGGAGGTCAAAGTCGTCTTTACTTCGGTTCTTTGTTTACTTTTGGATATACCTATACCCTGAATGTCCTCGCATCGGGCTATGTCAATTAATTCTTCTCTTCACCCCCGCTCTGATAACAACTACTCTTCTCGCACCCCCGTCATTATCATTGGTGCAATAGCTGGCAGCCTCATCTTCCTAGCAAGTATGCAGCCCGAGCCTCAGCCCAGAAGCAAGCTAACCTAAACCAGTGGCTGGAAGCTTACTATATCTCTTTTCTCGCAAAGAACGGGCCAGGAGAAGGAACGCCCAACAGTCCACGGAATTCTCCCCTCTCGAGCCGCCACCAGCCTACAAAACGGACGAACTAGTCACCTCCAGAGGTCTCCACTCCCAACCCCGACCCTTGTCTTCCTTTGCGCCGGACTATAGTCGCCAGGCCCAGCACGCGCAACAGTACCAACAGCAGCTCTCTCGCCCTTCATACGATCAACCCCCAGCATACCCCACACTGCCAACATATGATCCATCACGATACCAACCTGTTCGGCCAATGTCCATGGTGGGCGATATTAACGCTCACACCTATACGTATAACCCCACCAATCATGCCAATCCACATCCTGGTCCCTCTTCCCGCTTGAGTGCAGTCCACTACAGTGACGCTAGACTAGCCACCTCGCGGCCTGTGTCAATGGCGGGCCATGGCCCTCCAATTGGCCCCGTAGCTGCTCCAACTAGGTCGAGGCACCAGGCAGCTATGCCACCTCCACCGGAGCAGAACACCAGACAAGAACGCAGGGACAGGAGGGAGAGGAGTGTATCTGAGCCAATACCGTCGGGCCAGGCCGCCCCGAAACAACCTAAACCCGTCCTGTCGCGGCTGATCACCAATTTCCGTTGAGATTGTGACAGTGGCTTGGGCTTGTTTTCTTGTTTTTACGACTATCACGACATGGGCGCCTTCTTTTTGGAAAATGTGACTTGGGCGGTTTTATTTATTTTACTTGATTTAGGTTCTCTTCCAAAAATCAAAACTTCCAACTAGTGGAAGATTCTATCATAGAAAGATTCTGTAGATAAAGTACTGTCGATCGTTGACACCTGGTCTGTGCTATGGGATCTCCGTTCAATATTGATCATCCCGAGTTTTTCCCCTTTCACACAATCTTGGCGCCTACAAGAGTATCCCAGCTCAAACGCCTCTGATAATCCCTGAGCTCCTAGTAATTCCTCTTTCAAAAACTGCATCTTCGAGGTACTTTGTGTACTCTGTCCACAACGCCCATTCTCGCCAACTAGACGATGAATATTGGTCCTGGAACTCCACACTCCACTTCGTTGCAGGGATTCAGATCCGTCACAGTGAAACAGTGCTTTTTTGCGCCTTTTTGCGCCTTTTCGCCTTGAGAGGGGGCCATACCCCCTCTTTTGATCCCTGTCTTTCACCTGGTATTTTCCTTTCTCGTCGTCCCCGGCAAATGACTGGTCAAGAAGAGGCTACTTCGATGTGTTCATCACGCCCATTGTTGCATCAGGGCCCCTGAAATCACGGAATAAACCTGCCAGTCGAATTGTCTGGCCCCAACTCCGATCCTCTATTGAGGGTCTTTGTTCTTGTGAATGCAGATCCCTAGACAAGCGCCATGCCAAGACGACGAACTACGAGGATGCGTTGAGACAGACACACTATATGCAACCTATGGCCGACCCGCGTCAAATCCGACAACGCAAGTTGACTGCGCCGCACCTAACAACTGACTGTCTATCCCGCTGAGAATGACTAGGGGAACAGGGATTGCAAATACCCCTCCCACATGCATTTTCTACGCACACTCCAGCTATGAGAGCCTCTCATTTACGGCCGCCCGCCTGCATTCAGCCGGCCAACTGTTGGCCCTGCAGTTCGCTCTTGTTTTTCTCCTTTTTTTTCCTTTCGAAGCGCTGTTGTTTTTACTAGAGACAGGATTGTCTCGATTCTAGATTCCGCCCTCGGGGTCACCGCAGAGGGGTTGTACCAGACCACCGGGTTCTCTCCCGTATCTCTAATCACTCGCTGGGTCACCAACACCATCCCCGTCAGGCACTTCATTCGGAAGATCTTCGCTCTTCTTGGTCAACCAACGGATATGCAGTGGTTGGCTAGTGCGCCTCCATGGACATCTCGTTTTGATATAACTTCAACACACGCGGGCGATCTATCTGCCCTGGTCACCTTCTCTCTATCTCTCTTTGTTCCTCGACCGTGCTTGACTTGTCGCCTTGGGGGAGAGAGCCCATGTGGGAAATTTGATAAATTCTGAGATGAGCACCGCACTAGGGAGCGATTTGTCCTCCCTTTTGTAAATTTGAACCCTGAACGCGTCAACCTCCAGTCCCCATGAAAGATTGGTTGAAGGCCATGGCGACTTTCATGAAGAAGTTCAAAAGGAAGCGCAGAGTGTCCACGGAACTCCACTCTCGCTGGGGTGATGTTTCTATTACCTATCCCACACAAGGGTCCTGGAACCAGTGGGATCAATCCTCTGGTTTCGTCGCGAATGCGCCAGCGAGGGAAAACACACAGTCTGAAGAAAATCAAAAATATCTCCCGGCTGGCTCCCTACGCCAGCCGAGTTCTAGTGCCTCGAGCAGACGGTCGCGAAGCACAGGCCCCCGAGAATACCAAGTGGGAGATCCCCCATCCTTCCCAACTGGATATTTTGTTCAAAACATACGGCGTCGCGTTGGAGATAGAGATACCCACACACCGCCAGCTCATACACCACCAAGTCAAGGACTCGGCCTTGGTGATCTGAGGGGCGGGCCAAATCGCGGACGTTCAAGCTCTATTATTGACGATTGCACCACCGATGAGTCGTGCGACGAAGAAAACGAAGAAGAAGAACGAGATATTATGGGCCCACGAATTAAGTTAAGCCCCCGAGAATACGGCGGAGATATGTCGCACACAGCACGCGACGATCCCGAAGATTTTGATATCCCAGCCAAGTCTCCTCCGCTCTCTGTGACTTCGCGCATGCGCCGTTGCAGCCTCCAAAGCTGTGCAACAGAACCCACAGCGTCCATATCCGGTGGCACCAACTCAAGACGAACGAGCTGTACTGCTGCATCCTCTACCTCTGCCCCCTCTATGCCACCCTCGACACCTCGAGTCGCATACAACACCCCAAAACAGCCTCCTTTCCCAGAGAAAAGATACCCTTCCCGTACGAAACATCGGGAACTTGAGTCTGCGCCTCCACAGGAAATGGTGCCTTCTTATGATGAGCTCTATGGTTGACATGCCCTGGACAATCTATGTCCAAATAGAAGTCTATATGTGGTGGTTTTTTATTTGTTACTTTTCTTTTTGGGGGCGACCGATCAGTCTTGTTCGAAAGCCATGTAGTCGTTGGATAGGATTCGCCTCAATTTATTATTAATTTTGCATTATGGCGGCTTTTATTTGCAATTTAGTTATTTCATATAATTATTTGAACAGAGTGTTAAGGAAATTTACGTATGTGTATCTGTGGTGGACTTGGTCTTGTCACTTCAAAATCCGGGTGTCTTGTCTTCTCCCGGCCCTAGCAAGAGGGGCTTCCCTTGGCAGATCAAAACAATATTTTTCTCCCTTTTACAGCCAGGAGATGTTACAGCCGGGAGATTCCGATAGCCGTATCCAACAAGTCCTGACTGGATTTTGCGTCTTCCCTCAGATGAGGGGGTGAACAGGCGCCCGTGCATTATGCAGACGGTATCACAGTCACAACCGCTCTCACCAATCAAGCGTCAAAGTTCATCACACTCTGTGCGCCTGCAGCATGTCCACTGGAAACGGATGATAGGGTGATCACTCCACCCACACCAACTGTTCCTCGATTCCCCAGCCAGGGTGCGGTCACCAACCCAGCCTGTAGGCGGCGTTCTCTAAGCGCCGAGGACCAACACTGGGAGGAAGAGAATGTGCTTGATTCGACCGGCGCACCCTTTCCGTTGCTTCGCCCAAGTACTCACAACTCTGCAGGTGCTTGGATTGTGCATCACTCCCTGTTCTGCGAGCTCCTTCGACTGAATTACTCCACCTGGCCGTCACATCCATACGGAACGGAGCGTGAGCTGCTCGCAGTGAAAAAAAGAAGCTTTCCCGCCCCGAGCAAACTCTTACAGTCCTTGGTTACAATTTTGCCGTCTCTCATGCTAACGTGAGATCCTTCTATCCGGCACGCTGCCCAATCTCTTCCCACCTCCTTGGCGGTCGCTGTAAGAACAGAAGCTGTCGGACTCTCTGTTCACTCCGGCTCATCATGATCGGGCGAAGTGGTGACAGTTCAAGGTCCTCTAGGATGCTGGCTTTTTTCCTGGCTGTGATTTTGCTGAATAGTCCAGCTCCAGTGGTTTTCGGATTGAAAACCACACCGGGTTCGCCCTGCACAGATGTGTGCGGTACCACGACCAACACTACATCTTCCGAGATTACCTGTTTGGATCATTCGTACAATCAAACATCTGTAGGGAAAAGTTTCAAAAACTGCATCTCCTGTCAGTTGGACAGCGATTTCAATGATCTGAACACTGGAGAATCGGACGTGAACTGGGGGCTTTGTATGTTGTACCACCATCCAGAGATCGCAGATTGTGCTTTGCCGCTCAGATCTAACCAATCGAACCAGATAACCTCCGTTACGCTTTTTCAACGTGCGTGTTTGGATCTCCAGACTCGATCTCAAATGTCTCGTCGCCGTGCCCAGTCGCATGCGATGGCGTGCGTTTAGCAGTCGAAACCCATATTGAAAACCCAGACACGTCGAATCTGAACTCGTGGTGTGAAACCCCGTCGTTCGCAGATAACGTCGTCAATACTTGCGAGTTCTGCTACAACTTGACAAGCTCCCAAGTTTACATGGCAAACTGTACGTATGCCCTGCAACCCATTCCTGCGTCCATATGATATCAGCGAATCCCAAGCCAAAAGTTCAAAGAAAACCACAACTAACAACCATCATCCAAATCCAGTCCTCGAGTCCATCCGCTACAACTGCCATTTCAAGACAGTAACGGGCAAGACCTTCAACATAGCCCCAACAAGAATCTTCAGCCAATCCCTACTCCCCTCAAGTCTGTCTCTCGAAACGCCCGGTGCAGACTCCTCAAACCTGAATCTGGGAGTGGTGATTGCCGTGCCGATCGTAGGATTCCTAATCCTCGTCTCGGCGCTCGCAGTATGTTGCTTCTTCTTCATCCGGCACCGACGCAAGAAGGCCCGTCGGAACCGTCAAGCGCCTCATATGTACAACAACTGGAGCGATGCGTCGCCGCAGCAGCAGCAGCAAGCCTGGGCTGAGCAGCAAATGTATAATCCTGGCGGATATGGGCACGGGTCAGGCTTTGGGTTTGTTGATAATGATGGCCGCGGGCAGGAGCTTGCGTATGGTCATGGCCAGGACCAACGTTATCAAAGTCAGCAGTACCAGCAGCACTTCCAAGGTCAAGATAAGTCGGGTTTTTCGCAGGATATTGTTGAGGAAAATGCTCAACAGCGGTACCAGCAGCAGAATGCTCAGGTTCCTGCCCACCTTCAGACCTTTGACCCGGATCAGAAGGGCCAGCATGCCCAGGTTCCTGCCCACCCTCAGACCTTTGACCCAGATCGAAAGGACCCTCAGCAGTGGCAGTGATTGTTGTGGCAGGTTATACCCGGTTGTGTTTACCTTGTTGCTGTATAGCATTGGTGGAATGTCTGTGGATAGTTAGAGTCAGTTGTGGCTTGGATGTAATGAGATCAGGATATCGGCTCACCTCATTGTTGACGGCGTTTGGGTTTCCTGTTTCTTGTTTTACGGAGTTATCCTACTCCAGGATCGCGTCAATATATCCCCGACATCTTGCAATGTCTGCATGTTATAGTCAAATGGAGAAAAGAGTGTCCAGCACGGAAAATCCTCTGTAGAATATCATAATGCACTTAAAATAAAGAGTGGGAAGAACATATACCATTATAGAACAACACGAAGTATCACCGAGAAGGGCGGCAAGAGGACTTATGTATCAACCGTCAACCCCCCTCTACCTACATATACACACTTAACTTGATCCGAAAATAGCATCAACAAGCCGCCTAGGAATTGTAACGGCACAAGCCAAACCTACGCAAGCCAAACTGTCAGATAATACGAGAAGATCGGCTAGATAACCTCGAGGCGACAGCCTTTCGTGTTCCAGCGCCGCCGCAGATTGGTCCGGCTGTTCTGCAGGCGTTTCAGCACGCACCGCCAAGGCTGTAAGGGCCCAATGGGAGATGGGAGGCCGATCTTGAGGTTATTTTTGGATTTGTGGACTGAGTGGAAATTCTATGCGATTGAGCACAGGGGTTTGGAGGTGTTGGGTGTGGATTGTCTACATATGTCGGCTTTTGGAGAGGCTGGACATGGCGCTCTGAGATTGATTCATTTTTACAAGGACGAGATTTAGAATGGAGATGATGAAATTGTGAAGACAATTTAGACTATTTGGTAATAGAGGGACTCGAGCACTTATAATGGTCTTCTCATGTTCTATTCATCCCGTCTCTGATCAAATGATAGTATAACTTTCTGGGGGAAGACCCCAATGATCTCTTATTAATCTTGGCTAGGTGTGTCACATGACATATGGCCATGTGACCTGAAGGGTGACAGCCTCTAGTTCGTTCCCTTCTTTGCTTCTTCCTTCTCAATTGCAACCCAGATGAGCTCTGCAATATCATGGAGCAACATATCTTCAGTAAAAAAAAAATCGCCCTCTCCTGCTCTTGGTTCACTCAATAACAAAGGCTGGAATGGGATAATTAAATCCCCTCCCTTGATACTTGCTCCCATGTCTCAGGAACACGAGAAAAGAACTTTGCTTGCGGCATTTTGATGACTGCGGAAAGCTTTGAAGGCAAGTCTTAAGAGAAAGCAGCTGAAACTTAGTATGGCTCTAGCGAGAGCGAGTCGGAGTGTGTGAGAGCAAAGCTGAAGAAAAGTCGCTAAAGCTTGACCTCGCATTGGAAGTGAACATGGTTGAAGATCCAGTGGTGTCGTCGTCCTCACTGCCGTTGTTTTTGACCTGACTGGCCTCGTTGACGTCTTCTTAGTTCACAGAGGTCTCCTCGTGCTCTGGTTGAGCGTCTTGAGCAAACCCCTCCTGGTCCTTCAGGGACTCTCCGACTCATCTTGATGCGAACGGCATCTTTGGTCTTGCCCAGTGCGTTGCCGATGGCTTCGTAGTTGAACTGCAGGAAAACAACGTTAGCGGCTATACTCTACTCAGTATCGTATTATAGTAACGGCGCCTCCCTGACCATTTCGCCAGCCAGGTATGGCAGGGCCAGTCGTCTGCGGCGAAGTCGGCAAGAGGGCGAATAGCCTTAGGCGCATCACATCTGTCATCGTAGGTGTCTTTCAGACGATGCCAATCCAACGCACAATGATTCACCATAAACTTGTTAAATGACAACGGCTGGGACAGGGGATCAATGCATGGTTAAAAGCTGTGGATATGCCAATTATATAGGCGGTAGGAGGGTTTTCCTTATCCTTAACTGAACTATGCTAAGCGATCTGGGTGTGACTCTATAGTACAAGCGAATTAGCTGAACCCTTCGTACAAAGGGAGATGCGAAATAGATTCTACCATTCCTTGTGGGTTGGGGTTCGGGTTAGTTATAGGCCTTTTTGGTAGGTGAATCTCGCCGGACTCCTCAAGGGCTGCAGCTTTGAGTATTCCCTCATGAGTGCAATGAGGCATGATGGCTCCATGATCTGCAAGGCTCTTCAATGAGGACAATCTCGGGTTACCTGATCCAGATCAAAGTCATCCTGGCCAATCAACCTAGTCATCGCTGGATGTCTCCTCCTGTTCACCGTCCGGACCCAAGTCCACGAGATCAGAAATATGAGTCCCAGAGGGGGTGGGTCCCCGACTAGCTACGATTGCGGCAGTATTCGATTTCTTGTTTTAAGATGGCCTTAGCGCTCCGTAACTGTTTTCTTAATCCATGGTTTTCGACCCACTGATCTCGGACAAGCATCTCTAAGGTAGAGACTACCTTCCGCTGATCGTCAATCCTTCCTTTGTAATGTTTCATTTTCTTTCGCACGAGGTCAAGGGGTCTCTTTCCTAAGTAACGTCTGTAGAGACTTCCGTCCGGCGGTGGAGGCCGTGCAAAGAACCACCTTGGCTCAGCTCAAGTAGAACTCCTGCAAAGCGAGCCACCATTTTCGGTAATCTTGCACAAACATCTGATGAAGACTTTATCGATCGTCTTGGCGCCTTCTCGCGCATGGCCATGCTGCCCTCAGTCGAATCCATATTTCTGGTTGACACGGTTGGTGTGTATTCTGGCCAGAAAGTTCCTCCAACGAAAATTTAAGCTGGCCATCGTAGAAGACGTGGCTGATGAAAGTGGGGATGCCGACAGGCGGTTCAATTTGCCTCTCCCATAAGCCCAACCATGCCTCCTCAATCGGTGCCTTTGGGTATCTCGCTTTTTCCGATGGCCGTCCCAACAGCCTTTTAGTCGCACTAGAGGAAACCATAGAGTCAGTATTAATCAATATCCAGAGACAGGGACCGAGTAAGGCAGGGAAGACTGACCTTAGCGCCACTACTTTGGATCGCCTGAAAGGAAGACTCCATTCTCAGTAAAGGTCTTCCTCCGAGTGGCTGTTAGGGCTTTGGTCTTCTTGACCTTCGACTGAAGATGGTCTTGGCCGAACCATGGGGTCTTGGCCGGCTGCTTTCCCTTCTTTAAAGTTGAAAATACGAATTAGCAGAATGGAAAACAATGCTGCTAATGAAATAATGCGACAAGTGATAGAGATAAGTGAGAGCGAGAAGTATAAATAGGAAAGCATTTAGGCGTTTTAATATCTGTGGCTGCTTTGAGCAAACATTGCCCAGGGAAACGGGGAGTTCTCCCTATGTGTGGATCTCACGCAAAATAAACATATAGGAACTGTTAGGTATAGAGGTACAGCAAAAACTAAGCTAAAAGGATTAGGGATCTTGCATCGAACAGGAATGGAAAGAGGATTTTGAACCCGTGAGGTGCAGAGGTAGAAAGAAGCAAGGGGTATGATTAATCAGTCTGGTTCAAATGTGGCTTCTCGTTGAGCTTGATCTTGGTTTCGTTGCTGTTGCGCATGGGCAGGACAATGTTGTGGGCTCCCAGTCCGATGAAGATTAGCATAGCACGTCTTCAAAACATCGTCGCCTGAGATACAGTCACAGTGGCCAAAGGGCAACTGAAAGTTTTGGCTGAGGACATAAGGATATTGGTCCATCAAGTCAATTGACTGGTCCAGGTACTTGGCCGATGGTTTGTTGGAAGCGCTGTTGGATGTCATGTTCATCACTGACAGAAACAATCTCGGGATCGATCTGGTGCGGGCCGGGATCTGTTCCATTGTTGCATATAATCTCCCTCCCCCCCCCCCCCC
>CAJVRC010000900.1:296212-338965 GCA_911456345.1 Penicillium egyptiacum
GCTTCCACATCAGCCTCCCCCTCGGCGATATCGGACTCGTTGGCAGGAGCCGTCTTCTTCTCGGTGACAGGCTTCTTGTTGGCGTTGGTGGAACCCTTCTTCTCGCGACGAGGAGTCCCCTTGCCCTTCACCTTGAAGCCGTGTTTCTGCTGCAGGCGGGTGAATCGCATACGACAGGAAGCCTTGTTGATCCCGAGGGTATCCGCTGCAGCCTGGTGATCGACCTGTAGTGAGGTTTGGTTAGTATGATCTACAGTCCAGCCGTTAGGTACATGTATCAAGTAGCAGAATAGCAGATAACCAACCTTCATGGGATCGAGAAGGGTCAACAGGAAGACCTCATCACTGGTCTTGGGGTCGGTTACCTCAGTCTTGGCCGGGGCCTTGACGTTGAGCTTGACCTTGGCCTTGGTCTCGGCCGGTTTCTTGCCCTTGGCCTTCGACTTGGTTGCGGGAGCCATGGTCAAGGTTGAAGATGTGTTGGAAATGATGAGGATAGTGATGAAAGACTTGAGTGGTTGGATCAAAGTTCTGAGTATGGTTAGATGAGAAGGTTAAATGAGTATGTGCGGAAGAGAAGAAAGGAACAGAGAGGAACAAACAAGTGGAGGGGCTTTTATACCTTGAATTTTCAAGCAAACGCCCTGGAATCAATATGAACACTTAGTTCTCAATTGCGGTGCCAATACGACAAACCACCCAATACGGTACATGTTAGAGCCCTGGAGAACAATTCTCTTTTTGGCACTATCTGTGTCTCGAATACGCAAGCAAGAACACTTGGTTTGGAACCTATCAGCTAAGAGGAGCCGCTCGAGACACTGACTTCTATTATGGACTTAACTGGAGCCGAGGTTTACATTCCCATTGACGTCGTCGACGATACACAGGCAGCATCCCCATTCCCTGTCCATTAAGTAGACGAGGCAGCATTACTTCCACTTTACAGGTACACTCCCGCGGCGCGTCGACGACATTTAGACGAACGATCTTGGGTATCTCCCTCCTTAACCGTCTGCAGCACGTGTTGATCACATCTATACTCGGGACTAGGGAGCTGAGGAGTCTGTTGCGAATCATCTCTAGAACTGAGATGGATGGATTCTAGACTATAGTTGGCATGGTCCTTAATCAAAGTTTCAAGACGAGCCCGATGACAACAGAAGTGCAGAGTCCTTCAGGTCGCTAACAACTAGAGAGCCAACAGGATGCTATTGATCTACCAATGAATAAAATTTGACCTATATATGTGCCCTGTGGTTACTTGAGGCTCTTGCATTTCGACTGCAGGAACACGCGTGCTCCACTTTCAACCTTAATCCCAGAGGTCATCCACATGGATAACTCTATCAAGTTTCTTCTCTGCTTTCTTCTTAGGCCCAAGACAATCAGAATATACGCAAAGGAGACAGAAGGCGGGGAGGCTGAGACAAAAAAAGAAATACGTAAACAAACAATGGTCAAGACCGAGAACGAACGGCATACCAAGCCAATGTCAAAAAACAGAGCAAAAAATGAGAGAACGCCCCCGGGCGCGTTAGCTAATTCCGGATAGACTAACGCCGAAGGGCATGTAATATAGGGACTTGATATCAACTTTAAGGGAACAAAGCAGTTATACGGAAAATAGTAGTAGACGTACGTACATCAGAGGGCCCAGGCCGGATCCCGTCTAATTAGCCCCCAAAAGTACGCCCATCGTTCTCTGGTAGGGAATGAGTTCTGTGACTGAATCCTCCAGTCACTTAGCTACCACTGTTTTCACAAGACAAGGCGAACTACAGATACGAGCAATCGTTTTCTGCACTAATACCTATAGTTCAAACGAGTGTATATTCCAATATGGAAGTAAGAATAAATTTAAATCTAGAAATCGACAAAAGAGCCTGCATGTAACTCATACATAATAAATCGTCTCGCAGACCCGAACCTAACGAAAGAAAAGCATTCCAATCCAATCTATCCCATGACCCGTAACCCATATACCCTGTATAATATACAGTACTGGGCACTTGAGTCAATCAATCCCAATACATCAGACCCTCACCTCCACTGTACGAAGAGCGGAAGCTGTCTTGCGTGTGACATCAAACATCAATTCATATCACAGGCTGAACACCAGATTCAGCGCAGCAATAGATGGCGAGGAGCCGCTCAGCCGCTCAGCTACTCGGTATTTACAAAGGAGCGGGCGAGGGGAAGGGAAGGTTGGTAGGGAAACCAGTGGGGAAGGCAGTCAGGAGGCCCGGGGGAATGGAGAAGGGGAGGTCCGTGGGGAAGTCGCGCTTCGATTTATACCAGCCGCTGGCAACGCCGGAGGGAGTGTTAGTCGGCAGGCTGGTAGGAGGTCCGCTGGGAGTAGGGACGCTGCTGGGGGGTCCGTGAGGGGGGGCGCCCTCGTGACCGAGTCCCAGTCCCCACTGGCGCTTGTCGAAGGGGAAACCGGAGGCCTCGGGGAAGCCACTGGAGAAGCCAGAGGGAGTGGCGCTGGGAGTGCGGCTAGCGGTAGCGCTGCATGGGGTGGCTGTGCTGCTGGGGATAGCGCTGGGTGTGTGGCTGTGGGGACCAGCGAAAGGAGGAGGACCCTGTTCGCCGGCGTGAGGAGGGGGACCCTGAGGCAGGTCGGCGACGAAAGGAGGAGGGCCCTGGGGCAGGGCGAGGGCACAGCCCATCATTCCCATAGCAGCGATGGCGGTGAACTTCATTGTGATTGGTAAGGATTAATTGTAAGATACCAAAGTAAAGAACGGAGAAGTTTGGACGAAAATCGGGCTTGGATATATAGGTGGTATATCAAAGACAGATCTTATAGTCCAGAGAAAACCGACGGAGGGCCTAGGGCGGCTTTATAAGATCGCTGATTTATCAAGCTTATTGATCTAGGAGGTCCAAGGCCCAGTGGACTCCGTGATCGCGCCATGACTTCAGCCCTGTCGCCTCCTCAGAGGCTAAGCAGACCGGAAGGTGGACTGGCCGGACGACGATACTTTGCGTGTGTCGATCTTAACTCCAGGGACCTTAGGGTTGTCAGGGACCAGGTACAAAGCACCCGTGGATGGGCAGAGGCACATGTTCTGGGGCTGAGGTATTTTCCTCGAAGCCTTCGCTGGCCAGCCAGCATGTAAGAAAAGGTAAAAAGTGGTTCCGGTGCATTCAACAAGGCAACTATCGACGGGACGGTTGGGCTACAGGCGCCACAGCCAGGTACTACCAAACAATAGTGCGACGATCATCTTCCGCGTGCAGAATAGCATAAAAAGCGAATCGATGATTGTCGGGCTGGTCTGACCGTATCAAGTGCTCCCTTCGACTCGTTCGTACCTGATAGGCTCACGTTGTGGTACGGCCGAGAAGGAGTTCTCATCCAAAGCGCCTGATCAAGTTGCCCCTTTTTTGAGGCCAGAGCACATCATGTCAGAGATGATGTGCTCATCCCTTCTTTTTCCGGCGTCATCAGACTTGGCCTGTAACAGAATGGCTGGACACTCGTTTCATATGTATGGATTTCGCCACATCGTGCGTGCAGAAAGGCAGAGGCGGAGTCCACAACCTGTTCCAGGATGTGCTGGTTGTCCACGTACGGGGGTGGGCTCAAGGTGGCTGAAAAAGTAGCAGAGCCACTGATTGATAAGTGAAGACCAATGGTGACCGACTGATCGGCGAGGTGGAACGCTTTTGTGCCAATATTTCCTGAGTTGGGAGCATTTAGGCTGATTTTGGATCAGCAATGGAGACGCGCTCAAACCGACTCATAATAATAGTCCCGAAGGTTGAGCTGTGATGTGTTTCACTGAGACATAGAAAGCATCGACTGTTTCAACAGAAGTTCGAGAACATAGAGATACAGGCCGCAATCTTGGAGGTGGCCTGGAACATCACTTGATGGCCGAGTCGTCGTCAGCCCTTGGAGTGAATCGGGGTCTGGCCCACAGTGGAACCCGTGACATAGTCGACGTTAGGGGTGGGCAACTTCGGAGCAACTTCCACTTCTTCCTTGAGACACTTGCAACATGGGTATCACGGCAGAATATGAACCTATTTAGTGTTTAGTTTCGATATCGGCATATCAGTGTTATTGTACATGGCCATGGATTGCTGTACATATAAAACGCGTGTATCCATGACCTATCAATGTTGACTGCCGATTGTTTCCTGATATTGATTTGCCTCTGACCTCCACTAGCTTCTCTCTAGTTGGCTGTACAACGGCGCCAAGCATTCTTTTGTGGCTATTAAACTCGCTGAACGGCACGTTCTCGGGACTGGTGCTGAGAAACAGTTTAGCTTCAGGGCCATTAGCGACGGTGGAGCCTCGTCTCCATCCTTGAATCTAGGGAGTGCATAAAATAATATATCCTTAACTTAAAACATGGCTAGTCACCTGAAAGTCTAAATCCGACGTCCATTCCATCTGGGGTTTCAACACCCCACGGCGTGGAGGTGGAAAATTTCCCTGCTATATACAGAAAACTGCCGTATGCACGTCATATGTTGTAGATAGCATAAAGGAAACGGGAAGGAAAGAAGCGAAAGTTGCGAATCCAGCGGATTCGATACGCCGAAAACTGAAACCCAAAGAGGGATAGCCAAAAGGTGGTCTAGTATGAGGATGTCGGATTCCATGGACAAATACCCCTTTATAAATGCAGCAAACCGCAGACACGATAAGCAAAGAGAGAGAATATAAGCGAGACGGAGAGATGCAATGGATGCTTAGGCTGCAGGTGTACAGAATCACAGAGTCGACAAGGTTGAAAAAGCCTATCCGAGTGTGATGTTGTACGGGACCATGAAATTAGTTTCATTCGAGGGGCGATGTCAAAGAATCCGGATTTCGCGGCCCGTCGCTCGCGAAGAAGCGAGGAACGGAGTACGATGCACAATTAATCGTATATTCTTCAGTGGCGCTGTTTCCGCGTTAGGGAGTCAGGCGAGCTCGGATAGACTGTTGGCGTTGGAGTCATGCTGAGCAGATGGCGGGATGAAGGTGGTACGGTCATAGAGAAATCGCGAGCCGATGCCGCGTAAGCCTGCTTTGGGGAACTGCGACGAGCCGTAGCGGAAGGGGTGTATGCCGCGCCAGAAGAGAATGAGGATCGTCGGGACCGGATGGGGCTATGGGGTCCGTGGCTCCTATGTGCTCCACCAAATGAGGATGACTCCGAAGACGCTCGGTATCCAGCTAGTTTGGGACGAAGCGCGTAGGCTCGTTCGAGCTCATCGTCGCTGCTTGACCCGATGTCGAATATCGCTCCGTTGGCGAAGGATACTGAGGATGTACGGCGGTGGGTGGCTGATATTGGGGTTGACTCGCTCGACTGCGACACAGGAGGGTTCTCTAGTGAAACAGTGCTTCGTGCCTTTCTCAATTCCCGGGCTGGCCGATGCCGTGCTTGCCCGCCCGAGTACCTCTTTTGCAGCTCGGGGCTGTGGGATCCTCTTCGCCTGTCGCGATAACGTCCCCTTCCACTGTTGTCTGCCGAGTCAATCGAGTGGCGGCTACGGTTTGGCATACGTAGATCAACCTGGCTCGGACTGAAGGCTACCCGGGCCCGCATATTTTGAATGGCATTATCGAGTGCCAGCTCAATGGCGCAGTGGTTTCGGATGCGGCTTAGTCTCGGCCATGTCGCCCGCTCGCCACTTAGGCATGCTGAAAGCATGAACTCCGTTGTCGGATTCTCTAAGAGGCGTGGGAAGTTGGATGAAATGAGTTCCGGGTATATGTTGATGTCTCCATGATATTTCTGGTTCACAATGGAGGCAAACTTGGTCATTGATGTCGGGAAGACTCCAAGTTCCGAGAGGACATTCATCCGATGCAGAACCTCGTCTTTGGCAAGGTGTGTCATCGTATTAATCCATCGAGGTATGAATGAAGGGCCGTCGCTAGTCTCATCCCGTGGGCCTGTTTCCTTTGGAAGGAATGGCACCACATGTGGGTTCACCTGGGAGACAATGAAATGATTCACGTTAAACATCTCTGATAACCGTGTCATCGGCAGATCTCCATCGACGGAGCCATCGATATACTGTTTGTGAAGATCATTCCACGGGACCGGTTCCCCTGTCAATGGATCTTTAGCCATCAACGTGAATGGCCTGAAGACAATGGGAACAGAGCATGATACCGCCCTTGAGATACGTTAGAAATTCGTTGACAGGATGAGGAAATGGGAACTTACACAGCAGACCAGATCAACACATTGGGCGCAGAAATATAGTTCAACAGCCGTGGAAGTTCATACATGCCGGCACTTGATACGCAGATGTTTAGGATTCTGCGGGTGCGGTTATATGCCTCCTGAAAGGTCATGTCTCCCAGCCAGCCCCTGATAGTCTTAGCCAAGTGGGATATGTCAAGAAAGGATCCAAACTTCAAAAATCGAGTCATCTTTTGCAGGATATTTTCCTCTTGGCCCTTCTCATTGAAGACGTCAAAATCCCCGTGTACGTAAGTATCCAAAAGCGCTGGCAGCTCTTCATCTGTGCGCGTGCAAAAGACCGCGCACACAATGCTACCAGCAGATGCACCTGAGATAATTCGAGGGATCATGTTTGCCTCATAGAGGGCCTTGAGAACCCCGATATGGGTCATTCCAAAAGTGGCGCCACCGGAGAACAGGAGCGCACTGCGACCAAATGCCTGTCGAGCTGCCAGCAGCTGGTCCAGGATATACTTCAGCTCCAACCCATCGCAGCGATCATGCACCGACAGGTCCACCAGGGTGGCGATGGTCTCCAAAGCCGTGGTAATGTACCTATCAATCAAATCCTTGGTGCCGATATGCGAATGGCGGTAGAGGGAGGCATTGCTCATGCGCGCCAGGTCCCGACTCAGTGCAGTGCGCACCAGAAACAGCATCCGGCTTACATCGCAGCTGATGCGAGCATCTTCCAATTGTCGTAAGCGATCCTGTACCAAGCGAGGATCGTATTCGGTGCACTCGAACGTCTGCTTCCAGGCGTCGTTGTCCTCCAGTCCATCCAGCTCACTGGCGCAACTTCGCCATTCCTCGTACGACACAGCCTGCAGCCCAGGGGTTAGAGAGGGTCACTCTGCAGATGCGATTGCCCGCTCCAGGTACACCGCATGTACTTACGTTCTTTATTTTCAAATATAGGACTTGTTTGCGGTCCTCAATATCCGCCCTTTGTTTCCGTTGTTCCTTGGAGAGACCATCACGGTAGGTATGTAGAGTATCACCGGCCCAATTCCATGAATCCTTCACGAGCGACGATACAGCTGGGATGGAGATCGTCTTGCGGAGCCGTGGAGGTGAGCGTTGGGACAAAGGATGTTCCTGAGAGTGCTTGCGCCCTTGCTGGCACTGAGCTATTGTGGGGTCGCCCAACACCGACATGGCAGGCCTGTGCATTGGGGAAGCAAGCCATCCAGCCAGGGTCTGAAATGCGGATGTCTGTTAACTTGTTAATGAAACTAGTATAATAAAAAGAACTAACAAGTCAATGAGTTGCAAAAGTAGAGATTCTACATATTCAAGTCAAGTTTGGCGGTGACCTAGCAAACGTCACGAGGGCCAATGGTAGCCAGTTTCTTCGGGCCGTTTTTGGGCTGACCACTTTGGTTTCTTTTGTTTTTATGACGATTTCACTATCACTCTGTTGCTCTGTTACTCCAAGTGGAGATATTCGATTTATAATATTCCAGCTTATTTTTGTCTCCTGTGGATAATATCAGAAGACAGGTTGCTTTCCCCATGATCTCACCCCCGGTCATCCCCCATCTTGGACCGTGGGGAAGGGAAGCATATAATATTTGCCTACAATATGCTCCGTACACTGGATGGATTTCTCATATTTTGTCAGGATGTTCAATCTTTTTCAATAATGATGCCCATTTCTCTTTTACAATCATTTGAATATGACGTTCTCATTGGGCATCAACCCCATAGAGCCCCGGCCGGGGGCTTCTTCACATGCAAGCGGCATGTGAGCCCTCCAGGGATGATTTTTCGCCTTCTATGTCATCCTTGGAGATTTTGTCGCTAAAATTCATGCGTATATGGGGAGTACCAAATATGATTGGACAGCCAAATAACCAAAACAGAAGATTTCATATCTGACAGAGCCACTCCTTCAGCGCATGTCTTGCCTGCACTTCGACCCCATTCTCGCGCCAGAAGTGGCCCGCGCCATCAATCATCCGAAACTGGAACTGACTGCGTGGCATGTGCACCATCTCATCTGACCACCTCCGCAGTTTCTCAGCAGATGTGAAGGTGTCCTGGTTCCCAAACAGCGCCAGGGTATGGTGCGTGCTCTGCTGGTCTGCTGGACGCGGGCAGGGGATGTGGGGTCCTTTAGGAGTCTCCTTTTTCACATTCAGTGATAAGGTCGAGAACACAGTTAGGAATTGGCTAATCGGGGGTAATAGCGGACACACGAGGAGATAGGAGATGGATGTTGTCAATGCACCGAGGCCTGGAGCGTCGGCCAGATTGTGACTCAGTAGAAGTTGCTCCAGGGACAATGCGACTATCCGTTTTGCTGTGCTCCTAATCTCGTGTATGGGTGTTGCTTTGTTTGTAGAGGTTGTCGTTGGCGCGGATTGGAAAAGGTCCAGCATAGTATCCAGGGTCGGTACATGTGAGGCAATCAAAGACCCATACGAATAGCCACCAATAATGAGACGGATATCTGGGCAACTTTT
Organism: Penicillium egyptiacum; assembly: GCA_911456345.1. Classification (NCBI taxonomy): domain Eukaryota; kingdom Fungi; phylum Ascomycota; class Eurotiomycetes; order Eurotiales; family Aspergillaceae; genus Penicillium; species Penicillium egyptiacum. The sequence continues at coordinate 304,887 of CAJVRC010000900.1, forward strand.
TACCCCGTCGGTGGCTTTGCAAGGCTTCGAGTGTACTTGCTCACCCCGGGCCAATGCGAGCTTGAGGAAGTGCAGATATTGCAACATGAATCCGTAGAACGACACATAATCACCAAGCTCGGGCTTTGCAGTCCAGCTTGTTCGTCCTTCGGAGTGGCCAGCTCCACTGTACATCATTCGTTAGCAACTTTGTCATGGGGGAATGTTAGCAATGGATGATTATACCGAAAGTTGAAGGTCCCCACGATGCAGCCGGCTTGCAGAAGTTCACTGCCAATGAAACTGACGACTGGATCATCGTAGCATCCTCCCAGAGTTGCGTACGGATGCGCGACAATGGCACCGCGGCTGGGCCACGTTGATGCTGATTCTATATTTTGGAGCGCGGATGGGAGATAAATGCGACATTCGAGTTTGTTGCCATCATAAACAGATGGGAGGTAAAAAGAGAAGCTTGCTGACGGAAGATCCATGGCTGGGTCTAATTCATTTCATATCTCTTTGCTTTGAAATGCATCGCTTACAGTTCGTTGTTATAGGAAGAGGTCGAGGGTGCGGCGAGGTTTCGGTGGTCCGCCCACTCCAATAATTCGCCATTTGAACATCGCCCTCAGAGTCAACTGTGAGAAATACTGGTATAGCGAGAAAAGAAAATAGCGATCTAACTTATCTATATGATAGGCGAACACTAGAAATATATTTATCTAGCGAAAAGATGAAATTACCACTTGGCTGGAAGATGCATATGTGTTATGAAGATCATGCAGATGCGGATTATTATTCATTTAAACATCCCAAAGACCTGATCAGGTCAGCCATGACGGATCTGGCTCATCATCCTCTTCCGATCTGGCATCAGAATGATGGGGATCTGCGTCCTTGAGCAGATCGGCTGGAGGTTCTGGGTTGTCATTTTCCAGCTGACCCGCACGGGAGTCCTCATGTCCATCCTCCAAGCCTTGTTCTATCAGAGGAGAATCTTTGGGAGAAGTAGAGTCCAAAGGTGCATCATCTTCATGCACCGGGAGGCCGAAGGCGGGAAGAAGCAGGCCCCTTGCTTCTCGCAGGGCCTCTAGCTCGGCTGCAATGCAGCAAACTAATAGCTTCCAGTCCTTATCCTCGGCGAGCTCCAGATGTGATTCGATCCGGTGAGTGGTTCTCTCCAGGTCATCCACGATACTCCTGACGAGTCTGTCTTTGTAACCTGTCGGTGTGGATCCTTCTGACTCGGTCGTTGATGTGGTCATCTCAACATAATGTCGCATGTTGGCTTGTAAGCGCTTCTCAAAGCCAGTGACATCGGACACCGCTTGTTTCCATACTCCACCTCCTTCTTCCAGTGCCAGTATTTCCGCATCCACTTTCTGTTGCCTACTGCGCAAAGTGATCTGTTCGGTGTTCCAATGCTCCTGGGCCATGTCGAGTGTGCGACGTTTGGGGTTCAAAGAGTGAAAAGTGGATTCGCCAGGGCTTTGGGATAACGATTGGATTGGAGGGTCACGGAGGTAGTTTCGGATGTCGGAGTCGAGTAAAGACAAAGATTCAGTATAAGAAGAAAGTTTGGCATCGACCGAGTTGTTGACGTCTGATATCTCCTTCAAGAGATGTCGATGTTTAGCTTTCATCTCATACAGCCTGGTCTCCAATTCATGAATGTCAGTCTCGAGGTTCTGAGCCTCTTCTTCTAGTTGCTTCGAACGTCGGCTCTCCTCATCTCCATGTATAGTAGTAATAGCATCTTCTAGACCATGTCTTCTCGAGAAGAAGCTTTGGATATCATGCAGCGCATTCTCCCTTTCGTTGGCCTGAGACGCAAGAATGTCTCGCTCTTCTTCTCGTAACTTCAGTAGATCATATATTGATTGAAATATGCCCTCTCGGGCAGCCCGAAGCCCGATTTTCTTGCGCGCAGGCTGCCTAATGGGTACCGTGGAAAGGGACTGTGATTGACTCGCATTAGATGACAATGTTGGAGTCAAAGTTCCGGTCGAGATATCATCTGCTTGAGGCCTAGCGAGAACAGAGAGAAGGCCTTCGCTTTGAGCATCGATCAGGACTTGGAGATTGCGCTGTATATGTTTTGTCTGACGCTCGACATACAAAAGAGGGTCATGGTGGTAAATAGAAGCCCCAGCCGGCACTGGTGGGAGCCTCTTACCGCGAAAGGATTGTTGAAGAAGCGTTGACATGATAGAGAAAGGAGAGTGGGTGGCCAAGCTTCAACCAGGGGAAGAGTTGAAGCTTTGTCGCGGCAGTCCTGGGTGCGAAGACGCTATTAGTAGTTTCAGTCCAAGATTGATCAACGTTGGTATCATCACCGACCAGAAAGAAGGAATATTCGCCAAGTGATCGTGACCTGTTTACTGCGGACTGGGGCCGCTCGCAGCTGACCGAGCGCCATCCATCCACGTGATCCTTCATGTACAGTCAGCTCCGCTCGGGCGTTGACGTTGCTCGCGCCAGCAAAGCTTCTGACAACTGCTCCCAGCTTCCATTCGTACGTGCCTTCATCCATTTCGTCTCTTTCATTTAATCCACTTTTGTCTTTCCTACCATATTCTCATTATTCGAGGTGACTGATTCTCCCTTGACAACTTGTTCTGCGCTGCGGCTGATTCGCTGTTTCAAGCTCTCTCCCGATTGACGTTGCTTCATCACAACAGCAACAGAACACCTATCATTCCTTAAATTCCGTCCATCAAATTGTGACGCGAATCCTTTCTCAATAAAGATGGTCGGACTCATATCGGCCGCCGGTTTGGTTGGCTTCCTCTCCGAGCCTGACCCAGAGCTCAAGGTCTTTGCCTTGAAAACATTAGATTCTCAGATCGATCATCTCTGGACAGAGGTTGTAAACGCTGTTCCTGAAATGTGAGTTTATTTTGACTAGACTTGTGAGAATGACCTTCATCTCGATTGTTGCGTCATTTCTCCCGAGTCCAACCGGCTACTAGGCCTTTGCTGACTATCCATCTAGTGAGGCTCTCTACGAAGATGAATCATTTCCAGAACGCGGCCTTGCGGCACTAGTCGCATCAAAGGTATATTATCATCTGCAGGAATATAACGAGAGCATGGTTCTTGCTCTAGGCGCTGGAAAACTGTTCAAGTTGGAAAACGGCGGCGAGTATGAGGAGACCATTATCGGTATGTTGAGGGAGATCCGCAGCGTTAGCTCTCTTTGATACTAACATGTTTGTTCATGTAGCGAAATGCGTGGATACCTTTGTATCTCTATCTGCCGCCCAACGGCCTACCTCGGGCGACCAACCAGCCAATCTGAACACTGCATTCCCAGCATCGGGCGACGGTGCCACCAGCACATCCGCCAGCCTCACTTCTCCTATCACACCTTTCTCCAAATCCGCACTGCCCTCGAAATCGTTGCTTTCTCGCGCGGAGGTTCCCGGCGTGGACGCCGCACACCCTGGTGGCGACGACACTAGCGTTCAGCACGAGGAAAACTCCCTTGTGTTGAAGCGCGGTGTCCAGGGTCAATTGCAGACCGTCATTGAGCGATTGTTTGAAGCATGCTTCCGACAAAAGCGATACCGTCAAGTCATTGGAATCGCCATCGAGGCAAAGAATCTGGATGTGCTCCGTATGGCCATCCTCCGCGCCAGTAGCGACGAGAAGCAGGAGGAAGGCGACTCCCGTGGGAGCGAGGAGCTCATGGAATATGTCCTGGACATCTGCATGGGCATTGTCCAAGAACGAGCCTTCCGCAGCGAGGTTCGTGTTCCCCGAATATTTCTGCACAATTTGCCTGAGTCGGCTAACCATGGCTTAATTTTTCTAGATCCTGAAACTAATTTTGGAACTTCTTAATGAAATCCCGGCACCCGACTTCTTCTCGATCGCCAAATGTGTCGTCTATCTTAATGAACACTCGATGGCCTCCGCTATTCTTCGTCAGCTGGTTGAGAAGGGAGATGCGCGATCCCTCGCCGTTGCCTATCAAATTTCATTCGACCTTTACGACAACAGCACCCAAGAGTTCCTCCAGAAGGTTCGACAAGAGATTTCTGAGCTGGTTCCCGAAGACGAGGCGGAGAAGGAGAACAATAAAGAGGACCACGAGCCAAGAGAGTCTGATGCATTACTCGAAGACCAGGGAAGCTCCTCCCGGCCCTCGGGTAAACGTTCAGATCTACCAGAGGATGCGGTGACTGCATTCAAGAACATTCTCTCAATTCTCGATGGAATCAAGACCATCCAGTTGAATCTGGAATTCTTATACCGGAACAACAAGGCCGATATCGCCATTCTGAACAAGATCCGTGACAGCCTCGAGGCTCGCAATTCTATCTTCCACACTGCGGTGACACTTTCAAACGCGTTCATGCATGCGGGAACCACTCACGATAAGTTCTTCCGTGACAACCTAGAGTGGCTCGGCAAGGCCGTGAATTGGTCAAAGTTCACGGCCACTGCTGCATTGGGCTGTATCCACCGCGGCAACCTCAGCCAGGGTCAAAAGCTCCTCCAGCCTTATCTGCCCCGCGAACACATCGCCGGAGTCGGAGGCTCAGGATCTGTCTACAGCCAGGGTGGTTCCCTTTACGCCTTCGGTCTCATCTACGCGAACCACGGTGGCATGGCGGTTGATATCATTCGCGACCACTTCAAGAAGGCTACGGAGGAGGTTGTTCAGCATGGTGGTGCCCTTGGTCTCGGTGTTGCGGGCATGGCGACAGGCGACGAAGGCATTTACGAAGACCTGCGGAACGTCCTTTACACTGATTCGGCTCTCAATGGTGAGGCCGTCGGTCTCGCCATGGGTCTCATCATGCTTGGCACCGGTAACATGAAGGCTCTTGAGGACATGATCCAGTACGCCCACGACACGCAGCACGAAAAAATTGTGCGTGGTCTGGCCATGGGTATGTCTTTGATCATGTTCGGACGCCAGGAAGCTGCCGACGAGCTCATCAACGGTCTTCTCGGTGACCCCGACCCAACTCTGCGCTACGGTGGTATCATGACCATTGCCCTGGCTTACTGTGGCACCGGCAGCAACAAGGCAGTCCGCAAGCTTCTGCACGTCGCTGTCAGTGATGTTAACGATGATGTTCGCCGAGTCGCAGTGCTCAGCTTGGGATTCATCTTGTTCCGCAAGCACCAGAGTGTTCCTCGCATGGTCGAGCTGCTTTCCGAGTCATACAACCCTCACGTCCGATATGGTGCCGCCATGGCGCTCGGTATCTCATGCGCCGGCACTGGCTTGGACGAAGCCATCGACCTCCTGGAGCCTATGCTTAAGGACTCCACCGACTTTGTTCGTCAGGGTGCCTTGATCTCTCTTGCCATGGTTCTCGTCCAGCAGAACGAGGCCATGAACCCCCGTGTTACCAGCCTCCGCAAGGCCATGATGAAGATGCTTGGTGACCGTCACGAGGACGCTATGGCTAAGTTCGGTTGTGCCATTGCTCTGGGTATCATTGATGCTGGTGGCCGGAACTGCACTATTAGCTTGCAGACGCAGACTGGTAACCTCAACATGCCCGGTATCGTTGGTGTTGCGGTCTTCGTGCAGTACTGGTACTGGTTCCCTCTCACACACTTCTTGTCGCTCAGCTTCACCCCAACATCCGTGATCGGTGTCGACCAGAAGCTCGAAATCCCACACTTCAAGTTCCACAGCAATACCCGCCCTAGTCTCTTCGACTACCCCCCTGAGCAACAAGTAAAGGCCGAGGAGGCCCCGGAGAAGGTGAAGACTGCTGTTCTCTCTACCACTGCCCAGGCAAAGCGTCGCGCGCAGCGTCGGGAGAAGCAGGCACGCCGTGAGAGCATGGACATCGACCAAGCGCCTACAACACCTAAAGCTGCTGATCAGCTGGACGCAATGGAGACAGACGATGTTCCTAAGGAGGAGGGAGAAGAAGGAAAGGAGGCAGAGAAGGGTGCGGCAGAGGTGCAGAAGAAGAAAGCAGAGCGGGAGAAGGTCGGGTACGAGCTGGACAACCTGTCAAGGGTACTTCCAGCTCAGCTCAAGTACCTCACTTTCCCCGACCCGCGGTACGAGCCGGTCAAGAGGGTATGTTCATGCCTGTTCGTCCCAATGAGTCCAATGCTAACAAAATTGCAGCCCACTGGCGGTGTTGTCGTTGTTCTGGACAAGCAGCCCGACGAGCCTCGCGAGGTGATCGAATTGAAGGCTAGCAAAGAGGCTCGCCAAGCACCTCCTGCGACCGAAACCCTTCAGGACCGCCTGCAGGCCGCCATCGGAACCGCTGCTCTGCAGACTCCTCAACGGGCCGATGCTCGGGCTGCTCTATCCGCTGCCACCTCAGGTGCTGCGGCTGGTGCCGGTGTCCTGACGGCGGTGGATGAGGATGAAGAAGGCGTGGAGGACGCACCTGTGCCTCGCGAGTTCTCGTACGAGTCCGACGGCGAAGAGCAGTAGAGTGTTGTTGCGGCATAGAATCTTGATGCCGGATGTATTACTAGACTAATCAGGCTGGCTACGCCGACGTGATCTATTTGGGAGGCTAGTATAGCTTTCCGTCACTGTGATTGATATGGAAGTTCCTATGTTACTTTTAAATTCCCCCTGCATTCTTGTCGTATTCTATGCACCCGGTCCGAAGGACCACAGCCGGGTCGTCATAATTCGAACACGCCGGTCAGACCTGCTTGGTGCAAGGGTTTCGGGAGTAGAACTTGCACATGGCAGAGGTACATACATACCTAGTGACGAAACCATGAACCAGACTCAATTATACAAATGTGACTGTTATTCTATATAAGTGTTGCATTAAGTATATATAGCTATATGTCGATATTAGCAGAATTAAAGCAACATGGGATTATCCAATTGCAAATTGGCCTATACTCATCTTCACGCATTCACATGCCAGTTCCAAGGTTTCGGGGCTACGCCGTTTCTGACTCAGCAATCTCCCTGCGCAGATTATGCCTCGGCACTTCCATTATGACGCAGCACGAGCCAATAATCTCTCTGTCAACGGCGATGACCGATGACCGATGACCGACCATGGCTACTACAACGTAAGGTCCCAAGGTCGGCTAGGTGAGCATGTGAACTGGTACTATCATGCTCCGAGGCCCCCTGGTGCATCTTCATGTCCAGACTTGGAATATCGCCCGAACTTCGCGGAAATTGTTTCTTGCCCCATACATATATTCCCCAGCTTCCCCGGACTTGAAATTTTCTTTTTCCTCCCAAACTACTATTCCTTGACCTTGATATAGATCTTTGTTGTACGCCTTTTTCCTTCATCCCTCGCTCTTCTCCTCATCGCCACCATGGCAAAGACATTCAGCAAAGAGGACGTCGCCTCCCATAGCAAGGGTGACAGTCCCTGGATCATCATCGACGAAGATGTCTACGATGTTTCCAAGTTCCAAGATGAGCACCCTGGTAAGTGAAGTCATGCGCGCAGATGCATGGGAATCACATGTTAACAACTTTTTTCTTTCGAATAGGCGGAAAGAAGAGTAAGTTGGGCCGAGAGCATCCGCTACGTCCGATAAATGCGTATTAACAGAGTGTGTCTAGTTCTCCAGCGAGTTGCCGGAAAGGACGCTTCGAAACAGTTCTGGAAGTACCATAACGAGGGCATCTTGAAGAAGTATAAGGGTCAGCTGCAGATCGGTTCGCTGGAGACGAAGAAGGCTTCACCAGCCCCCCCGGCACCAGCGCCAGCCCCGAAAAAGGCTGCTTCCGAGCCGAAGCCCACCGCGTCTGCGTCTTCCGTGACACCGCCTGCCACCGGAGCGCCCCAAGACCCTTATGGAGAGTTGATCCCCTTCGCCGATCCCTCATGGTACCAGGGTGTAAGTCTTGATAAGTTTTGCTTTTGTTATCTGCCACAGAATTGTGGGTTTTACGGTTGCACAGAAGCTAATCTATATGTCGCTCATAGTATGCATCCCCCTACTTTAATGAGTCCCACGCCGCACTTCGAGACGAGGTTCGCCAGTGGGTCGAGTCTGAGATCGAGCCATATGTGACCGAATGGGATGAGGCCAAGGAAGTGCCTGCTCACATTTACAAGCAGATGGGCGAGCGCGGCTACCTGGCTGGACTGTTGGGTGTTCACTTCCCCGAGAAGCACACTCCACACCGCGTGAAGTCTGTGTCACCAGACCGGTGGGATTTGTTCCACGAGATGCTGCTGACCGACGAGCTGTCGCGTGCCGGCAGCGGTGGTCTGGTGTGGAACCTGATCGGTGGCTACGGAATTGGCTGCCCGCCATTAGTCAAGTTCGGCAAGAAGCCGCTGGTCGACCGAATCCTGCCGGGTATCTTGGCCGGCGACAAGCGCATCTGCCTCGCCATCACCGAGCCCGATGCAGGTAGTGACGTCGCAAACTTAGGTTGCGAGGCTAAGCTCACCGAGGACGGCAAGCACTACATCGTCAATGGCGAGAAGAAGTGGATCACCAACGGTATCTACTCCGATTACTTCACGACCGCCGTGCGCACCGGCAAGGACGGCATGAACGGTCTCAGCGTGCTACTCATCGAGCGCGAAGCCGGCGGTGTCAGCACCCGCCGCATGGACTGCCAGGGTGTGTGGTCCAGCGGCACGACTTACGTCACCTTCGAGGATGTCAAGGTGCCTGTGGAAAACCTGATCGGCAAGGAGAACCAGGGCTTCAAGGTTATCATGACCAACTTCAACCATGAGCGCATCGGCATCGTGATTCAGTGCGTGCGCTTCTCGCGTGTCTGCTATGAGGAGTCTATGAAATACGCGCACAAGCGCAAGACCTTCGGCAAGCGTCTCATTGACCACCCGGTTATCCGCATGAAACTCGCCCATATGGCCCGCCAGATCGAGGCCACCTACAACTGGCTCGAGAACATTATCTTCCAGTGTCAGTCCATGGAGGATACCGAGGCCATGCTTAAGCTAGGCGGTGCTATCGCTGGATTGAAGGCGCAGTCTACGCAATGCTTTGAGTTCTGCGCTCGCGAGGCTAGTCAGATCTTTGGTGGTTTGAGTTACAGCCGCGGCGGCCAGGGCGGTAAGATCGAGAGACTGTACCGTGATGTGCGTGCCTATGCTATCCCCGGTGGTAGTGAGGAGATTATGCTTGATCTGAGTATGCGCCAGAGTTTGCGTGTTCACGGCATGTTTGGCATGAAGCTATAAAGCATTTCTTGGGTGTTTTCGTCTGCGGCGGTAGACCGTACCCATTTTGATTCATTTTCTTTTGCTGCTTTTGGCTAGATATCCTCTCGTCTGTGACGATGTTTCTTTTTCTTTTGCTATGATCAGCCTTGTACAATAGCATTACATTGACCTTTGTATATTTCACGATTTACGGTGGACGTTGCCGCTTTTTTGGATATTCGCGGCATATAACTGACTCTGATTCATAACTAAACCTGGATGTCTCCATAGTATACGATATTAGCTGGCCATTAAGTTGGCAAGAACCATAACCACCGACAACGAAAAGCAAGATTCAAAGTATCCATCAAAGAAAGGGGAAATGGCTTAGCAGAATCTCAAAGGTCTCCATGTCCCGAAATCCCTTCTTTGTTCAGACGAGTCGACTATGCTCGAGGGCCCAATTTCCACGTTCAGCCCACTGGACTTCTTTCGATCTCACTCCTTTATTCTCATTTTCTTTGATAAGATTCGAGCTGGTCAGGAAGACCCTGAGAACCGTTACCATTGCGTCCGAGACTCTTTGACACGAATCTATTATTAGGCAAAAGCAGTGAGCTGGCTTTCTTTTGAGCCCAAAGACGGGGACTCGATGTGAAGATATAACTTTGAGACGTGCAAGCCATTTATGTCCACACCTTTCCTTCAAGATTATCTGCCAACCATTCACGATGTCATCTCTACGATCGTTTGAAATTGACGACGACCTTGCAAGCGATGTTGGTGGAACGATCCAAGTTGTATCTGATAAGCATGCCGCTACATCGCTCATACTTGCCAATTTGGTCGCCCGACGAATGCGCAAATTCCGAGATAACGAGGACGACTTCACCGGCTCTGGGACTACTCCATCTCCTGTCAAGTCTCAGCTCAAATGATACCGATGACGTTAGCCACGAATTCCTGCGGGGCATAGCCTATTCTATGGATCTTACGACCATGCCTGAGAACTTGTTGCTTCTGGTTCTCCCGATGCTGCTACATGTTGATACAAAACTTCCGACCCCCGAGGACCTTCATGCTCTGCATGAATTTGCTGAAGCGTCGCCAATGCACCGAGAGCATGTGGAAACATGGTTGAGATCTGAACCGGCTCAAAGCACACTTGAACAAGTTTTCAAGCCATGGGTGAACTACTACAGCTTCAAACCCGCGTACCGATGCAGAGGCGAGATTGCGGCTTACAAAGCTAGTCGAGGTGGTGCTGGGTTTAACTATGCGTACGAATTCGTGAAGGAGTGTCAATGTACAAGCTGCCTCTCACTTCTCGGCAATCTTGGATTGGTCGATTTCAGGAACTACGACCAAAATGGGAGGAGTTTCCTCCATGCAGCTATTGAGGGCGGAGATGCCGAAAGTGTACTGTTCATTGTCGCTACCTTGCTGAAAGGAGGCTTGGATCCTCGTCACTTTCCCACGTCTATCGATGGGATGTCTATTCCCCACCATGTCGCTTTGATGCATGACAATGATGTCTTTGGGGGGGTCGTTGAGTTTCTAGAGGATGCCGGCTACCCTCTATCTGTGTGGAACGATGATGGCCTCAAGCCTGAGCTGTGCAGCTTCATCACTGCCGAAATGGCCGAACGGCTCCTGTCGAAAGGATTCAATATCACCAAGCTGCCCAGAAATACTCTTCCAATGTATCTGCCCAATGAGGATGACCCCGAGTACGAGTCCGGCGAGGAATGGGACCGCGATGCAGGATATGGTGATCCGATCATCCGGGACGAAAACTTCGACCCCGACAATGACAAGCTCGACCCAAAGTCCATTCAATATGATGCGGTCGCAGTCAATCCCATCGAACTTCATCCCACCTCTCGAACAATCTGGCACCGGGCAATCGAGAATCCCGAAGGTCCACGAATCCTTGACTGGCTCTTGGATCACTCGTATACCCAGCCAGGGCGTCGGACCGACTTCGACCGAGATAATGGTGAGACTGCTCTGGTAGCTGCCGCAAGAGGAGACGAGCCAGCTGGCATTGATTGGTTCTGTCAAAACTGTGATCCCATGGCGGGGAGGGTCCGAAATTCCCAGCATACCGAGGCACAGATGCCTATGCGTTACAAGTAGCAGCTCACAACCTGCGGCCCCATTGCGATATCATTTTCAAGAAGCTTTTGCGTCATGTGGACCCGCAATTTTATTCGGACGTTTCTATGATTAAGGGTTTGTATTGGTTGATTATCAAGAATTATCGTGATACGTACCAAAGGTTGGAAGACCATAAGGAGCCAGGCCGTCAGAGAGCTCAGCGAATGGCTCTCCTGCGCTCCCTCACTTCAGCCAAAACTAAAGCGCTGAATAACAGACTAGAACCTTTTTGGGATACCTGGGGGTCGTCTGAACAGCGACATTGGCTCATTCTGTACTGTACGATTCTTAGGTTGAACTTCCTTGTGAAAGTTTTAAGTTCGGATGTCTGGGATGATTCTGATTAGTTCCAGGAGGGGGAAGGTATCAAAATACCCAGGGAGTATACTCGAAGCAAAGCAATGCAATGACTGACTTTGATCACTGACTCCGACTCTTTTGATGTATGGTCCTTTCCTGCTGTTTATGGCGCTTTTTCCTTTCTCTAATTGTTGGCAAACTTTGCTCGATTCATATTTTCATGTTCCCTTGTCTGATGAAGTGAGTTCTCACTATAATATAAAATTGTAGTCTTACTGTATGTTGGCTCGAAGACAGGAATATAGATTGATCGGGCATTCGTTCGTATCAGTGTAATTGAGGACATTGTAGTTTGCCCTGGATCTCAAATCACCTGCTGGGGCTCGTACACCTGACAAGCTTTGTATTTAGGTTTCTCCGTGAATCCTCATCAAGAATTTATATACGTTGTATGCTCTTTGAACTCGAAGGCTACGCAAGTCAAAGGCGGCCAAGTACGGCGCGCCACAACGACCACGTACGCAAGGATTATGCCTCTGGGCAACTCGACCTCCATGCTCCGACACTTTGATTCCTCATTTGCCCTTTCTCACTACGCCTTAGCAAAGCTATAAATCGCGCCTGTGTTGTGGTGTGGTTGCTTCTTCTCACAAACTCCGACATCTTCATTCCGCTCCGTGTTCTTTGTAGGCGGTCGCGGAACCGCTGATTGCCCGCAGAGCTCGACTGTCTGCTGTGCTCCCTCTTAACTTTCCATTCGCTTTTCTCTCGTCTGGATCGGTCTCATTTGATCTGACAATACTCAGAATTTGCTGTCCATCGGAAAATACGCGGACAGTTCACATCCTGCTATCCACGTCTTGCCCCCCAACCCGCGAATTGTAGCGCGGTTTCCTTGGATACGGTTTGTCTTGCTTCTTGCGTATTCTCCTTGTCTTTTCAGTTGCTAATTCTCCTTGTGATTGATAGAGATCTCATTATATCTCAACTCCAAATTACGACGTGCCGAAAGTGGCGCGACCAGATCATTTGCAATAGCGCATTAAGACACTACCTGTCAAGATGTCAAGCTTTCTTAACCAAGACTTCGGGTCCGAGGATGACGAGGAAGATTTCAACCCTGCCCCTCAAGAAGAGTCTGATGTCGAGGAGCCCAGAGCCAAGGTCGGTCTGAAGATTCCTGTCAAGCCCCGATGGACAAAACGCTAACAAATGAGCGCGAAAAGCCAACCAAGAAAGAACACGCAGGTGGCGATGGCGCTAATGAGGAGGATGATGTGAAGTACCCTGCCGAAACAAATGCACATGAGGTTGGCGATGCCAAGGATGTCGAAGATGACGAGGAGATTGAGAATGAAGTGGACGAAGACGAGGAGGACGAGGAGGAAGAGGACGAAGACGAGGACGAGGATGTGGTATGTTCTCCATGGGACCTGGTAATGCACGAGAGCTTTTTTAACTCACGGTCTCTCTTTTAGGCCCGTCCACAAAAGCGAATGAAGCGCGTTGCCAATCCCTTCATCGAAGACGAGGCCGGTGTCGATGATGAGGAGGACGAGGCCGATGATGAGGAAGATGAGCTCGCTGAATATGGCATGGAAACACATCCGGATGATCTTGATGCCCTACCCCAAGGCACCGAGACAGACGACCGCCGCCATCGACAGCTGGATCGCCAGCGCGAGATCGACGCTAGCATGGACGCAGAGAAGCAAGCCCAGATGCTCAAGGAACGATATGGACGCAACCGTGCTGCCGCAACAGATTCTCTTGTGATACCGAAGCGACTCCTGCTTCCTAGTGTGGAAGACCCCAGCATTTGGGGTGGACGCTGCAAGCCTGGCAAGGAGAAGGAGGTCGTATATTCAATCCAGAAACGGATCGAAGAGCGCCCACCAGGCTCCCGCAACCCCATTCGAATTATCTCAGCTTTCGAGCGCGGAAACATTATGCAGGGCTGGTTCTACTGTGAAGCGCGCAGGCAGGCTGATGTTACCGAAGGCTTGGAGGCCATCAACTTCTACTACCCATCCCAGAAGCTGACCCTGGTTCCAGTGAAGGAGATGCCGGATCTTCTTCGCGTCCATAAATCGGAAGAGCTTTTGCCCGGTGGCTGGATTCGCATTAAGCGTGGCAAATACATGGGCGATTTGGCCCAGATTGAGGAGGTCGAAACCAATGGATTGAATGTCACTGTAAGACTTGTTCCTCGACTGGACTATGGCATGAATGACGATGCTTTTGGTGCGCCTGCTGCCGATGCTAAGCGCAAACGCGGTGCTGTGAACACCGTCCGCCCTCCCCAGCGCCTGTTCAGTGAGACAGAGGCGAAAAAGAAGCACGCAAAATATCTCTCGTCTACTTCTGGTCTAGGCGGAAAATCATGGAACTACTTGAACGACAACTACGTGGATGGGTTCCTCATCAAGGATATGCGTGTCCAGCACTTGAATGCCAAAAATGTTAACCCCAGGCTAGAGGAGGTTACAATGTTCGCGCGCGGAGGAGAAGACGGAACTGCCAATTTGGATCTGGCGTCGCTGGCCGAGACCTTGAAGAACTCCACCGCTGAAGAGTCATACCAACCGGGTGATCCAGTGGAGGTCTACCGGGGTGAACAGCAGGGTCTTATTGGTCGCACAGTGTCAACTCGAGGTGACATTGTTTCATTGCAAGTCACCGAGGGCGAGCTCGCCGGTCAGACAATTGACGCGCCTGTTCGGACTCTCCGTAAACGATTCCGGGAAGGTGATCACGTCAAGGTTATCGGCGGTAGTCGATATCAGAATGAACTGGGCATGGTCGTGCAGGTCAAGGATGACACCGTCACTCTGCTCAGCGATATGAGTATGCAGGAGATCACGATTTTCAGCAAGGATCTTCGACTTTCTGCTGAGATGGCTGCCGATGGACAACTCGGCATCTATGATGTTCATGATCTCGTCCAGCTTGATGCCGCCACTGTTGCGTGTGTCATCAAAGTGGACCGGGAGTCCCTGCGTGTGGTGGACCAGAATGGTTCTATCCGCAACATTCTTCCTACGCAAATCGCAAATAAGATTACTCCCCGTCGTGATGCCGTGGCTACTGATCGCAATGGCGCAGAGATTCGAAGTGGCGATACTGTTCGCGAGGTCTACGGAGAGCAACGCAGCGGGGTAATCCGCCATATCCACCGGTCGTTCCTTTTCTTGCATAATAAGGCGCAAGCCGAGAACGCGGGTATCTCTGTGGTGCGGACAACGAATGTTGTTACCGTATCAGCAAGGGGTGGTCGGCCCACTGGACCCGATCTCACCAAGATGAACCCTGCCCTGGCGATGCAAACCCCTGGAGGTGGTGCTGCAATGCCACCACCACGTCGCGGCCGTGATCAGCTTATCGGAAAGACTGTGACTATCCGCAAGGGTCGTTATAAGGGTCTCGTCGGTATTGTTCGCGACGCAGACGACAGCTCCGCTCAAGTTGAACTTTACACATCTAACAAGCCCGTACACATCCCGCGTGACATTCTGACACCTAAAGAGTATGTTCTTCCTCTATTGCATTTGATGCATAGCCTTTCTAACTTTTCCGCAGTCCTGTTTCCAAACAGCCTCTCTCCATGGGCCGTGGACGAGGAGGAGGTGGCCCTGGAGGGCGAACTCCGTACACTTCGGGCGGTCCTGCGAGAGATGGTTGGGCCGGTGGCCGAACACCGATTGCCGCCGCCGATTCGTCCAGAACCCCCGCTTGGAACAGCGCTTCTGCGAGAAGTAAGTACGCTCGTCTTAGAAACGTTGATGAAGATGCTAATCATCATGTAGCTCCTGCTTGGGGTGGCTTGAGTGGCAGCCGTACTCCGGCCTGGAAGAACGACGGCTCCCGTACCGCGAACCCCTACGAAGGCAACCGCACCGCATATGGAGGAGTTGGTAGCCGCACCCCGTCCTGGACGTCAGGATCTAAGACACCATACGACTCCAGCTCCGGCTTCGACGCCTTCGCCTCTGGTTCTCGCACTCCTGGCTGGAACGCCGGTGCAAACACAGGCAGTCGCACTCCCGGCTGGAGCACCATGTCTGCCGGCAGAGACCAGCGTGATTTCGACGATGCCCCGACTCCTGGTGGAAACTACTCCGCCCCCACACCCGGCGCATATGCAGCTCCGACCCCTGGTGCACCAACTCCTGGTGGATGGCCCGAAAGTGCGCCCACCCCTGGTGGAGCTTTCAGTGCGCCCACTCCCGGTGGTGCTCCGACTCCTGCGGCGTTCGATGCGCCAACTCCGGCGATGACTGGAATGGCTGCTACACCTGGTGCTGGGTATGGTGGCAATGATGGCGGACCACGGTACGATGATAGTCCGAGTCCGTAGTTCTTGTTCTCTTTCTCTTTCCAAGTCCGAAAAGCTTGTCCTTTCCACACACCTTTAAGATATCAAACGGGATAGGACCGGTTTCACATATGTATTCTACCTTTTGAATTTACTTTCTTGCAGAATTGCATACGGGGTCAAATGATATTTCCTAGTCACTGAACTTGTATGATCTTGAATGGCATACCCTAAATATCCCGAGCGTAGCGGTCACTCCGCCTGGGAAGACCAACGAGGGAAGCACATTCCCATCAACCGGCATTGCATTATTCCTTTTCATAAACGGCCAATACCCGGTCAATGACATCCGCCGCCCACAGGCACTTCTCATCCTGGAAACGTGGCGTGATGATCTGGATAGCACATGGGGCGCCATCTACCTCATCGGCGTGATCTGCTATCTGTTAGCAATCTATTCGATACAGGAGACGGGTTCGCTGACAGTCCGGCTGCGCATTATCACCTGTTGTCATAGGCTCGGGATCAAGCTCTTTGGACGCTTTTCCAAATGGAATAATGCATACGGGATACTAGATTGGCAGAAGTTAGTACTTTTAAAACTAAAAATGAAGGCGAAAACAGCAGAACGAGACAAAAATTAAGACTTACATCCAACATATTCCATATCACAGTATAAGGAGGCCATCCATACGTGTCATGGCCCACAGCTGTATTCTGGGCTCCAGGAGCCAGAATCACATCAAGCTTCTGATCCACCCATGTCCGCCTCCAGATATCATGGATCCGCTGGCGGGCTACATGCAATGCCTGGATAGTCTCAAACGGTCCTAGACCTTGCTGGACAGGGTACGGGCCAGAGGACATCGGCCCCACAGCCTTAGCAACTGAAGTCACAGCGGGCTCGCCACTGGCCGCAAGAAGATCCTTGTGCGGGCCATAGGTAAAATACTGAAACGCAACACACGACGCATATGCCACACTCTGTGCTTCGTCATCAGCACCAATTCGGACAATACGATGTCCTCTGCGCTTCAACGCCTCAACGGCCCGCTCTAGAGCCCTCTTCACAGGCGGATGGAGCGGGAAATGCTCATCCTCAGCAAGCACGCCGATAGTCAGGCTTCCGCTGACGTCGATACCAGACGGCGTAGTTTGCCACGGGACAGCGACGGCAGCAGAGTCATACTTCCACGCCTGGCCGTCGGCGACGACAGATCTCATCAGCAGCTTGAGATCGGCGATGCTATGTGCCAGCGGACCAGCCGTTGGGACAAGTGTTGGGATCCCCTCCTCGGCGCCGGAGACCTGTCCGCCGAAGGGGATACGGTTGGCTGTTGGCTTAAAGCCGTACACGCCACAGCATAGCGCGGGGATGCGAATCGAGCCGGCGATGTCGGTCCCCACGCCCAAAATCGATCCCCGGAATGCTACTAGTGCGCCCTCGCCGCCGCTGGATCCGCCTGCTGTTAGGGTTGTCTTGTGTGGGTTGAGGGTGCGGCCGAAGATGTTATTCTCCGAGTCTGCTGTCTGGGTGATTGTTAGCTTCACGCTCTGAGCATATCCTGGGCCATTTGGTATTTTTACCATCATTGTCTGGGGAATGTTGGTCTTCACGTATAACACCGCGCCAAGCTGCAGCAGCATCTTCACTAGCGCTGAGTTCGTCTTTGCGGGTTCGTTCTTGAGAAATGCCACATATCCTATTGTGGACTGCACGCCCTCGACACAGAAAGTGTCTTTCATGCTGATCGGCAGACCATGTAGGGGACCAATGGGCTTGCCCTCCCGCTGGAGGTATTCATCTAGGTACTTAGCACGCTCCAGTGCCTGGGGGAAGAAGGTCTCCGTGAGACAGGAGACCTACATAAAAGATGTATTAAGATTATGGCTCCTTTATGCTGTCAGGAATACGTTGTACTCACAACCTGCTGTGCAATAGCCGCCCTCTTAGAAAACGCCGTTGTAACAGCCAACGAACTGACCTGTCCCGACGTCAACTTAACCAATAGCTGACTTGCGGTGTAATTTTCCGTTAGATCCAATTCGACCTCGGAGAGCAGACCACTCTGACGAGGAATACCAATATCCAGTAGACGCGGGGTTTCCTGCGCGAGCGCCAGCTGGTCTGCACTCAGAAACCAGTCCTGGGGAATCTTCTGCTCGCATTCATGGCGTTTGGCGGTGACGAGGTCTTGCCAGTTTCTAAGGGGTGCTTCGGATGCCATTTTGGAGATACGATAGATGTGATTTCATGTTTGTGACCATCTTCCTTTTTATGTACTTTTTGTCCTCGGCATAGCGGCATTTGCCCAATAGAACATATGGCCACCTCCGCTTTGTCCATTTGTCTTGACACCCCACTTGCTTTGGTGATCCAGAGCGTGTCGACCTGCCGCTTTGGGATAGCTTGAAGTCGGAAGGAATCCGCGATAGCGCTCGGGTTGTAGTGTGAAAGATGGTTGAATACACACGTCACTTCATTTTTATTACCACCGTTCTTGCAGGGTACCCCTGTCACATACTGGAAGGATAAAAGAGCTGGTGTGAATGGCGGCTATAGTATACTCCAACCAACTAGCGAACCGGCAATGCAACCCCTCTATCTGCCGTGGTTATCTAATCCCCTCTCCAACATCATCGTACTTTATTGATTATATTTACTTGGCTACCTTTGGACTTCTCAACCGGGGAAACTGGCCAGATGATACACATCGATCTGTCTCCTCCCCCTCACAGCACATAAAATCGAGACACATAGACCCATTCAGCCGGTTGTACAGACCAGGCCTAGCCACAATGAAAAACGATAGAAGAACTGCACCGCTTCCTAAGACACCGTCGCAGGCGGGACAATCTTAGGATCATTTGATAGGCTTGGTATAACTTGCCCCTGGAACGTGGTAGTATAGGTCGTGGGCGCAGATGTAGACGGGGGCTGTCGGATGTACGGACGGTGTAGGGCACCTAGAATAATGGAGGGTGAGGCAGTGAGATGATAAGCCGCTTGGAATCGAGCACATGAACAAGAAAAAGAAAGAGGGTGCTTCACGTGTTTTCCCCTCACCGTTGTTATCTAGCTTGCGCCTCTATAGAATAAGAGTCGGATAAAGAAATAGAAGAGGCCTAGCCAGTGTAATCTAATGATATCCATGATATCCATGATCTTATGCCCAGGTGGCCTTCAGATGTGTTCTAAAATCCCCACAATCTCTAAATCCCAAACGAGAAGGTTGACCCACCGGTGCGTTATCTTAAACTCTATCATATGGGGCATATGCAGGTGCCCAGGTGGTATCAACGGAAATGGAAACCTTGGAAAGAG
Source organism: Penicillium egyptiacum (assembly GCA_911456345.1). Lineage (NCBI taxonomy): Eukaryota > Fungi > Ascomycota > Eurotiomycetes > Eurotiales > Aspergillaceae > Penicillium > Penicillium egyptiacum. Next base: position 324,076 of record CAJVRC010000900.1, read on the forward strand.
ATTAGCTCATTATCGGAGTGCATAAGTGCATTAGTGTTGTAGTCAACCTTGGAACTTGTTATAGGTACCGGGGTAGGTAAGTCCAGCAGGCCACTTCTGATTTGAGATCTAATATTGCGCCTGACTACTTCAGCCTCGTGTTTTTTATTTTCTTTTTTTCTTCCTCAGGTATCAGGTATCTACTGTATCTCGCGTAAGACTCAGAGTGTCTTGTCATCTACTACTCTTGCCCTTTGCTACTTATACCCTATCACATATCTCTCTTCTATGACTTCCTTTCAACCAAACAACATTCTATCCTGTACCGCAGCTTTGACCTTTCAGCAACATGCCCTTTGCTACAGACATCCTGACCGACCCTTCGGTCTCAGCCTCTGCTAGACAGCAAGCTCTCAATCGCATCCACTCTGACCCAGGACTCCCCCAGAGTTCGACGACCTCGTCGTTCTGGACACAGGGACCACACAGCTTCGGCCAGGGAGCTGGAAAGCCCCTGCCCAGGGAAACTGATATTGTTATCATCGGCTCTGGTATTACCGGAGCAGCTATTTCACGGACTTTGCTCCAAAATCGCGCTTCAAAGCCCTCTTCTACCTCCCATCCATCCGTTGTCATGCTCGAAGCGCGCACAGTTTGCAGCGGTGCCACTGGCCGCAATGGCGGTCATATCCTGGAGACAGCCGAAGAATACAGCGAGTTCGCCGATCACTTCGGCGTGGAGGCCGCGCGTAAGCTCCTCCGCTTTCGATTGGCGCATCTGAAGGAGATGCTCGGTGTCGCAGAGGAGCTTGGCATCACTACAGAGACACAAGCACGAAAGGTTCAGTTCCTGAGCGTTTACTTCGGCGATGAGCCTTGGAAGGCGGCGTTGGATCGGATGCACCGTTTTAAGAAGGAAATGCCGGAGGAAGCTGCTGAATGGATATCTTATGAGGGAGGCGCTATCCCAAGGGTACGTTGACATCCTTTCTTACCACCCAAAACACCGATTTTAACGTCCTTTCTAGGAGTTCCGATTGACTCGTGCCCGCGGCATCATCGCCGGCCCCGCAGGCGCTCTTTGGCCCTACAAATTCGTCACCGGCGTTCTCAAACGTCTCCTTGCAGACTTCCCGGATGACTTCTGGATTGAGGAAAACACCGCTGTGACCGCTATCCATGACGATACCGCCGCCAACGGTCCAAGATACAAGGTCGAGACAGACAGAGGCACCATCACCACCCGACACGTTATCCACTGTACGAATGCCCATGTCAGCCACCTGGTACCCGGCTTCCGTGGCCGAATCTTCCCCGTGCGTGGGCAGATGTCCGCGCAAACTCCCGGCGACAAGTTCCCCAACCAAGCAGCGGATCATTCCTGGCTGTTCAACTACGACCGCGGGTTCGACTACATGACCCAGCTGCCGGCTGGGCAGATGATGCTTGGCGGGGGCTTCGCGCAGAGCGAGGGCGGCGGTCTAGCGGACCTGGGTATCTCGACAGACTCCGATCTTAGTCTTTACATTGATATCCACTTGTCTGGGGCTTTGCGTGCCATCTTCGGGGCTAACGACTGGGGCTGCGTGCAAGGCAACCCAGTGCAGGCCATGTGGACTGGTAATATGGCATTCAGCTCTGATGGGTTCCCTTGGGTAGGACGGTTGCCCGGTGCTGTGACAGGTCGGTCTGAGCATGGGTCTGAAGGGGCCGAGTGGGTTTGTGCTGCGTTTGGCGGGGATGGGATGGTTCAAGCTTGGCTTGGTGGTAAGGCGGTGGCGACTATGTTGCTCGCGCGGGATGCTTCGCTGAGTGAGACTGTCAGTGCGGATCTTTCGTGGTTCCCTGAGCAGCTGCTGGTGTCAGAGGAGAGGTTTGCTGGGACGGTGTTGCCGAAAGAGGTCGGTGATGACGTGCACAGGGCAAATCTTTAGATTGCTTTTTGGGCTTTTGCACAGTAGAGTTGCAATTTCTTTTCAATGCTTCGTTTTGTCTGACTACGCCGCATTCCTTTTCTTAGTCTATCATATTTGATAGCTGAACAAAAGAAACATCTGTTTTAATCCAATCTTGCAATTATTTTTTAAGTCCTGTTGTGCATTAGTCAGGGTTAGGGTTTTCCCGATATGCCGGCTATCTCCTTCAAGTCAGGCTTCCATGTTCTCTCAAGGCTTAACAAGGAATGTGAAACCTATCACTAACGACCATTGGTGAAGGGCAAGTGCCTTGTACCCCGTATCATGTACGTTATCCAGGAATCCCAAAGCTACGGTATCATTTCGTACAACTTCGGTAATCTCTCCGGCAAGACAAATGTACAATCCGGCAACGTCGTGGTCATGAATGGCAATACATAAATCCATACCATTCAAAATATCCAATGAAAGCTCCAAGTATCGATACACTTGATTCGAAAAGAAGATCCTCTGGGGCATAGCCCAATATCACCCGACACAAACCGCCCGACTCCAACCCAGGCAGCCAAGTTTCGTCAACCTCCAGTAGGAAGCCCCCACTGCCAAAAGAAAAACAGGCATCCGAAAACCAGGCCATGACGTAAACTTGTAACAAAGCAAGCTGTCAAAAAGCATGGCCATGCTCCACGATATCGCGATAGCGACCTGCCATTTCGCGCCGAGCATACTTGCCCCGAAGGACCATTGGGATAATCGTCGCAGTAATAGCGAGACTCAACATCCCGCACGCGATGAACATGTTCTGTATGCCACTGCGCTGGATCCATGGAGATATCACGAATGGAACACCGATACCGACCGCGTTGTGCATGAACGCCACAGCGGTGAAAGCATCACCGGTGATCTGGAAATGGGTGTTAGTATGAATGTGTCACTTCAAACAAAAGAGGTATCATGTATCTTGAAACAAGATAGGCTAGCGAGCAACAAACCGTATCTCTCTGTAACTGTCTATGACTAACACCAATGCAGCATCACTAATACTGCCCAGGCCAAACCCGAAAAAAGCACCTGCAGGGTTCGGCTAGATCCAGTGCATTCCCTACAACCCAGAAAACAGCATGTTAGCCCTCACTCATCAACAGATCCTCAGGTCGAATGCAAACTTTGACTGTGAATGTTGTTGCCTTACCCTAGAAATCGTTGCACCGAACATGATAAGGCCACTTGCCATGAAAATTGCCGGAAGGTGTAAGACGTACAACCGCATTTCGGGCTCGTAATGTCCCCTGTTTCGTTTTGCGTAGTACAAAATCGACCGATCACCGAAGAAACCGCCGTATACTGTACCGATGATGTTCCCAATCAGGGGACCCGCGCTAGTGTATCCGATTTGGGCAGGTGAGAATAGGTATGGCGGCTCTGGGAATGTGAGTGACAACACGTTGGTAGTTACCGTTAGCCAGGCTAATCCAGCTGCATATTGAATCACGACAAATGTCACAGCGGGAAATATGAGCACGCAGAAGGGGCGGTACAAATGCGGCCAGATTGACTCTGGTGTCGGCGTTGCCAGGGCAAGTCTCTTGCGCCAGGCGTTCGGCGGTATAGTGAAGTCTAGTACATGGTGAGAACGAGCCTGTTTATTGATAGAAGAGCCATTGGATGAAGACCCGCAGTCAAATTTGTCCGGTCCATCTCCGTTGATTGAGATGGGTGGATCGTATTCTTCAACAGTGGCGCCCGCTTTCCCAGTCAACACAGGGACATACTTAGTTTCCTCGTAGATGAAGAGAAAGAGGAAAAAAAGGATACCGTTGAAGATCCCCATAGTCTGATAGCACGAACGCCAGCCGTGCTGTGTGGCTTGTGCCCCTGCAGTCATGGGGGTCAAGAAGCTCAATACATGGTTTCATCAGGTACCTGTATAAGTCTCTAGACTATGAGGTCGGGATACTTACACCAATCATGACATATGTTCAGTTAATCCATTCATACTCCCCCGACGATGTACGAAGAACAAGTCGGCAATCTGGATAACATTAACAGGGCACCTTAATATCGGTCGAAACATATAGCTCACTGTTATCTCCGCTATCGAGTCGTTGGTCGCACCGGCCAAACCTTGTCGCAAGTTGGTCACATACAGCTCTGTCAGACTGTTCATTCTGGATGTCCAAAATGATGTCGTCAACATCAGTGCTGTCGAGACGATGTAAATTGGCCGCCGGCCGTACTTTTTTGCAAAGGGAATAACAAGAATGCAACCAGTCTTGAGACCGACAAAATTTACCGACATGGCTTTGTTCAATTCGGTGTAGGTGACGTCCAGGTCAATCGTCATCTGCTGCCAAAAAATGGCTTGGATGGATAACCTGACATGACATTAATGTTATCGGTCTGGCTTATGTACGATGATTGTTCGCGCTTACGCTGTAAATATAGCTCAGTCATAGCTAAGACAATTGTGAAATTGGCTGATTTGCGCATGGTGCTCCAGTTCTATAAATTTTGGGATTAGCCGCTCAATAGGTAGACATGGATGAATCGAGTTTCTGGCTCACTAGAGGCCCATTGGGTTTGGATAAGGGAATAGGGTCGAGAAGGACAATGTGTTGCCCGTGCTCATCTACCTCGTCATCTGGAGAAAATAGCTGTGAATAAACACCCCAACCCGGGAGAGTAAAGGAGTCTCACCTCGAATCAGTTTGAATGTGCCCGGAGGTTGATCCGTTTCATCGTCGACAGAGGATATAACTTGGAATTTTCCCATTTCTTGAGTTATAGACGCGTGTAGAGCTGAAGAGCATGTTTCGAATATAAAAGGAGTGTGCTAGTGGAGGTGTAAGTCCCGACGGCCCTTAAGACGTGGTCAAGCCCTTTATATGCAGCCAAATCCCTGCTTAACTTTACAGTCAGGTAGTGGCTGAACATGCTAGACGTTGATCCTTTGACTCCAATGCTGCGGATTCTACAGATACGAGAATCCAGGCAGAGAGATAAGCCATGTCTGTGACCCGGATATCATCCAGGAGTTTCACATCAATTGGAGATGCCGAGGGAAAGATCGCCGAGGTGGAATTGGTAATCGAGGTTGCTTATCTCCAGGGCTTCAATTCATGGGTGTTCTGTTGTTCTTTTCGAACACGGGTGGTTGGGGGTTATCTTTTGCGTCAGCCTTCCTGATGGGAATAGCGTGCGTTTATACCTGCGATATAGAAAGAACAGTTGAGTATCTCACAATCAGATTAAGAATAGCTGTGCCAGATTTACAACTATATCCATAAATTATATCAACCCCATCTCTAGACGTTTTTGTCGAGCCAACTCATGCACACTCAGATTTGGATCTTCCTTCTGCCATAACTCTTCCAGCAAACTAAGAAGAACCTCACACTGATGAGAACCTAGCAAACCGTTCCTAATGGTCTGTTTCCATTCCGGCTTGCGACGCAGGACACTGGCTTCCAATCCAGCGACAAACATAGGAAACAAGATTGCATTCTTGATGAAAACATCTTCCGTTGGGCGCTCACCTGACGCGAGACGGAGAGCATCAAGACTAGCCAGGATTCTCGCAACAAGAACGGATGTATCTGCCGGACACTTGGCAGGCTGCCGCCGTGCCGAGATATTGTTATTGGGAGTAGGAGTAGAAGACGTGTTAGCTTGTTTTCTGATGATCAGGATACCAGCCAGTCGATGTGCCTCCCACAGATAACATTGTAAAAAGGTCCCTGGCTCGCCAGCCCAGTCCCAAAGAGTCTGCTCCGTAGTCTCCGCGCCTATCCCAGCAAATATATCAAGTAGTGTACGAGGAAGACCGCTGACAGGCTCGATACCATACCTGAGTGCCGCGGGTTGGCAATACCGGCGCCAGATACCGATCTCTGGAGCCTGGCGACCAACCGAAAAGCAGGCAAGGTCTAGCACTCCCATCACTTCGAGGAGGTGGATACGAAATTGAGTTGGGGTAGTTTGGCGGTGCAAATCATCGAGCCCGTGGCTCTGCAGGATGTTGTGCATACCTTCTAAATGCATAGTCCAGGGCAGGCCGTGCATCAGCTGGGATCAGATCAGTGTCAGAACCTTAAGCTAGAGGATAACCGAAACAAGAAGTTGAGGTTACGCACGCCAATGGTACACAGCAGCAGCCCCGAAGTCAACGTCCCATCGGATAGGGTCGTGCTGCATGCTAGTTCTGATCGAAAGGTCTTTAATGCGGTGTCGAAGTACTCGCAGAACTGAGAGGTGGCTGTGCTCGATAGTGCGAGTTGGAACGCAATGCAGATAGAATACAAGGCGCTGGATTCTCGACAAAGCTGCGGGAGACGCGGATAAAGCATGGTATCTCTTGCTGTTGTCGAATGAAGCACGTTAATGCCGTTGTTCATAACTACTCAATATCAGTATCAGTGTTAACCAAAATGGTCTCCTGCTGCGAACTCACATTCATTAAAAAGAATCTCATCCTCAACCACCCTCTGCGAAACCGCTGGCTTCAACCCCCGACCGCCATCCAAAGCTACATAAGCATCAATCAATACTGACCTCAAGACCGTCATTTCAAGATCACACTAACCAGAATCCGCTTTCTGTTCAACCCGCCTTCTTCTCTCTCTACTAAGATCCCTCTGTCTCCCCCTCGGCCTGGACGACACAGAGTTATTAACCGGTTTATCGGCACCAGCAAAGTGACCGCGCGACGCAATCCCCGCACCCCATCTTAGCCGAACCTCGTAGCCCTCGCAAAAGGTCCCGCGCTCGGCACAATTTTGGCACGAAGGGCGGGCGTTGTCGCAGCGACGTCGCCGTCGTTTACACGTCCAGCAGCCTTGATGCGAGCGGGTCGACATTCCTGATTTGGGGGGTTGTACTTGGAAGCGTTGCGCGGAAATGTGAATGGCCCGGGGTCCTTTAATGCAATGCGGGGGCGGTAGATCATGCGGGTTCATGATGGCGCGCCCCGCCCGAGTGCTTGGCATAACTCGATTTGGGGCATGCATATGTTGATTATATTTCATCTGAGAAGATTACGTCAAATGGAACTCCAGCTTGAGCACCTAGCTCTGTGAGCTGATGGGATCAGGACAGTAAATGGACAGGTCCATATCTTGAGGGCCATACCGACATTAGTTAGATTGAGCTCGGTTTAGATCTCCTCTGGCGGAACAATATCGATCCTGCTAATGTCGTTTTTGGATTTGCCTTCTATGGTCGGTCCTTTACTATGAAGGATGAAGACTGTACTGAGCCAAACGGAAAATGCCAGTTTAGTACTGGAGGCGCCCCTAGTACCTGTACAGATACAGCGGGCATTCTGTTATATGCAGAAATCAGCTCTCGAAACAACTCTAGATATGCACACTCATTACGACGCGGAGACCACGGTCAAATACAATGTTTACGAAGGTTCATAGTGGGTTTCATATGATGATAAGCAGTCTTTTACCGATAAAAAAGTTCATTTCCAAGCACTACTTAAGTGGCTGGATGGTATGGGCAATTGACCAGGACGATGGTGAATTTAATGCCCTATCCGGTCTTATTAGCGAGGACCTTTCGTTATTATAAATAGAAAGCAACACCGATGGCCACTCGAAAAAAATCATTACTAATACTTTTGCTGCCTATAATGGTCAGAACTATTTCGTAATAGATCGCTACACCGATAGGTCAAGTAAAGAGAAAAACCCAGATTAGGTATGCCTATCGGGATACATATCGGTTAGTATAGCGCATAACCCACTACAGGCTGGAGGCAAAGAGCGCTATAGAGACTGCGATGAGGGCTGGTATAGGAGTATCTGCTGTCTAAAAGATGCTATGCCCAAAAACTGCGAATAGAATGGTGCCCCTAAGCGCAGCGAGTTTGGTTATGATGATAAGTGCGGCAGCAACTAGTTCAAGCTTAACTAAGATACCGTATTAAATGCTAAGGGCGAAGGTTAGTGCTTTACCGGGGCACGTTACCTCTGCTGTGACTCTACTATCATGCTTTAAAAGGTGAATAGACCGACTATTAGGGGCCTTTAGTTATCGATGATCCGGCTTAATGTCCTAAATGTGACGACTACTACACTTATCGGTTTGATAAGCTAAATGGTAAGCCGTGGTTCTTAGACACGTATATCTTAGAAGTGGATAGTTTAGTCGGAAGTCCGTATAAGCAATCTTTTAAGAGTAGACTTTATTATTCCTATAATTAGAGCTTTAAAAACTGCTAATAGACTAACTTATATATAAACGACGACCCCCTAAGAGCTGACGAATGTAAGCCACGACCCTACTCGGCTGGTAAAGTCAAGATTGCTAGCGCACTTGATCCGAAAACGCCTACTACCGGCAACGCTAGTAGCATCGGTAATAGCTATATATGTGACTCCTACACTCCGGAGGATAGAATGGACCTAGAGTGGTCGTACTATTGCGATCCACCCACTAGGTATAATAGCGACTAGCCTATTAACCCTAAATATCTATAGGAAAAGTACTATAACGAAGTTGACGAGTCCGACGTGGTCTAGAAATATAGCGACGAATATACTAATAATAATTAGGATAATAAGCGCTCTACGAAAGAGGATGGCTCTAATATATATAGCTTTATTATACTCGATAGACCTAAGGGCTCTATCGATAACGACTTTTCTTCTAGTTATACTATTGTTCGCCGCTCGCCTAATACCTCTATAACAAAACGCTCTATTCTAACTAGTAACCAGACTATTATAGGTAACATCTTTAATTATACCGAGGAAACCTTCTATATCTACTATAACTTTCCTATTAGCTCGAAAGAATGCGAGCGCGTGTTTATTAATAGTGTAGATAATACTATTGTCTCCCTTCCACCTTATATAGGTAAAGGTTCTTTTACGCGTATCGTGTCGATAAAATTGGCCGATTAGGAATTCTAACTACCCGAGCACCACTTATAGTACCGACCCTTAAAGAACATCTCGAACCTAGTTTACGAAGTCAAAATTGACTACAACTTCTAAGATATCAAGCTTAAGCGGGATAATGATACTGTCCAAATTCGTATTGACTACACCAATTTGATAGGTCACTAGGACGAGATGACTAACTCACCGGCCAGTCGTATGAAGCGTGGGATAGGAGAGTATAGACTTACCCAAAATAAGTGGCGTGCCCGCGTTTAGCGAGCCGTAATACGCGACAAAAAGGTTAGGAAACGCGAGGAGCCTATCTAAATCAAAACCCCGATAGAAGTCTCTAAGGTGCAGCCCGAGAAGCGTTAGTTCGGCGCGTTTAGGGAGTGGTTAAAGAAGCTAGTAAGTTCTTCCTCACTCCACCCTTATCTTTGAATATACTAATCTCAAATTATAGATCACTATGACAAAGTCCAGCGTGCGTGTAATTGAGTTAGGTCTTAGTAGAACTATTAGCCTCTTCTACGCCAAATGGGGGTGCCCCGGGGAGACCTACTTTAGCGAATTGTCGATGGATCTAGAAGCCGATCTTTCCATAGATACAACTTACGCCTACTATCTCTCGGCCACATTTATTCCCCTAGCAAGCCGGAGACATTCGCTTATTTTAGAATGGAGCCTGAAGCTTACCTTAGTTATAGCGCAGACGCAAACTGAACGAAAGAAGATTTACCCTAGACTCGCTGTCAAGGGGATTGCGGCTGTTAGACCCATATTGGATATGTACGGGCAGGTAAGCTTCCCCAATTATTCCTAGTACTGCTTTATTGCATGTCTAATGCTATGATCCAATCCAGATTCGCGGCAAAACTACGCTCTTCGGCTCACTTGATACAGGAGCGAGGATGTCTTTCGGAAAGGCTGAAGTCTTTTGGCCTCAGGAAGATGATATGCAAGAAAAATTCTCAAACTTACTCGGTCTTGAGAGTAAAACTGAATCTCCCGCCCCGGGTACAGTTGAACCAGTTTTCCACACTGGAGTCGCCGTCGATGCACAGATTGATGTTCTCATCATCCCACAAGCCAGCATTCGTATCAAGATCGGTGGTGGTAAGATAGTTGCGGGTAAAACCTTAATGGATGCTCAGCTAAGTGGCTATGTGAAGTGCGGGCACAAAGAAGATACAAGGTATCTAGACAATGATAAGGTGTACATGGGCCATGTTGTGGAATTAAAAGAGTAACCAATTGCATGTCCTAACTCACTTTACTGAGATTACTGTGAGAACCAAATTCGTTCTTGTCAATACCCCAATGGAGGACCGAATCTTGTCTTGTAGCAGCCCTCACAACTTCATAGACCCTATGGCTACGTCATTGGGTCGATTTCCTCTTTCCATTTTATACGTGGTGGGAATCGCTGGTTGGGACTTCTTCGTTTATTCTGTACACAGGCCTTGCGAGCAATCCATGGGCTAGAATATTTGTTGGCGGGAGAAGCGCTACTTCCTGATTCGTTCCTGGGAGCAGTTGTGCCCTCTCTGTCTTATCAATAAACTCTTAGAAGATACCGTCGTCACCCCTCAAGTAGTTTCCTAAACCCAAAGCTCCTGGACTCCTGGGAACAGCTATCTTACTGTAAGCCCGCAGAAGTCCCAAGAACTTAGTTCTATTGGCTCTGCTGTGACAACAAGGCATCAATGTAATTGTACAGACGCGCTCGAAATCAGTTTCATCACGTTCTCTTCGATTCTTTATTAATTTCTATTTTTAAACGCACTAGACCATATTAGAGTTAGCTTCTGTTCAAATACCGACGCGTACACGCATAGCTCGACGCGCTTTATCATTATAGCGAGCCAGAGCCAGGGCAAATGTCTTTGCACCCCCTGATTATGGAAGGTACGATAGAATCTTTTCAGCGCCAAGAAGTGGCAGAGGAAATCAAGTACATAGGTAACTATATCGTCCTAGAAACAGCATAGAACCCATGCACGTCTATTGTAGTGCGTACTTTTTTACCATAAAACCAAAAACCATATCTGCAGTGAACCACAAACGAAACCCCAGTAAAGCCTACATCAGAAGAATACATAATACAAAGCGGCAAAGCCAATCACGGCGGCACCGCTCGAGCCAGCAGACGGATATTATCCACAAAGCCCTTAACGAGGTCCTCGTACTGGTTCTTGGGATCGCCCGACATAGCAAGCTGGCCCTGGCGACGAATTTCCTCAGCCGAGACTTCGACTTCAAGCTCGTGCTCAAACTCATTCTTGCCCGGTTGTTGCTATGATATGGTCAGAAGACGGTTCTTGAGGGTGACACAGAACATTTGAATAAACTTACATCGGATTTGGCTACTTGAGTCAAGTCCACCTGGTACGCCAAGTGGCGGTAACTCATGCGATCTTTGATGCGATCGCCTCGTCCGCCTTTTGTGACTGCTGCATCCACCACTGGGAGATTGCTGACATCGCCTGTGTATTCCATTTCCAGGTTGACACTGACGCGCCAGTCCACAGTCGTGCGCGGGCTGCAGACATCCACGTCGGCAACCCGACATTTGACTATTTTCGCGAGGATCTCACCGGTTCGCTCATCGGTCGTCACTCGGACTTTGGGCTTGTGTCTCGGGTTTAAATTTTGACGGATCACCGGGGGCAAATCAGATGCTTGTATCTCGTAGAAGGTGTCACGTTCTTTCTTGTGCACGTATGCAAGTGGGATTCGGGTCGAGTTGGGCTGCGGCATTGACGCTTTCACAGCCTCATTCAGGAAGTTATTCATAGCTCGGTGTTGTTCCTATAGATTATGGTAAGTAATCTTCATCGGGGTCGAGGAACTCTCGCTACGACATTGGGAGTCGACTTACCACAGTCATCTTGCTCTCAAACGATGTCCGAATCCGTGCATTCTCCCGATTGAGGACACTCTCGGTTAAAATTGGAAGGTGGATACGGTCTCTGCTGTCCAAGTCAATGATGTGGCCCAATTTCGCCTCAATCTCGATGATGGTCCCCTGGCCGGCGGCAGCAGAGCCTGCTGGTCTGGCATTCACATCATTTCTCATGACTACGTGTTGAAACAAGAAATCACAAAGGGTTTTTGTAATCTCCTCGTGTGGAATGAAGCCAGTAATGGAAGGCTCCCAAGGGCCCAGCGAGCCTACCGCCTGTGGATTACTAGGCGGGCGAAGCGAGGGAGCTGACGGAGCTGGGGGAGCTTGCGCGCGAGGCGTACTTGTGCTTGGCGAAGCAGCAGCAGGTGCTCGCGTGACCCGTGCGGCGGGTGTGGCAGCCATCATCGAGGAAGACCGTCTACGAGTAGCCGAAGAGGGATTCTGCTGACTCTGTCGCGCATGTCTTGGAACCGGGGGACGGGGATTGGGAATAATCGGGCGTCTGCTTGTGTTGCGGGGCGTCAACCGAGCATAGATCGGAGGCTCGTTGTACCTCCTTCTTTTTGGCTTGGGCTGTTGTGCATCAACACGGGGTTGGTTGTCGACTTCCATTTCCACGGCATGGGCGCCTCCGCGGGCGCCAGAGGGCGAACTGTCCATTTGACTGCCCGGTGCCAATGGGGAGGTTAGGAAATCTGATCCTGCGACGGTGGGATTTTGTGCAGCGGGACTCTCAACCAGCATTCGGTCTTCGGAAGTACGAGTTTGACCGGCGGTCCCTGACTCGGAGGCCGCGACGATGCTATTGTGACGGGAGATGGACTTGGGACTGGCGCTCTCAGTTAGCTCTTGCTTTGAGCCGCCCGAAGTGAGATGGGTCGGCTCCGAGGGGTGAGAGCTATGCGGAGATCGTTGAGTGACAGGTGACTGCGTTGGAACCTGCTCTCGTATGGACGCCTCCTGTGTGGGCCTCGGGCTGGATAGGGGATTGATGGGGGAATCGTGTCCGGAGGACGGCGGGCGGGCGGTTGATGGCGACTGGCGTGTGGCAAAAGTAGGAGGAGGACCTAGGGGGGTGCCAGGAACAGATCGGTGTGCAGTGGGAGAGAAGTGCTGCGATGGAAGAGGTTGCGACGCAACAGGAGGGCTGCGGAAAGATTCGACTGGAGATCGGGTTGTTGTCATCACCGATTGCAGAGATTGGGACCGCTGCTGAGAGCGCTGCTGGGCGAAATAAGACTGTTGTTCCGGGTGCTGTGGTCCTGCACTCATCGGCTGTGGTGTGTATGGCGAAACCAGAGCACCACCGGGGTGTTGGGGATGCGACCCGTATGCCGGCGCGCCAAATGGATCACGCGTGCCGGGACCATACGGTGTCGAAATGTGCGGAGGTGTCTGACTGCGCTGCGCTGTATTAATCACTGGGCCCGAGTTGAATTGTTGGTATGGCGATTGAACGGATGCGTAAGGTGAGCTTCGCTCTGGGGAAGCGTGCTGCGGGTGTTGCAACGGAGAAGGCTGGGGCGGACGTGTAGGATATTCTGAGTAAGAAGCTGCCTTCTTCGGTCGCTTTTGGGGGGTTTGATCGGATATGGGAGAACTGGCCGAGTTGCTTGGAGGTGGATTGGAGGCGCCGCCGTCGGTGTTCATGATCGTGCGCAAATCCATCGTGACTGCACCCACTTCGGGACCACTTCGACCACGCGAGCACTTTTATCAAGAAATACACGCGACAGACGATCGCGACATTCAGACGGTATCACGAGATGTCGGGGAACAGAAAGAAGGCGGCGGGACAATGAGCGTGGATGGACAAAGAGGAAGGGAGAAGTTCTCGAACTGCGGAATCGCGCGAATCAGGGAGCTGAGAGGATCGTCGCCGCTTTAGGGAACCGGCGACATCAAGGTCCAATGGTCTGTATTATGTGTGAATTTGTATTGATTAGAGAGATGTCTAAGTTCTACGTTGGGAGCTTTGGAGCTCAAAAATGTCCAGCGAAGCTCCCGTAGAAAACGGAGCTCTTGGAAGTATGATGCATTCGGAGAGTTTGGTAGAGTGCGCCATGGAAAATATTTATTATCTTATTGGGATTACTCAATTCATACAAGCGTCTAACGGTATTTGACGTGATATATGTGTTTCAACCTCTTGAATCCTCGGTGGTGGTAAAAAGGCCACGGTTGTGCTCTCGCGATGTCTTGGCGTAGATACCTCAGGCAACTATATCTGCGCTAAGCCGTTTTGGGGACTATAAACTGTCCTCCCATCAATGTCAAGGTCAACCTCAGTCAGTATAGGAAGATAATGTAAGTGAGAGTATAGAAAATGCAAGCATTCCAAGCTCTAACCAACTAAGCCGACAGCTTTCTTGATTGTATTGCCTCCCGAACTACTTTACACTTCGGCCATCTTTCCGAATGCCTTGTTTACCTATGCCTACATTTGTTTGTCAAATGCCTCTTTCCCCAGGCTTACGCGTAATATATAGTTTGTAAATATCCTGCCTCCAGAAACTCAATCCATCTTTGTTTCTTTCCCTTTCTGTCTGGGGCATCCTTGTAGGTGTCCTAGAGATCCCTTTCCCACCACCTCCCTATTACCTCTGCCATGGCATCAAAACCGTGCAAACGTCCAGGTAGTAATTTTACTTCAAGATGTCCAAGTTATTCTTAACCTAACACATTCATGCAGCCAGAAGACGCCAGATTGGGCAATGAGCCTAGCGATGAGGCCTCTGGCTCGTCTGTAGAGACGAACTCCCCTCCTCGTTGGGACCCCGAAGCTGTTGCTGCTGCCCAGACTGCTTCAAAAAGTAAGTTATTATCTATTCCTTTGAATGGTGCTCAGATCCCTTCCTGCAGTTTCATTCTAATGTTTGCAGTTTCATTCTAATGTTTTCGATAGCCCACCCTACACTTGACACTGCAGGGAACCCCATGTTGAATCATTGCACCACTCCATCAATGTCCATAATTGTTTCCTTGCCCCCAGTCCGCGATATCAACTGGCGTGATGGTAATAAAAAGCATATTACCACCCTGCGTCACCGTCGAGCTGCGCTTGGTCAACGTTACCGTACGGTTGCTTTGCCTGGACAAGAGAGTGCACACTGCAAGAGAGGGGACGGCCCTTTCGAATCTTGTCTTGTCTTCTACCCACAAGGTTTTAAACAGGCTTTTTTTTTTTTTTTTTTTTG
>CAJVRC010000900.1:339100-413825 GCA_911456345.1 Penicillium egyptiacum
AATTCCCCTTTGCAGGATGGTAGTGTTGCTCAAGATGCCGGACGTATCTGTAGAGTTCCTTCTTCCACTTTCCACTCAATCCCAGCAACATGGTCCTATCTACTCTGTCAAATGGTACAGAAGGCCCTTGGATGACAAATCGCTAGCAAAAGACATCAATGCCATGATTGCCGTTCGTGAGGATCTACGTGAGATTCGTGCTCGTATGGCGTATGATATCAAAAAAGGGTCGAAGTTTGCCGGGGACGGTGGATCGGACGAGGAGGCTCTTGAGGATAACGAGCCGAACTCTTCCTACAATTCTGCTTCTGAGCATGGTGATGATGATGACACTGGTTCGGCGGATGCGAGATCTGAGAATGATGGTTCTTTCGGTGTTAGTTGGGTGGATCTAAATTCGGATGCTGTTGATCCGATTCTGATTCTGATTCTGATGTTGATGTTGACGAGTAAACGAATTGGTTCCTTTTCTACCTAGAATACTGTGAAATGATACGAAATTTTTATTATTAATTCAAGAAGTAGCATACCTAGGAACATCCAGCAACTCAATAATGAGTAGAAGAAGATGTTAGATATGTAGGATGACTTCTTGCATAATACTGACGCGTCAGCCCCTAGAGACATCTCAAGGACGCATTCATGGGTGTCCACAGGTCTATATAAATCTGAAGTTCACATAATTGTAAATCTTGGACTATAGCCTCAATTATATCAAAATACCAAGTGCTTTTATGTACCGCTCTGAATCCGGCTTAACGAAAACGGCAATCGATCGGCGGGCTTGCCTTTACTTTAATCTCCTTGACTCTTCGACTCTTCGACTCTCCCTGGCCATCCCTGACCCTCCTTTAATTCCCCATTTCAATCTTTCGCCATTTCAGTGGCGGTGAAGCAGCCCCTTCCTGCTGACGTATTTGCCCGAATTCGCCGACCTCCGCATCACCCACTTGATCGCACCTCGCTGGACGAGCAAACTGTCCGGGTCCCTTCTCTCGATTTTCTCAATACCCTCTACCGGCCTAAATGCTTCCTTTTGTCTGTTAGCGTGTGTAAATCAAGGCTTTTGCCCCACTGGACATGCCCACTTGCGATCGACCCACCTACAAAACATAACATAACAAAATGGCATCCCACCTCGAAGATCGAGCCACCACCTCGGCCTCCGATATCCCTTTGAAAGATCTGGAGTCTGCGTCGGAATCCGACTCGACGATCACACCCCGCTGGAATGGCTTTTCTCAATTTCACCCCTCAAACATCCTCGCGCATCCCGAGGGACTCGGACCGAAGATGTCTCAAGAAGACTGGCTGGCATATTCTGAAGACACATGGCAAAGGTTGACACTTGCGCTCACGCCAAGTTTCCTACAACATTTGGTGGGCGGTTCACCACCCCAGCCTGCGAAGCTTCACGCCATCGCGGCTCTAGACGGGCTGCGTGGCTGGGCTTGTCTACTGGTCTTCAACTTCCATTTCTTTTTCACATACACATGGAAAGTCGCGATAGGATGGGGATTTGGCAAGGAAAACTTTGGGATTCACCAGCTGCCTTTCTTCCATATGCTGATCTCTGGTCATATTATGGTGGCCATTTTCTTCGTCCTCTCCGGCTACGTGCTGTCATATAAACCGCTGAAAACAATTCGGAGCAGGTCCTTCGATCAAACTTTCACCGTGCTCGCATCAGGAACCTTCCGCCGCGCATTCCGTTTATATATCCCTGCAATTACTGGAATTCTTTGCGTCTTTGTGGCTGTTCGCCTCGGGCTCTACAGTTACTCCCATCGCGTCATCAAGGAGGGACACACAATCCTCGGAACTAACGAGCAACATCCACGGGTGTATAAATCATTCTCAAAACAAAGCGATGACTTGTGGGTCACATTGGCCACCTTGATGAACCCATTTGATTATGCGCTCTACTACAACTATTACAATCCGCACCTCTGGACAATTCCTCTCGAATTCCGCTCCTCGCTTATCCTATTCATCGTCATCATGGGGACATCACGCTTGGTGGCACCTGTGCGCATGGCAGTAGTCTCTGGCTTGACCTGGTTCTGCATGCGTTATGGTCGCTGGGAAATCGTCTTATTCCTCTTTGGCATGCTGATGGCCGAAGTGGATCTCATCAACAGAACCTGGGAGCCATCCGCACGACCGGCGGTAGAAGACGACAAAACAACCATTCGCCTCAGTCCCGGCAGCAAAACCACCATCAGAGTCTCCCGCCGTGGGCTATGGATCTCACTCTTCATAGTCGGTCTTTATTTCGGTTCATGTCCCAACATCGGTTTCAAATGGACGCCTTTCTACAGCTGGCTGTGGCACATCACCCCCAAGACCTACCCAGAACCTCACCGCTTCGCCCAGACCATCGGAGCTGTCCTTATCGTCTTCTCTATCAACCACTCCCCTGACATCCAGAAACTCTTCACAAATTCCTTCTCCCAATACCTAGGCAAGATCTCCTTTGCATTCTATGTCGTCCATGGCCCTGTCCTCCACTGTCTGGGCTACTCTATCATGCCCAACATCTGGTATCTTACCGGCAAAGAGACCAACTTGCAATACTGCTTCGGTTTTCTCATCGGCTGGCTGATCTGCCTCCCCGTCGCCATCTGGCTCGGCGATGTGTTCTGGCGCACCGTGGATATCCCCAGCGTCAAGTTTGCGCGGTCACTCGAAGATCGTCTCATTTCCAAGGGTCCGGCACTGGGTCGCCCAACCCTGGCTACCCGCGGAGAGTAAACTATTCGTTTATTTTGCAGGAACCTGTTTATACGATTGTGAGCTGTTGCTTTCTCTGTCTTGCTCGGTACACCTGTACCACATATGATACCTGCTCGCTGGGCGAGCCATTTTGGCTATTTTTACTGTATTAGACCGTCGGTCTCCATGCTCCTGTTACTTAGACTTGTGATCGAACTAAGACTATCACATCATACCACTCCTTCAACAGAAAATAAAGTAGGTGAATATGTATCCCATACGAGTAGTAAAATAAAAGATCCAATAACCACCAATTTATACGCACTTTCTATTCGAGCAGTCGAATGCTCACGCGGAGTCGACCTTGCAGTGTTCTTACTTCTTCCAAAGGGGTTGGTCACTATGAGCTTGGAGTAAAATAATTCAAGTAGAATAGACGGCCCAAGGCCATTCTCAACTAATAGCAAATGGTACATATCCAATGTGTAGTTCGTTCATTCGTTCACTCGTACCAAACAAGTCAGAGGTATGGCCAATCAATAGACACAAGAGTAGCCCATGAAGATCGCCGGGTTCTCACTGGACCTATGCAAAGAGCGTACTGGGTCAGACACAGAGAAGCCGACCGGTACTGGCGAAGCACACAAACAGCAAAGCAAAGTAAAACAGGAGAAGCTGTGCGCACGCGAAGCAATAGATCGCGGCAAACAGAAACAAATATCAGAGATATTGACCATCTAATTCAGGAGTCATGGTTGTCGGAAAGCTCCAGGGAAGAGAAGAAACGGGAGTATTGAAATCAAGACCTCTTTTTGTGGTTGGCTCATAAAGCAACACCCGTTAGTCCTCGTCCGCCGCACACTCCCAGCCATTCCCGGGGCTGGCCGGTGTGGTTGGGCCCGCCTTGTGGGGACCAGCTGATGTTGGAAACTTCGTATTCACTCTGCCAGACGCCAGCTGGACCGCGCTCGGAGGTTGTGGAGGGCGGCGCTCCTGGGGTGGTGGAGGGAGGGGAAGCGACTGGTGCGGCATTGTGCTGGTTGATGAGGTCCCAAAGGAGAACCATGCTATCGTCACCACCGGATGCGAGGATGCCGCGGCGGCTTGGAGACCACTCTACGCAGTTCAAGGCAGCCGAATGGCCTTTCAGTTCCAATAGGGCTTGGCCTGGTTGTCGGACGTCGAGAACGCGGACAATACTGGAGTCCTGTGAGAATGTTGCCAGGAGATGGGCATCATGGGGGGATGCTGGGATATTGTGTCAGCTTGTGATTATACTCTACGTTTTGGTATGTCATCCATACCTGCGATTCTCAACAAAGGCGGAGGGTAGAGGCCGGTCTGCGATTGGCCAGGGGGGCTGGAGCTCCCGGGAGCCGCTGGGCTCATCACTGCTGAAGATATTGTCAATATTCCGAGCACGTAATTATAATCTGGCAGACACTTACGCTTCTCGTTCTTATCCGTCGGCTCGTAAATGATTGTGCTATGCTCAAGGCTTCGCAGATCAAACATTCTCACACTGCCATCAGCGCCACAGCTTACAAAGACATCGACACTGTTAGCGCAGAAGCGAACGTCATACACCTCCTTATCATGGGCAATCAGTTGCGTCTTCGCTGTCAATGTGGGAATATCCCAAATGGTGCAAGTTGTGTCAATGCTCGAAGTAATGATGAGACTTGGAGAAATTGTATTCCAGTCAAGAGAGGTAATAGGAGCAGTGTGCTCGGGGGATTTTGAGTTAGACAGCAAAGCCAGCGGGGAAAGCTTGGAGGTGGCGGGCTCTCGCTGGTTCATGGGACGAGTGATCGAGTTCGAGCTTTGGAGGGGCTGAGAATTTGGCAGTGACCATAAGCGAAGGTGGTCTCCTGACGTGGCCAGCAAATCAGTCGATTGCTTCTGAGATGAGGGAGGCTCCCAGAGGATGCGGGTAACAGGGTAAGAATGTGTTGCCTCGGCTGTTTTCACATAGTCGAGTTTGATCTCTCCTGCGGCCGCATCTGGTGTCTCGGGATCCGGTTGCGTCCAGTGTGTATCGAGGATTTGAATCTATTAACTGGTTAGCACAAATATATTCATGCATAGGGTGGATGCACATACATAGTTGTGACTGTCTTCTAAATAACTTCCCATGGCTAGCTTTCCACCAAAGCCCGAGTTGCCTGTGATGGGCCATTTGCACCAATCCACTGCGTATATAGGCCATGGTGCCACGTAATTGCTGTTGGTTGGCACCTGGTTGTCTCCGTTATTGTAAGGCATTGATGACATTCCAGGGTTCATAAGTGCCTCGCTCAGCATGTGTTCACCGGATGGCCTGATATCGGCCAATCCAAGGGGAGAGTACTTGGAGCCTTGTGGTGTGTGAGGCGGAAATGCTCCAGGAGAGGAGGGATATTTGGAGCCATCAGGCGCAGCATGTTGCTTGTACATGGATTGGTCGAACCCGGCGGGGCTAGATCGTGAATGTCCATGTGAATTAATCATGCTGGCTCGGTGGTTGGTTTGCGACGATGACTGTGGCATGGTAGGGAGGGCCGATGGAGCGGTATTTATTGATACTGCAGCCGGACGGTTCTGATTCCCCGGCTGCAAGGCTCCGGGGAGGGCACTGCTGCTGGTGTTCCCGTCGCCGCCGTACTGAGAGCTCTGTTGTACGTTGATCGAGGGAAGCCGGGCACCTGCGTCCGGTGTGGTGGGATAGTCGTGCGAGGAGGATTGGCGGGACAGGTTTGGGTTGATTAGCCCGGTTGATGGAATGTGAAGCTCCTCCGGTTGGCGACTGAACACAGCTGACCGCCGGTGGGAGTCGTAGGAGGCGGGATTCGACATGATGCAGTCTATGTTGAAGAGCAAAAGCGCCGTCTATGCAGGGGATGGTGCGATGGATCGTAGTTGGAGGATGAGCTCCACTGTTTCTCGATCGAGACCAGTGAAGGAGGTTGGGGGAGGCACCAAATCGGGGATATAGCGGGGCTTCGAAGGAGCTCCAACCAGAGGACCGTGTCAGCCAGATATCATTCCAGCTTATCAGGTCACTTGGCTCTCAATGGCATCCTCGTCTCGATCAGAGAGTTGTAGAGTCGAGGGCAGAGGGCGGTGTCATCCCACGAGAATAGCTGACTCAGCTGGCTACCCCAGCCTGCGATGTGGATGGATCCGATCACTTCTTCAGGGAATGTGGTTCTTTTGTTAGTGTGATTTATGTGATTTCTCTGGTTTCCTGGTTTCCTTGTTGTCTTTTATCTCTTGACTTGAGTGTTAACCCCAGTGCTCGTTACTGTAGTTCCATATTCTTCACACCATGGCTTCCGATCATACCAATTCACCCTCGGCTTTACTACTACTTCCCCCGCCTCCAGCCTTTTCTTTTGCCCAAGTCAAAGATGCCTTCCAGCCATCATTGGTGGACGTCTACACGAAGCTCGCAAATGCACTGATTGGATCCAACCGTACAGCCGTGTTGGATATTGCTCTGGCCATTCCAGATCTTCTTTCCCCGAGCTGCCAACCTCGGGCCAAAGTGTTTGCACAACTCCAACATTACCTGACCAGCATCTATACCCTGGTTGGTGCTGTCTGTGCAACACAAAACATTGAATTGGACTCTCCAGGTGGCATTGACACCCGGGTCGTATTTATCGATGCAAGTGAGAACACCTCGGCCATCCAGGCCTCTGATAGTTCTCGCTTTGGGCCCATTCTGGACATCCAATCACTAGCTAATTCGGGGCGCTGTTGGGACTATGTTTTCTATTTGTCCAACACCAACGGCCAAACTTTGGCTAATTCCTTCACCAACAGTGTCGGCAGCCAGGATCGGGACGGCACGGCGGCAAGCATGCAAGCAATCACAACCAAGCCTGACTGGGCGATCTCTGACCGCCTGTTGATTCCTGACGACCAACATCCATCCACTCCACACTACTCCGTGGTCGTTGGTGGCACATTCGATCACCTCCATGTTGGTCACAAACTTCTGCTCACAGCAGTTGCATTAGTCATGGAACCGCTGGACCGGAAGCAGGAGGGCCGCCTGACCATCGGAGTGACCGGAGATGCACTGCTGGTCAATAAAAAATACGCCGAGTTTCTCGAGAGTTGGGAGGAGCGTTGGCAGAGTACTGCAACTTTCCTGACTGCCATTATGGATTTCTCGCCCGAAAAGAAATCACCGCAGATTGAACGTGCTTTTGCGTCAGGTCCCAACGGCAAGACCGTCGTCGTAAGGATCCAACCCAACCTGGAGTTTGAATTTGTGGAGATCTCTGACCCATTTGGGCCCACGATTACCGAGGAGAACCTTGGAGCAATCGTTGTTTCGAAGGAGACACACTCAGGAGGGGCGGCCGTCAACGAAGAGCGGGTGAAGAAGGGATGGAAAGGCCTTGCCGTATTCGAGGTGGACGTACTCCAGTCTGGTGAGGCAGCCACGGTCACTGACGTTGAGGGCTTTGAGTCCAAAATCAGCAGCACAGATGTCAGACGGCGCCGAGCCCATCTCGCGAAGGTCTGATAGGTGCATGCACACGGCACGTAATGATATGGAAGATCCGGTAGCTAGTAGATAATCTCTCAGACACATGTACATACATTAGTTTGTCTTGATTTCGGCCATTAACCCCCAATCCTTTTGGGCAGGCACGTAATCCACACGCATTGTCCATCACCCTGCATGATGTGACGACTTGCCGGCGGGGTCTGCATTAGCCCCCCTCTCCAACACTACTCGCTCTCATCCAATGGCCTTTCCTGCAAGTTCGCGCGCTGGCTGGCCGCAGACTCAATCAATCATGTGATTCTGTGTGGCAGCGTCACCAATGAAATCCAGCCGATCGGGTCAGAAAGCCCGGCTTGTCAGTGCAGAGGGCGCTAAATCAGGCACTAGACGATCGTTCCCGGTCGCGAAATCAATCGTTAGGGCGAGAGCTCTCGCTATGCATGGTGAGACAAGTTAACTGTCCTACTAGTGTCTGCAGGAGAACGGCGATGAGTCGAGTATTGGATATCAATTTTAGTTTTTTATTTTTTGTTTCTCATTTCCCCTCCTCTTACCAATTCCCTCCGTGACTTGTCTCCGGTCTTGGGGACAAGTCAAGAGCGTCGACTTTCCCTCGATTCCTCCATATTTCCATGTTGCTGCTACTTCATCAAGCAGCCGATGCTTCGGCTGCGAGCGCCGATTATGGCCCAGCCACGTCACATTTATGATCTCGCTGACGAGCTACTGAGCGAGATATTGTCCTTTCTTCTTGAACCCGCACCTCGAGCCCTAAACGGCAGATTCAATGGAAATGGACATACTTCCAGGCCTGGCGACGAAGTGTCCGACCTTGATCACTTTCGACTCGTCTGCAAGCGCTTCATGCGAATCGGCACCCCTTACAAGTTTAACCGATTTACTCTACGCTTTTCTGATCACGGCTTCCGGCGACTAGATGAACTGGTAGACATGCAGCTGGCCTACTATGTGAAGACCATCACGTATATGGTGCGACCCTTTTATCAAGGGAGCGGTATCAGTTCTTCAATCTCTCATACAGTGAGCAAATTGACTAAGAGCAAAATATAGGATGGGCCCGGACACTGCGAACATTGGAATCAGAGAATCCCGAAATATCCCAACTGCACAGACGCCGACTGCGCGAACAAACCAATCTAACTGAAACCGACAATGACCAAACCCGCCTCTGCCGTGCAATCGCATCATTCTCAGCCCTACAGGAGATAAAACTCCTAAGACTCCAAGACGAAGCAGACGAGTACCTCATCGACTTTATACGCGACCACTCGCTGGGACCCGGCACCAGCACCGCAACAAGCATCCGCTTCGACTGGGAAACCGCCTGCTCGCGCGCGGTAACAAACCTCAGCGTCGCTCTCCTCGATTCAAAATGCAGCTCCATCCGCTTCACGGGGCCCCAAATCAGCCCGGAAGCAACCCTTCAGCTCCTCCGCGCCCCGTCAACAGCCCTCGCCGCCATGGGCGGACGCCTCACAAGCCTCGACATAAATTTCCACTCGGCAACCGACATCACAACAACCATGGCCGACCTGTCAGGAGTCTTCCACCGCTTCTTCGCCGCAGCCAAGAACCTCATCGCCATCCACATAGGCTTCCTCAGCAAAACACCCCTAGACCTCGACCTCGAGCTACTCTTCCACCACATCCGCTGGAAAACCCTCCGCAAACTCAGTATCCAAGGCTGGCGTCTCAGCGCAGATGAGATCCTCGCACTAGCACGCCGCCATAGTGCCCAGCTACGAGATTTCCGCCTGCTCGGCGTCTACCTCCGGCCTGGCGGGTTGTGGCGCGATGTCCTCGCTGTCCTGCGTGAGGAAATGGAGCAGCTGGAGCGGCTGGTTCTGAAGGACATTGACTACGCTGCACATTTTGATTCAGTTGCTGTTTCAAATGGCGTCGAGGTGTTTGATGATTACCCTGCTGGCGTGCCGTCCTCTCTTACTGTTGCGGCTGGTACCTCCTCGGCTGTTCAGTCGCCGACTACTACCCCGCTCGCATCTGATGGCATCCCTGCTTTGGTAAGGGGAAGACAATTGCCCTTGAGACGCACTTCGCTTGAGAGACTGCGTGCTTTGTCGAGTGAGGACCTAGGAGATGACGGTCTGCATGTCTTGCGTGAGCAGATGCCTCTTTGGGAGGCGTGGGTTCTTTCTGCTCCGCATCATGGTAAAAGAAATGTATGTAAAAAGGAGAGGTAGATAGATGTTTAAAGGTGCTGATTACTATTTTGGATGCTTTTTGGAGTTGGGGGCTGTTTGAATTACTTTTTGGATGACTTGCATGCGTTAGAGCCGTTTGAAAATATATTTGGGCACTCTTTCTGACAATTCTTGTGGTAACGTGTACCGCATTAGCATGGGCCAAAAGTTAAGGATATCTATGCAAGGATGCAATCTTTAGGGTATCATTAAACACAAATGTGTTGGAGGACCAAATCTGCACCAATTATTTTCAAAGTCCCCTATTTATAGCACTGGGCCCAGTCGCCGCCAGAGCGAGCAAAAGTAAGCCCCTTCACGAAATCACGACGGCGACAACGGCCAAGTTTATCCACCGGGCAACCATGTAGTGGAACAACACGGTCATTAACGAGGACTCGCACGAGCGGCTCAGGGTCTCGGCGACATTGCATCATCTCAACATAAGCGCGAGCACCGAAAGGCACCGTCCAGGCGGATGAGAATCCGTCTGTTTGGTTAGGAGACTGAAGGTGGGTGAGCGAGAGAGGAGTGGTGCCGTTGTACAAACCCAAAGCAAAGAAGAACGGAATCATTCCATTGTCATGGGTGAAGTCCGCGTACATGGTGTAGTTGAGGGGGAAGGTTGCAGCGCCGGGGGCATCAAGTGTTCGGTTTGTGCTCGTGTTGTCCGCCACTGGGTGGCGAGTGAGTCGGGCGATTAGTTCGTTCACGAAGCCGACACCCTGGGTTGGACCGAGAGGATTGCCTGCGCCGTAACCGTAATACTTGCTCACTGACTGGAGGTAGTCGTATTGGCTCCATTCGGCCTGGGTGAAGAGGTCGCAGAATGGAGATAGCTCAGCTCCATCGTCACTCAAGGACACAGACTCGAAAGGACAAATGTCCATCAGACTGACAACATCGATGTCCTCGAGTTTAACACCAGGGAGATCGGGCTCGAGACGAGCTCGGATGGGCGGCACAAAGATTTTCATGTATTTTTCTTCGACCTCGTCGCCCAGTTCGCTGTCTTCGAACTTAGGACAGATTTCGCTGTGGTTGAGGGTATTGTTGGTGCCAGACTCTTCTGAGATGATAACATTGGCCTTGGGGCTTGGTTGCCGGTGATTGGCATTTTTGTCATCCGACTTTGCCTTCTGGAAGCCCTTGATAAAGTTCACTCCTGAAGCCACAACCCGCTCCGAGCCAGATGAGCGAATGAAGGGCACAGCTTTCTTAGCCAACGCCTCGTAACGCTGGTAGAATTTGGTCCCCGAGTCCACCATCTGATTCACTCCAAAGGGTACCAAATCATCAGCACCCATGACGTATTTGTATGAGCGGAGAAATTCCGTGTTGCCCTTGTATGCAGTCGCATTCGCTTGGATATTTTCAATAAGCTGGGCATATACCTTGCTCTTCTTCGCGGATGGGAATCGAGCACCATGACGGGAGATCACTTGAGCAAAGGTGATCTGACAACCATGAGGTACCTCATCTGAGATGGGCGATTCATCCGAAAGAGAGAAATAGGGCGAATACTGGCCCCACTTGTGAGAGAGCTCGGAGTTGCATTGGTAACCGCCGTCCACAGTATTGCAGTCAGATCTCCTCGACTTATTAACGGGGAAAGTCAGAGGTAGGTCACGCTGGGTTGTGGCATGTGAGGTAGGGTTGCACTGCGTTCCCTTCACGAAGTACACAACTAGGGCGAAAGTGCCCAGCAGGGATATGATGGTCAATGCAGTCCATCTTCGAGAAGATTGCTGGCATTGTTGCTTCCGGTCTTGGTGTTGCCTCTCTTCAAGCAGGGCCTCTTCCTCTCCATTGTTTAGTTTAGAGAACGCTGCCATCTCACTGGGTGAATGAGTAGACGATATCACAACTTGACAAGTCGTGGGACCTGCAAGGATATAGAATGTGGAGAGGGGGAATTCAGTTCATTTTTAAATGTCAACCTGACTCTGAAGCATTTGGGTTAACCCTTGCAGACGTTGTGCTCGTGAGTGTCTTGGTTCCGCTGATTGGTCACTCTTGCTTGAAGTTGAAACACGTGGACCAGGAGATGCCCTACCAGCGAGATGAATACTTCGCAGTACTTAGATCTACTATGTTTTAATATGTAGGTAGATGTCACTAGGGGTACCTAGTTTATATACTAGCCCAACGGGGAATTTCAACATGTGCTGACCGTCGCATTCATCGCCTTACAAAGACAATCTCACCTCGAAA
Source organism: Penicillium egyptiacum (assembly GCA_911456345.1). Lineage (NCBI taxonomy): Eukaryota > Fungi > Ascomycota > Eurotiomycetes > Eurotiales > Aspergillaceae > Penicillium > Penicillium egyptiacum. The sequence goes on from CAJVRC010000900.1 coordinate 350,756, forward strand.
CATCCTCAATTCATTATAATAATAGTCTTTTTCCTGTCCAGGGTAGTTATGTCTTACCTGACTTTTCCAAGACGGGCTTGTTCCTTCCAACCTCATGGATAGAGTTTCTCCCGCGTTTTGGTGGAGCACTTTTGTATATCTCCGTCCCCATTCCCTATACTCATTTGGTTCACAGTGGTTTCAAGAAGAAAAATTTGACATGCACATAATTGATCGTCGCTGGCGACGTCCATTTACTACTTTGCACATGATATATCTTGAGCACCGCCTCCTCCAACAATATATTGTTACATCGACAAAAATATCTCCCACCAACTACAATAAACCAAGGAAACATGTGCAGTGAATTGAGTTTTAGGAGACTGGAACAATTTAAGGATTCTAGAAGAAATAGAAGGAATAATAGGAGAGCAGACATGTCGTATGTACGCCTAACTGGGGGCTCCATTGAACATGTTACTCTTGGTCTCGTGTTTTCTTCCCCTTCATCGGATCCGTATTGTGCGTGAAACCAGCTCGCCTAGGTACCAAAGTCTTAGAATGCCGCTCCGTACTCCGTATATATGATAGGCTCGGTCAAAGGCAATTAATTGCCTTAAATAATTCTGTGTTGCCGCAGCGAGAAAACCAAGGCATGATCATCCGTTTCAAAGATCAACGCAGACATGTACGGAGTATGTAGATCATACATATGTAGATCAATTAGATCACTCTGGCCGAGGGTTGTAACGATGCTAAGCGTACGGAGTACCAACACCACTGCCTATGTACACAAGGGGATACTTAGGATAGATATTGAATCGGGAAATAGAGACTAAAGATATAATATAGTAGTATGATAAACAAATAAGTAGCTACTTCTTCTACTTCTTCTAGAAGTGGCCTACGAAGGTAATATATAGGATCACAAATAGATCTGATGCCGCTCTAAGGTATGGAAATCTTCCGAAAAAGGAAAGAAAGTAAAAGCCTTTGAATTGACTTGAATAGGTAGTTTTCGTCTCGTTTCGTTTTCTTTTCTCTTTTTTCGCGTACCCATTATAAACACTAACTCCACCAGTAAAAAGAGGGACGGTATTTATCCAATGCATTTGGTTTTGAGTTCACTACCTGGCCTTGTTCCACCCATGCATCCATCGACCTGAGAAACACATACGAATACGGAGGTAAGACACGGGGTTCGAGGATCTAAATAGTATTCACACCGACGATGTACTCCACTCACGCCACCTCGACTGTAACGGTATACTCATTTCCCTTCTGCCCAACTACAGTGACTTTTACTCCATCTTCTGAAACAAAAGTCTCCCGTCCCGTCTCGGTTGTGAAATGGGCATCATTTAGTTCCTCCCCATCACACCCCCCTGAACTTGGGGTCGCATCATGAACGCGAATAGGGCCTTGGCCCGAAGCCGTGGATGTTGATACCGTATAGACAAGCACTCCTGTACTGCAAGCCCTGGTATCCGCGCCATCCTTGGCTCTCACCTCGGCGACAATAGCAGTAGTCTCATCCCGCTTCACAACCACTCCCTTAACGCCGTCTTTGGTTCCAACGGGGGTAATGGTGTGAGTCGTCGATCCAGCACCGTCCACACAATCGAACTGGTCGTCGGAAAACCATCCCAGCTTCCACTTATGCCATGCAAAGTAATCCGGAAGCCCCCCGCTAATTAAACCCATAATGTCATGCCCGCCGACATACATGGTGGTGCTGGTGCCATCATCCGCACTCGGATACAGGTCCGGTAAACCCATTGTGTGTCCAGTCTCGTGGTTCATGACTAGGAAGCCCCATGAGTCAGGAGCGTCTTGGCCGAAGGTGACAGTTTTACTGATGATAGTCCCATCCCCTGCAGTCAATTCCCCCATGTAAGTAGGTGAGAACGAGATGTGCTTTGCTGCCTTGGTCGGGACGATATAGAGAACATCGGTGCCGGCGAAGTTGATGGCCTTGCCGACTGAGTCGAGCGCGTCCTGAATGTACTCTGCTAGAAGCTCTGAGGTAATCCCCCGGTCATAGGGGTAGGAGGTGGATGCTTTGGGCATGCGATAGAAGCGGGAGGTGTCGGTGGTGATGTCGAGACTAAGTTGGCCAAAGGAGGAATTGGTGTACCAGTCTGGTGCACCGGGAACGAAGAGCTGGTGTAGTTCCTCAGTGCCCTCTGAGGCCGGTGCGTCAGGGAAGTCAACGAAAATCATATAGCCGTTGAGGGTGCCAATGCTTGGAGCAAAATTCTGGTCTGTAGCACCGATACCATCGCTGAGATCCACTGGAGTCGGCTTGAGTTTGCAGGAGCCATTTCCGGCGGCGCGTGAGTTGAGAGCACGAGAAGGATGGCTTTGGAGTGGAAATCCAGTTTTAAGAGTAGGCATAGAAATCGAACGGGGAGAGGAGGGGCATGCCTTGACAACCTGTGTCAAGAGGCAGAGTAAGCCCCAAGGAGCGAGCCCTAACAGCTGATTGGATTGGATTTTCATCTGTATAAGTCTCTTGATTTGGATGTTTTGGGCGTTGTACCAAGTACATCATTGATTGGCAATTAAGGGTTTTATACTCCGTAATAAGGGAGAGCTTTCTGTTCCAAGTGAGACAGGAGTCGGGAAACAATCATCATGAAACAATTAGGGAATTCAAAGGGCTCCTTGGCTTCATATATATCCATCAGGCGGAGAAATATTGACCGTCTGGAATAAGGAGATTAATCTGACTCTCATCTGAATGATTAGTGTTCCAAAGCAGTTTCATGAATGAAACTAGACCTTGGCAAAAACATTTGGAGGGCTGGTCCTCAGGGGCCCTTATCAGCTCTGATTAATCCTACGTAAGTAGAATGTCTGCTACCTTATTAACGCGTTTAGTAGTTCTCGAGGGTGACAAGAACGAGCAGCGGTCGTGGGTTCCCTAGCGACCAGGGGCTAACCATCACACACAACCAACGGGAAACAATCGTGGCATTAGATCGCGCTGGCCGTGGTGGTAGCCATGCGTATGCCACCACGCACGGCCGGCGTCGACGGAGGCTTAAGGGCGTCAAAGGTGGCCATCTCTGGTCTCGCATCCACCGTCTCACTGTTATGTGTAGTATTAGACCAACCGAGTCAGACTTACATAACTATGTATGTTAGTTATAGTTAGTTAGTTACTTAACTAGTTAGTTAGTTAGTTACTTAACTAGTTAGTTAGTTAGTTACTTAACTAGTTAGTTAGTTAGTTACCTAGGTAGTTAGTTGTATCAGTACCCTTTCTCTTTCTTTAGCGATGTACTTCGAGTGTTGAAGAATCTATACGGTACCTACGTACCTAAGTATCCTTTGTATGGAAACTGGTATAAAAGACACCGGATATGTAGAATCTTTGTTTAGAGGACGGTAGAGAACTTTGTGTTACAAAGGCGCACCCACACTTCCTAGGTAGTAGTGCCACTAGCATGCTTTGCAATTGTTCCTTGTATTTTAAGCAAATATAGCGGAACATTAGCCATCTAAATAGTATTAAATAGAACTAGCAATATGAAGGAAATTGAACAGTTCGATTTTGTAGTTCGGCTCATGGGTCCCAACCAATTAGAATTCTCGGGGTTGCCGAGACGCGCCCGATCCAAACATTCCGACTTTGCTTCAAAACAAACCAGCCCCAATCTTCAACTTACCCTTATACTCCCAGAATGCCTCCAATGAACAAGAATTCTGGCTTAAACGACGATTCCTTTTCGCTCACCAACTTGGACGACGAAATAATGGGCACCTCAACACGACGTGTCGATGAGGAGCTTGACTACGATATCAACACATCAACACTTGATCGCGCTTTCCCTGAATTTTCGCAAATACAAACCTCCGAAGAGGAGGAACAGGCGTTGGACGACGACCTTTCACATAGCGACCTCGACATGTCCGTTGAGGTGGGACGCGCTGCTGAGAAACCAGCACGCGACGACTCGCGTAGCTCTGTGATGAGCTTCGAGAATAGTGTACGCTCATCCTCGCCCGCCATGCGCGTTGAATACCCTACACCACAAAAGCCACTTGCGGCCACGCGTCCGTCGCGTCGCGCCGTCAGTGAAAACCTACGAAAGAACGCTCAGGTGCGGCGAGCAACCCAAGCACAGAAAGAAACGATGAGCCCGCAAGTCTCGAAAGCTCAGCGCGACCAGCGTCGGACATTTTCCGATATGCACGCAAAAGTGCGTGACAGTTACGAGGGTTCATTTTTGGGAGACGAAAGACCTGCTCCTATCGTCACAAAGACGCGTTCGACGCGTTTTGGAAACGCAAACACCTCACAGGAGATTGCAGACGCAATTGAGCGAGCTTCGCGGGACGCCTACGCGAAGGAACTCCGCAAATCGGCTTCCAATACCGCAGGAACTCCCCGCAAAAGCAGTGCCAATGCAACCAACACCAACACTATTGGTGATACAATGACCCATCAATCATTCCTTCTTCCCGACCTCCCTAATATCTCTGAACTGGTGTCCGGTGTGTACGAAGATGGCACACCCGTTTACTCTCGACAGGGCAAGATGCGCTCGACCCGATTCGTTTCCCCACTTCATGATCATACAGATGTGTCTCTTCCCCATGAGCACATGCCGCTGGATGCAGTGCCCGTCCCCGAAGACGAGAAGGCCCTGTTTGTTCATCTGAGACTACTCCAGGATAAGGTGGCAGAACTGGAGATGTTCAAGTCCGAGGCAGAGCGCAAATTGGACAGTTATCGCCAGGAGAATTCATCTTTGAAGGCGAACAGACCCCGCCAGTCATCAGCGAAGTACGAATCAGAGGATAATTCACAGAAAAAGGGATCTAAGCGCCTGGAAAATGAGAATCAGAAGTTAGACGCAGCCAATCTCGCTTTACAAAATCAGTTGGACATTGCCGATCGAAAAGCCCAGGTGCAAGAGTCTGCCATCAAGCGCTTGAACCATGAGAGAGAGTCGGCTATCTCACAACTTGGAGCCGCTTATCTCGAAACTCGAGAGCTGAAAGCCGAGAACGAGGAACTGCGACAGGAAAATGCGGAACTCAAGTCCCAGCTCAGCCGATCCTCAGGCCGCAAGGCTCGCGAACAGGACACCGTTGAGTCCGAAGTCAGTTCAGCCGTGTCTGATGATGTCGACGATAGCCAGCTTTACACTGAGCGCAGCGGAGACGCTAGTCGGAGCACCAGAGACATTACATCGAAAAGCAACCGCTCTACGACGAGAACCAGACGCCAGGATGACTCTCGCTCCAAGGTGTCTACTCAAGTGGATAAGGAAATTTCTCGCCTTGAAAAGGAACGTGCCGACGAGGCTCTCTTCTCTATTGAGATGCCATCATCGAGACGTACATCAACCTCTAGGCCATCAAAGCAAGCTGTTTCTCGCTCTTCCGAATCAAAGAGCTCCCGAAAACAACCCAACACGAGCAAACAGCGCGTGAAGCGAGTGGTAGTTGAAGACGTGACTGGGCCGGAGGTGTCCGAGCAGACCAAGGCTTCGTCTGAAACAGACGTTACCTTGTTAAGTGTTATTGATGAACATGAAATCTCTCGTCTACGCAAAACATTGGAAGAAGAAAGAATGATGCGCAAGCAACGACGTTCCAATGCCCCTAAGGAGTCTAATCCTACAGAGACCGTCAACTCGACTAGACAGAGCATTTTGAAAACCCCTGCCCCTCGCAAATCATCTCTTCGCGAATCCAAAGCAGAAATCCCTCGCCCAGCCTCGGCTATTGGAGATATTACCACCGCCTCAAGGGCAAATACCGAGGGAGACGGTAGTCTCACAGTACCGATCGCGGAGCGTTCCCGACGCCATTCCGAAAATTCGTTGCCCGCGGCATCCCAGCGCAAGAAGCAGCGAAATGCCGCTGACATGACCTCCGCTTTCATCCTTCCTGATATCACCCTCCACCACGTCGACTTGGCCGCGGCCGATCCATCCAAGTTGCCACAAGCCACCCAGAAAGCGTTGGATAGCATTGCTCGTCACAATGGCAAGAACTGCACAGTTTGCAATGGTCATCCCACTGATGGCATCTGCAACCATGAGTCCGTGAAGGTCGCCAAACCTATTCCTGTGTCAGAGCGTATGCCTAAGCCATCCGTCTGGAACGAAGAACCAACTATGCGCCCCTCGCAACCCCCTGCCCTTGCTCTTGCTACTGTTCTCAAAGGCCTAGAGGACGAACTCTCTCACCTGAAGATGCAACTGGCTACATACCAAAGCGTTTACAACAAGCTTGACGCATCGCTCGGCAAGCGCCCGCGCAAGGCCCTGCAAGAAAAGATTGACAAAGTCTTCAAGGACATCGACATGAAGTCCGACCAAATATACGCTCTTTACGATGTTTTGGAGGGCCAAAAGCAAGATGGTCGTGAGATGACCGAACACGAAATGGAAGCAACTTCTGAGTCAATTGGGATTGATGTCGGCACGTCCAATGCACCTGATTTCACTGGTACCACCGATAAATCTTCTCGCCCCGGTCAGATTGACTTGGATGACGAGGAGGACTTGCCCTGGGAGGGCATCGAGAGCACTGCTGAGATGACTGGCCACCTCTCTTTGGACGGTCACTGAGCTGATGTTTATTGCATCGCATTGCGTGTGTTGATAGTATTCTGGTTACTTTGCTGCTACTTTGGCGCTGATTCATGGAGTATGGTTCCATCTGTATGTTTAATTCATTGATTTGGGTAATCATTGTTGGTTAGGTAGTTCTTGATACTCAAATGTCATTGCGGCCGTACCGCGGCCTTGGAAATAACGTTTTCCATCTGTTGTTCAACGTAGCGTAGCTTTCCTTCGGCCCTTTAATTGTTTTGTGCTATCTCCTCAATCTCAATAAATTTGTTCATTCTTTAGATGATGCTAATATCATATGCAATGGCTGGGATACCCCAAGCGAGTAGGAAAAAAACGCCATCGCTATGCTCAGTAGCTCATAAAACAATACAAACACCATGCAAGCCCTCAAAGCCATTGCAAACTAAGTCAAAGTAGCATTCAGGCAGTGTTCTCTCCACTCTCCACAGCCATAGCAGCACCCTCTGTAGCCGTCGACTTCGAAATATTAGCATCTCGCTGAGAGATTTCCTCCCCAACGAAGCAGCTCAACCCAGCAAAAGCCTCAAGCAGGGTGCGCGAGTAGTATTCACGCAGGTCATAACCACCAGCCAGCATCCGCGCATCATTCCGAATAGGATCAAGATACTGCGAGGGGTAATACGACTGGAGAGCATAGTAATCGCGCTTCTCGGGCACATAACCCATAAACGGATCGTACGGTTTCTCCGGCTCGGGCGTCTTGATCTTGCGCAGACCTTTGACAAGCCCGGTGTCCGCCCCACCAGCATGTTCCACTGCGGAAAGATTCGACACGCGCTTGGTATCCGACCGCAGCGCAGCCTGTTTCTGTCGAATGCGTTCTTCCTCGCTGCGGCGCGCGGACGACTTTTTGAGAAGCACCTTGTGGCCTTCGCGCGCGATGGCCGCGGCATCTGTGGATGAGCCGGAGGCGAGTCTTGAGAGGAAATCCTCGCGTCCGGCTTGGATCTCGCGCCGCTCGGTCTCGTATTCCTGGCGTACTGCTTGGCGGCGCAGTCGGGCTTCTTCTTGTTCGAGGGTCATGCGGGCTTGGAATGAGGAGGCTTCCTCGGCTTCTATAGCTTGGTTTGTGCGGATGGATTGCATGTTTTCTGCTGCGTATTTTTGGAGCTGGGCTTCGGTTTTCGCGACGTCGATGCGGCTCACTAGGTTCGCGATTATGTCCTCTCTTTGTTCGAGGAAGTCGTCATATGCACGTTTCGAGTCAAATTCTTCTTCACGGCGATTCAGGCTGGTTGAGACGACTGTTAGTACTCGCATGTAACCAGGTACTTCGGGCTGCTTGGCAAAAGACATACATGTGCATCACTCGCCGCCGGATATCTACTTCTCTCTCCACCCCGATATCTTCGAATGTCTGCTTGCGGAACCGATTTTTACGCAGCGTCTTGCGACATCCGGCTACCGGACAATTTGCGGGACCGGATGAAAAAATACGGTCCACGCACGACTCGCACATCTTGTGGTAGCATTCCGGGTTGATGAGAAAGCGCATGTCCGGGTTGAGGTATCGCGACGATTTGCAGACAGGGCAAACCTCTGCAAAAAGATGTGGTTAGCATTATACACCACGACAAAGCCAAACAAAAGCCTACCGTCTTCATCACGGCGAGAAGCCGCATTGGAGGCCATGATGAGAGCGAAGTGACGTGGGAGAGATGGACCTCAGACTGGGTTGAGGCTGATAAGCAATCCATGCGCACGGACCACGCTATCATCACCTTTTTGCGACTTTTTTTGTTTTCGCCTCCGGCAACCCCTCTCTTTGCTCTGTTCCATTCAATTAACATCGTCAGTGTGAAGCTGCCACTCAGTTTCTGCTTTCTACAATTATGGGAATACCAAACCCCAACCTCGACGCTCTCGAGGAGCAGCGCCTCGCGCTCGAAGAAAATATCCTCCAACTTCAGAAATCGCTTTACCACTGGCGAACCTGGGAAGCAGAATACGATGGACTCCGCGAAGAGATCAATAATCTAGAAGATGACGCCAGCACAGACGACTTTCTTGCCGTGGCCCTGGAATTTGGCGGCATGCTGGTGGATCAGAAGGAAATGCAGGTGATACTTGGTTCAAAAGGTGTGATGCGGTCTCGCGGGCAAGTGGTTGATCTTCTTGGACGACGCATCGACTATGTGCGGCAGAATGTTTCGACTATGGAGAAGAGGCTTTCGAAGGTCCAAAGCGAGCTGGACGCTTTGGTCTTGAACGATCAGGCACCGGTGCAGGACGGTGCGGATTTCCCGATGCAGGAAATTATGGAGGAGCTTGATGAGGATGGAAACGTCGTTTCGAGCAAGATCAATACACCTGGGAATGACGCTTCGGAATTGCTGAATGTGCTGAAGAAGGCTGGTGTCAAGGATATTCCGGATATGAGTGCGCCGGAGAAGAGTACTGCAACTCCCGTCGATGCTACACGTGAAGACGCGGTTGATGAACCGGTTAATTCAAAGGCTGGAGACCAGCGGGACGGTTCCTCGAGCGGCGAAAATGCAACCACAGAGCCAAATGGCCCATCCCTGAAATTCTCTCAACCTCAGTCTGTGGTGACTGCCGAAGATCGCATGCAGCCGCCCGTCACGGACGTGAATGAATCTGCAGAAGAAGCAAGGCTTCGCCGTGAAATGCTCGATTATGGTATCAACGAGGTGGGGGCTATTGTGGCAGAGTTGGAAATGGATGAGTCCGGAAGTGACATTTCCTTTGACGAGGACTACGATTACGACTACGACGATGAAGATAACGAAGACGAATACGGCCGCTCTCACAATCACCTTCCGGCGGAATATCACAAGCAGATGATGGAATTGGAGGCCAAGCTCAATGCCCGAGGCCTGATGAACATGGGCAAGGATACCGAGACGTTCCCCGAGGAAGTGCAGCAAGAGATCGCGACACCCGCCAAGGTTGAAACTTCCACCAAAGAGAAGAAGCCTAAGAAACGGGTTGCGTTCGCTGACGATCTTGATATTGCACCAGCCGCCACACCCGCGGCCACCTCGGAGAAGGTTCCTGCTCCACAGGACGAACCTCAGGTGCTCGCTGATTCCATTGTTGAACGGACCAGCCGTGCCCCAGAGCCCTCTCCAATTACCCCGGCCGTTCCCAAGAAGGTGTCGCGGTTCAAAAGTGCTCGGGCCGCTGCTCCAGATAGTACGGCTAGTGACTCAGTTACTACCGGGGCTACAGTGGCGAATCCCTCAGAAGTCACCGAATCCCGTCTTCGCAAACAAGCCAACACAACTCCATCTGTGGTGCCGCCTGTCCTGTTCCCCGCGACACCCAAAGAGCCCAAACCCTTCTCCGCACCGATCACCGATATCATCGAGAAACCTTATCCGCCTCAATTCCCACATGACCGAACTCTAGCCGAAAAGGTCTTTGAGCGACAGGTCAAGACAGGGGCTGCAGTGGCTCCTGAATTGGATCACTACGACGAGGAGCTTCACCAGAAGCAGATTGCGTCGGAGTTCTTCAACATGCAGAAACGCATGAACGGCGCACCTAAAGACGACGAGGAACAGGATATTCTCCCTCCCGAGGAAGATGAACCTAAACGGGTGAGCAAGTTCAAAGCTTCACGAATGAGAGGTAATCCCTTATGATAAGTGGCCAAGAGTGGGAGGCTTTCCTTTCTCACCTCTTTCTTCCTGATTAAGATCTAGATTTGTTAGTGTTACAAAACCCCAATCCTTCTTGCTCATGATTCTTCTCGCCGTTCACGGACTTGGTCCCTTCAAGTTCAAGGGCTCTTACATCTTAGCTCAATCAGCAAATCAACGCGATAATATGACATCAAACTACCGGCGCGATCTGTTTTTGACAATTACTTGTCTGTTTTGGTGTCAACTAGCCAATGTATTTATCACGAAAGCATTCGACTGTTTTGTTTGTTTCCCTAGTCCTCATCAAAGCCCTCTCTCTCCCTTCTTCTTTTCTCACCTCCTTCTTCCTTCCCCTGACCAACGGGCTTCCAATTTCTTCTGGGTTTACCCTCAAGGAAACACAAGGTGCATACCCCTATCTCCTTGTGAGGTGGGAAACCGTGGTATCACTCACATACTGAAGTCCAAGATCAAAAGAGAGCTTCTCTGGCTGCACTCTTTCAATTCTATCAGGACAGGAGAGAAATCGTATGTTACTCGTACTTCTCCTCCCGGGGGGTTCAGAGCAACTACGGGAGTATTGACTGCCTGGAGGATTGATAGATGGAGGTGCGGTTTATTTATTCCTCTCGACATCACACATGTAAATCAATTAATCTGGAGTGAATGCATTTATGCCTCGACTTTGTCTTCCCGTCTATCACCTGCCTTGATAAATTGTCACGTAGTCCCTGTCTTAGTGCTTCTTCGCTGCCCAGGTGTATCTCCACCCTTACGTGGAGACCGATCTGGCTGCTACCCAAACCAACACGACTGCATGTCTTGCCAGACGACAAGGATTGAAGTATTTCAACCCGGTGGCCGTCTACAAGAAGACCAGTTGATGCCCTCCTCACTGACGATTCACGATTTCCTCTTAGCGGCAATGGTCATCTGTCTGGATGTATCTGTGCGTCTCGAATCTCATACGACAGCGTTAGTAGACGAGCGCGAAGACGACGGCTTTGTTTCGAGAGAGATCGTTGCACTGAAAACTCCCAACTGATTTGGGCTGCTATTAACCATCTTTCGCCAGAATCTCGCATTGCATCGCTGCCGCTGGACTAGCTACGGTATCGAAGTAGCAGTCTCAGAGATAGGGAAGCAAGACTGACTGACTACTTGCGGTCTACCCAACCTTGGAAGTGGTAAATTCACTCCGTTTTTAGTTCCAGAGTGTTGCTGTGTAAAATCCAAGTAATACTTTTGTACATTACATTGGGGGTAGCTGCTTGCCTCTCATGCATGCAATGCAATATCTCATCAACTCGTTGAAAAATAACAGGGGCATCATCGTGATAGTGTCATGTAGAGGTACATTAAAAGGGCCGGAAAATAGATGCAAGGCATACTTAAGACTAGAGTATTCACAAGTTCATCTCCGAGTCTCTACGCCTGATACATAGGGCATCTAGACGGAAACTCAGCCCGACGACCAGCAGGTGCACAAAGACGGCAAAGGTCTGGCTTTGAATGCTGTGGGCTCTTAATGTAAATGCTGCAGAGAGGAGGAGAGGGTAAAGGATCCAGGGCTTGACGGCCAGCGGTGAGCATGGATGAACAAGGGATATGATCTTGACGAGGAAGATGGTCAGCTGTAAGACAGGCGAGGATTGGAATGGGTTCAAAGATGCTAAGGAATTAAGGACAGGGAAGCGGCTCGGTGGGGGTGGGAGAAGATGACGTTGCAGGATTGGTTGAGGCTGGGGCTGCTGATCGAGGAGCGGTGATGATTCGTGAGGAGGTCGGGCTGGAGATGACGGTGATGGAGTAGAGTAGCGATGCCGAATGATCATTTCTTGATCTGGGCTAACCGAAGGACCCTCCTCTGGACTGGCATCAGACACAGGCGCTGTATTGCTTCGAAAATGACTGGAGTCAGACTTCGAGTCACGCCGGAAAGATGTTGGGTTTCGGCGCAGATTTTTGGTGGGAGAGAGTGCTCGCTCTACTGATGGCTGCTGGCTATCCAATGGGCGGATTCGAGCCCCAGGCAGGTCGGGGTTCCCCGAGCTGGCTTTCCTGAAGCGGAACTTTTCATTTGAATTGGCACCGACTTGGATACCATTTAACACGTCGTCAGCTGAGGGCCGTCGGTCGGGATCAACCGAGAGTAAGCGCTCTAGGAATTTATACAGCTTTTCAGGGAGGTCGGAGCGGATAGCTCGTGCGTGGTCAAATCCAGCCCAGCTGGTGATCTCTGCACGGAGCTGATCCAAGTCCTCTTTTTCTTCGTTTATGATGTCGGCATTCGCGTATGGGAGAGCTGCAAAGCATAGAAAGTAAAGGATCATTCCGAGGGAGAAAATATCAGACTTGAACGTAAAATTGCCAAATGGTCCGTCAGGATATTCTTGGCGAAGGACTTCGGGTGCACAATATGAAAGAGTACCGGTTGCACCAGTCGACTTGCGCATTGCATTTTGAGACTGCACCTCACCGAAATCACTGACCAAAACCCTAATGCCATCACCGGTCTCGTGGAGCAGGCAGTTGTGTGGTTTCAGGTCACGATGGATGTATCCATTGGCGTGAAGATAACGGAGTCCAGAGGTGATATCACGGAAGAAAGAATAGATTTCATCTAGTTGAAGCGTGCGAGCTCCTCCAAGTTTAGTTCGAGGCTCCGGTTCGCCTTTAGATTTGCGGCGAAGACGGTCCTTCAATTGCTGCGCAGTGGTGGAGGTTTGAACAGAGCCACAGATGTAATCATGCAAATCACCGGCATTGCAGTATTGCTGTAGAATAAATGCGCAAGGCACGCTCGGGCCGAAGGTAGTTATCTTCGCATTTTCCAGCCAGACATGACGGTATGAAACAAGATTCTGATGCGAGAGATGCTGCAACAGCTGCACTTCGCCCAGAACCTTTTCCAGCCACTCATGATCGTCACCAACAGGGACGCGCTTGCAGGCATAATGACCAAGGGAAACGCTATCCAGGACATGCTTCACTAGTAGCACCACCCCTTTTCCACCTTTGCCTAACACTCGTTCCTCCACAAAGAATCTCTTGAAGTAATCTGGACTGAACGCCGCAGAGGAGATTCCCTGTGGTGACGGCTGTGGCGATGAGGCAGGTTGGACGGGCCTGTTATTGATAGGCCCACGAGGGAGCGCGGGCTGAACAAGGCGATGGCGTGGAGAAGGAGGAGACGAAGATGTCGCGGAGCTGGGGAGGCTATTGTTGAGCATGTGAAAGTAGTTTGGGTTAATGAATTCGCCTTCAGGTTCAGTATCCCCGCAATGTCGTTCTCTACTATTATCGCGCATTGCACGATGGCAGAATGGGCAGTTGGCTAGCTCCATATTGTCAATGTCTTCGTCCGACGTATTGCGGAGAACGAGCTGTTGAGAATCATGGTCAAAGACAACCACCGAGTCATTGTGCCGCCTGTCGGAATTAGATAACTAATAGCACATATTCAAAGATCACTTACAAAACAACATCGAGGTTGCCCCCATTATAGGGGACCATAGACATGTCGGCGGGCATTCTGGCATCGATGTGAGGGAATGAGAGTGCAAGCTGCCGTCGATGACGATGTAGACCATGGGCGGTGAGAGACGGCGGCGGATAGCGACAGTTCGGTCAATACTCTCTCTTGATTATCCTTACATTCCTTGTTTGTACTTTCTCATGGTTAATGAGATGAAAATGGAGTCTAATTATATCAAATCCCAGGAAAACTCGAGATTGCAGTTCAATGCAGACCCAATTCGGGTATCCTCACGAGAACTGAAACAAGCACACTAGGCTGATGAGCCCTCGAGTGGGGTACAGCTTACACAATTCACACAGTGTCCGGCCCATGATAATCACCTCAAATACACAGAACCCCATCTTCAGCCTGATTGGATCCCGATGGACCCAATTTCTATTACCAGTCTCGTAATAGAGGTCACCCATGTGCTTTCGAGCCTGATCAAATATGCCAAAACGGTGCAGACGGCAAAGTCCGAAGTGCGCAAGCTCAGCGAAGAGCTCTTTGCTCTAAAAGGAATCCTGGAGCACCTAGCAGCACAAATAGATGATACCCCCAAATGCGAGGAACTAGAAACAAGCCCATTTGACCGCGACGTCATGGCGAGAGTGTTGCACACAACAAATGAGTTCCTCCAATCCTTACTCCTGGACTTGCAAACGGCCGAGACCAAGTTTAAGCGCCTCAAGCAAACTCTGAAATGGCCTTTTACTCAGACACAAGTCAGCGAGCATCTGATCCGTCTGGAAAGAGTCAAATCGTGGTTGATACTAGTTCTCATTTCAGACCATAATGCAGTGGATCGGGAGATGCAGCACGAAATTCGCGATCTGACAAACACGTTGAAGGAAGACTTGCAGGTCCGGGTTCAGGAGCGGAACCAATTTGCTAACAGAGAGCTTCTGAAATGGATAGCTCCCGTGAACCCCGAAAACTCTCATCTGCGGGCGTCAAAAAGACATAGGAATGGGACTGGCAGATGGTTTGTCGACAGTCATTTGAAGGCGTTTCTCAATCAGGATGAAAACCGGGCTCTCTTCCTCCTGGGGAAATGTACGTATCCATTGTAGTATCTCAAACATTTCGCTGATATGGTTGTAAAGCCGGAACTGGAAAAACTACGCTGTTGTAAGTTCCATTTGCAATCGGGTGGCTTCTTATATCTGACATTCGCTAGTGCGCAAGCTGCCGACGAACTTACCTATATGGCTTCTCAAGGCCAACCCATGTGTCTTGCTTATTTTTATTGCACAATTAGCGATTTTGCCTCTCAGGATGCAAGGAATGTTCTAGGATCACTTGTGGCACAGCTCACGGGCACGATTCCTTCAATATTGGATGAGATTCGGTCTGTTTACAACAAAGGTCCAAAGAACCAGACGCATAGATTCCCCATCGAATTATCTGTTCTCGAAGCTGCCATCCTCAAGTCTGCTTCCGAAAAGACGAAGGTTGTCCTCATGGTTGATGCAATCAACGAAAGCCATGACATGCAGCTTCTCGAAGCATCCCTTGTCAGGCTGGCCAGGCTGTCCACGAATATTCATGTGCTTATAACCACTACAAGCACCATGAGTTCCATCAAGCATCACAATGCATCTGTCTTGAACATAAGCGGAAAGTCGCGAGGGGACATTGACATCTATATCAAATACCGACTTGAGAATGATAATACGTTGAGAAACTTGGCCCCAGATTTCCAAGCCGAGATTGAATATGCTCTCCTTCGAAATGCCGATGGCTCGTCAGTATAGCACCGATCTTGCCATGCCTTCTGTGGTCTAATTATTTCTTCACAGATTCCGCTGGGTCCAGCTCTCATTGGACAACCTAAGCACGCAGCGGTCTGTAAGGGCGATGCGACAGGCATTGCGGAACCTCCCAGGGACTTTGCGCGAGACATACGCAAATATGCTGGAAAGAATTGCCCCTGATGATTGGAAGATTGCTCATGAGGCCCTCTTTTGGCTCAGCTTCACCAAACAGCCGCTTACTTTGAGGAGTCTCAACGAAATCGTGGTCACAGACGAGACAAGCATGACACTCGACGAGGACATGATGCTTGTCCCTCCGCATATTCTTCTTGAAATTTGTCAAGGACTCATCACTGAGGACCAAGATGGCTATCTAAATCTCGCGCATGCGTCTATCAAAGATTTCCTAATATCTGATTGGATTCGCTCATCTCGAGTCCAATATTTTGCCCTGGATCCTACAACTGCAGACCAGAAAGCCATGCACAGTTGTCTCACGTACTTGTGTCTTGACAATTTTGCACGGGGATACCTGACATGCCCCGAAAACCCAGCGAAAGTACGAGAGAATCATCCTTTCATGGCATATGCCGCGCACTTCTGGGCCCAACATGGTGCTGCTTGCGGCTTTGGGGATCCCAAGCAAGACATGGTCCATAAATTCTTTGCCACAAGGTCTCTCCCCGGCGGGGGGAATTACGGTATATGGATACAGACGTTGTTACGGACAACCGCTGGTTCAAACACGGATGATGCTGTGGCAATTGACGGAACGCACCCTCTATACTACGCTGCCTCGTTTGGTATGGTTCCAGTCGTTGAGGCCATTCTCGCTTCCGAACCAGACATCAATGTAAATGCACCTGGTGGCCGTATTGGAGCCACGCCAGTGTGGATTGCCAGTCTTCGCTTCAACTTCGAGGTTGTGGAAATCCTCCTGCGTGCTGGAGCTGATCCGTCCATCCGGGATCCAGGTAGTGGGCTTAATGTGCTTGATCTTTTGAGGATGGTGCCGACTCGTCATCGGAACTACCATGGTCTTCGACACATTTTGGATCGTCCAGCACCTTGGAAAGATGGATTTAAAAATTGAGGGTGGACATCAGTGTAATTTTGTTAGAAATGCTCATTTAAGATGAATTTGACCAACATGTCGCTATTTTCTGCCAGGCTTCAGTCCCCGGATTCAATCCATGGTTGGAGAGTGGGGAAGAACCACAATGAGACTCAGCTGAGCCCCCTCCTGTCCATGGATGGCTCAGCCGCAGGTGCAAGATTGCATTATAGAGGAACGTAGACGAAGATACCAATTACAAATAGTTTGAACGAGAGAAGGGTTCTTAAGTGAGAATTATTTTTATTCATTTTGATTCCTCATCGAATCGGGTATCTGAGTTGGAGCTAGTGACTGAAAAACACCAAAACTCCTAAGGTTGTACAAATTATGTACTGGGATGCTCGCGATTGATCACGCGGCATTTGGATGACAGGCGCTGTTCAGGCCTGGGCGACATGTGGCAAGGCAGCCTTTAGACTTCTGTGCGATAAAAGCACGTGCCGGATGCCTTGTGGAGAGCCAAATCCGATCAATGCGGACATGGCGTATGACTCGACGAGAAGCTCTGTTGTTTCAAGAGCTAGCGCAGCCGATCTGACGGCGTCAAGACTACCTATTTTTCGTAGGGTGGAATGGGGATGACAGGGATGACACTCGGGTGCCGTAGACCACCAATGGTTTGATCACTCCTCTTCGCCACTCTCCACGTCGCTAACCTCCAAGTTGGCGATCGAATCATCATCGCTATCCTCGGGATCGACGGCCTCGTCCTGAGCAGACTCAGACTCGGCCTCGGCGTCCTTGGCAGCGGGCTCGTTGTTTTCATCCAACTTGCGCTTGCGGGGCATCTCGCCGAGTCGACCTTCACGGCCCTCGACACCCTCGACAGTCTCCTCATCCTTCTCGCCCTTGTCGCCCTTTCCGGTACCCTTGGGTGGGGGTGTATACCAAGGGATCTTTCCACGAAGGAAATCGTTGATCACCATCTTGGCGACACCGTCCAGATCGGCCTCACCTCCCTTGAGGAGACGGCCTCCCTGGCGAGCAAGAAGCGCGAGCCAGTCGAGGTAGTTCTCCTGGTGCTTGATACCGTAGGTGCGCTCAAGATGACGGGGCAGAACACGGCGAAGGACAGCCGGAATGTATTGCTCTGGGTTGTGAACATTCTCCACTCTGCAGACTCCACGGAGAAGGATGTCCTCCTCGGTATCGTTGGCGTTGGGCGGAACCACACCAGGACAATCGATGAGATAGATTCTCTTCATCAGGGTGATGTACTGCCACACCTTGGTTTCACCCGGAATAGGAGCAACTGTGCACACCTTCTTGCTTCGGAGAGTGTTGATGATAGAAGACTTGCCCGAGTTGGGATAGCCAATCAAACCAACTGACACCTGCTTGCGGTCGGAATGAAGGGACGAGAACTGGCGAAGCAGTGAAATCAAAGAACCCTTGCCGAAAGAGTTGTTGATATTGGCATGGAAAGCAAGACAAGGGTAGTCCTTAGAAAGATGACGCACCCAAGCAGCCTAGTCAAGGATGCAAAGTTAGCAATCAGTCACTAGCAATGAATGAAACATCGTGTAAAGGCAGAATGTGTGGGATGTTACTAAGAAGTCTGCTACAAAGCCACCAAATAGGCAGAAACAGACTTCTACTCAAAAACAAAGCACAGCTGGCCCTTTGCGACAGGCTTTCAAGACGAATGCAAGTCAACCTAGGTTCATAACGAAATTCGGTGCGGGCCAGTGTTAATATACCAAAGCTGTAACAGACGGAATTCCATTGAAACAAGCACAACCGAAGTTGTGCACGACCGAAGTCGCAGGAAGAGGCCTTGACTTAGCGATGGAACGGGGGCATAACAGGACAATGCAGGACAGGAAGAAAGGCAAAAACTGGTGATAAAAAGGGACAGCAAGGGGGAAGTGGTGAAACTCACAGCAACGCCGGTGGGGACGAGATCGCACTTGTTTAAAACGAAGATCAAGTGCTTGTGTGGTGCCTCCTCGCGAATGTACTTCTCAACACTTCTGCAACGAGTGCCTTCGGGATCACGGGAATCCAGGACATGGATGATGACATCGGAAGAATCGATGACCTTGTAAAGTTCGTTCCAGATACGCTTACTCTGTCCCTTGGAGAAGACAGATTCACGAGAGGTAGTGAGTAGACCTAGGTCTTCGGCCGCGGTAGTGTCATCACCACGAACAATTGCACTTCCATCAGCATGAGTTCCCTCATCATTCTTCTCAATGTAAGAGTCCTGCATCTTGGCTGTCTGGCCAGCGAGGTCTTCGAGGGACGACACACCAAGCTTCACGCGCTTGCGCTGAGCCTTCGGGCCAAAGGTATCATTGAAGGGAGAAGTCTCAATGGCCATCTTAGCTTGGTGTTGCTTCAGACCGTTGACTTTGTCATTATCCCGAATCAAGCTCATGGGGAGCTTGTTGGTCTTGAGAAGAACCTGGTACGGGTCGGCAGCACGCTCCGCAACAGCATCACGGAACGAGCTTAGAGCCTCTTGCGAGATGACGCGGGAGTTAGCAAACCATTTACGGTTTGGCTCGATGCGGGCTGTGGGCAATTCTCTAGATTGATAACTCGCGGCGACTGTGATGTCACCTTGTGCGTTGCGACGCGGTGTACCATCCTTGAACATGTTCAAGGTCTTGATCTTCTTGGCATCACTGGGAGGCAAGTTAGTATTGGTTATTTGAGGATAACGGGCATTTTTGCTGCGGCTGTACATACCGGTAAAAATTTTCACCTTTGGTCTTGACATTTCCCATGCCATCATTGGGCTTCCCCTGCCGCACTTTACGAGCGGCCTCCTTCTTTCCTGTACCCATGATAGCGGTTGTGGGTTGAAATATGAAAGGAGAAGTAAGTGCCTGACGAAAAAAAAAAATAATCGAAGGCAAGACCAAACACAGAGAGTGGCAGAGTGCAAAGAGGAGAAGAAGAAAAATAAAAGGCGGCGAAGGAACTATTTTTTTTGGCGCCAAGACATTACGGTGCACGGGCCAAGGGAAAATCGCTTCTGTCTCTTCCGACTAACTCGACCGTGTATCCTCCCTATTATACGGTAATCAGCCTCAGGTTACAAACCGGCTTAATTGAAGGTCGTACCATTGACCTTTGATTCGACTATTTACTTTGCAACAATCCCGTGCCAGTTTTATCGCTCCACGGAGTGACAGGATTGAATTGCGCCGCATGTCTGTCCTCCGCAATAGCCGGACTGCCACTGTGCAGGTCCGTGGATTTGCTTCCTCCTCCAACCTTCGAGTCGGGCCAGAATCGCCTCACTTCATCGATGTGCCGAGAATTATTCAGCCCACCAACCCCCGCAAACCCCATGTCAGGGGTACTCTACCCGTGCCTCGCGAGCTCTTCCCGGCCCGCCGAGCGGACAAGCCCCGGATACAATACCTCAATGCCGTCACACAACTCCCCAAATCGGAACGGGTAGTAAGCCCAAGTAGCAGCAACCCTGAGAAGCAGGAATGGAAGCACAAGATGGCGGATCTACGCAGACAGAACTTGCGGGACGGTCTGCGAGACCTGTACTCGCGCAAAAGGTCCGCAGATTCAAAGATTGTGAGCCGCAGTCTTGAGAATCAGAATCGGCGGGACCGCATTCTTCAGCAACCCGAGCGTGAGGACGAGCGCCTCACTCGGCCATCGACCATCGCGGCCATGATGCCCCACAAACAGCCAGTTTTGCCCGACCCCAACCGCGAGGAACGCCTTGCGCTCTCCCGGGCACGCCTGGAAGCCAAGCAGGCACAGAAAGAGATTGAGCGGAAGGAGCACCTCCAGTCGTTGTATGTGAATGCTCGCACTTTCATTACAACTGAGAAGCAGCTCACTGCTGAAATCGACCGGGTATTCCCAGAGGGCGAGAACCCAGCGTGGCGCAACGACCACCAGCCCGGCGAGAACATCTGGAACCTGGGTAACCCCCCGACTGTGTTCAATCTTGCCAACAAGACCCGCTTCAACGAGGCTGCTCGCTGGGATGTCTCTCAGGAGCGTGTTAAGAAACTTGGAGAGGCAATTACTGGAGGTAAGCTGCGGGAGTAATTGTTTTTTTTTCTTGGCATCATGTACAATATCTATCAAACTATCGCATTTCAAAACTCAAATCAAGAGGTCCTTTGAGGTCCTTCCATTTTCTCAATTCGAGTGCCCGCTGCGCTTCAATGGCAACCTAAGCAAGATCCGCCTAAGAGTGAAAACAAGTGAACAGCGAGACTATACCAAAACAAGAACAGTATCATCTGAGCAGAAAAGCGAATCCCGTCCCTCCAGTCAAGTAGCACAGCTTGATAACGTTGGGAGCTATCCATTTCCCATTTAGTTTCCAGAAATCCAGTACTGTCATAGAAATTTTCTGCTCTGGTTCAGTTTAAAGCCTGGCAAGATGGGTACCACATGCGGAAGCTCATATCGATCGCCTCGATGTCGCAGTTCCTCAAAAGGGTCTTTGATGTGGCATTGTTGGGCTTAGGTTTAGGTTACTTGCTTGCTACTAACCTTCCAAGGTCGAATACCAACTAGTTAATTATGCCAGAGAAGAAAGGTTGGATATGAACAAGGACTTTAGTACATGCTACTATGACAACAAGAGACAGCAAAGTAGACATAAAGAACAAGATAGCAGTGGAAGTGGAACCATGAATAGCACTAGAACCTTGAAGAACGAAACAAACAGAGAGCTATCTCTATGGAAAAGGGCCAAAAATTATGCCCAGCTCCTCATGAGTCAATGGGGAGCCCAGGAAAGTACAGTCTGTTTCCACAGAGGCCACGGGGAGGAATGTGGTCCTGGGCCGCGACATGCTTCGTGCCATTAGACCCGGACCGAGGCACTAATCTAGTTTCAGGCTAACCTGGACCGCAGCAAAGATCCAACGTCCAGAGGACGAGAGACTGAACTCCGAAACCACAAAGTGCAATGTGGACCCGAAGAGTGCTGAGGAGGGAAGAAAGAAGAAGAGAGAGAAATGGGGTGGCTGAATGCGAGGAAGGAACTTGTCGGTGACGAGTTTTTACTAAAAGGGAAGGCACCTGATCAGGGCCTGTCACGTCAGGTGCTTCTATTGCAGGGTAACCTTGAAAGTCAACAGACCAAGGCTACCAATCCTACTCAATATACATCCACCTAGACGACTCCAGAATACAGGACGATTCAAGCATGAACTAATTCAAAAGTGGCTACAGCATACATCGCTGGGGTTCTTCATTATATACACGATCTTCCACCTCCGCACCACAGTCACGATTCGCAAGATCGGGCCAAAGTCTTTCTCTCAGGCATCGTGCGTGTCTCGGACGCCATCATGTTGTAAGCTCCGCCATGAGTGAAAACACCACGACTTCTTCACTAACAATATCTATCGTACTCCTTCGCCTTCGTCCCAGATCGAAAGACAATGCCTGGGCTGGGTATCATTATCGACGCTCTAGCGACTGGACTGAGCAATTCCCCAGCAGTTTCTACCTCCCCAATACCTGGTACGCGCGCTCCGAGCTGTAGAAGCGTAATGCTGTGTTCTACCTGATTGGATGCATTATCTTGGGCTTTGGTTGTTTATTGGCCTGTGGATTGATGGCGATTGATGGGCGACTGGATTGGGTGAGGGTGGATCTCTATTGGGAGATTATGTCCGCCCTGAAGGCTTCATTCTTGAGAAAACTCATGCTGATCAAGACAATGCAGCTTGAAGACATCCTGGCCTGCCTTTTGGGCGTCAGCCCCTACGTTTCCTACTCCCTTCCCGAGAAAAATCCCCCAATTTTAGTAATTTCTTGACTAAACCAAGCCTCCTTTCTCATTGCCAAAAGTCGAACGTGACTATGGGGCCTTTCCTCTGTGATTAAAATATCTTGCTAATGGCAAAGACAGCAAAGTCTCGCATACTCCATCCTATTGATGTTGGCCACCACGACCACCTACTCCATTGCATACTTACCGTCAATCATCTTGAGAAAGAGTGACTTTCCGTGGCGAAGGCACAGCGTCTCATTGCGGCGCCGTGGGCTGCTGCCGCAGTTGGCATTTACTCAGGATATTTGCCCGGATGAGTGAAATGTGCGTGGTCCTTTTCTTGCTGGAAATGCTCTGGTTAGATTTGGCCGGCTCGGCGAAGTTGGGATATCTTGGGAATTTAGCACCCTAGTGCTCTGGGGCATTCTCAACGACTATTGCTGGTGAGTGAACTGTTATGTTGTGTCATGGTTATGACTTGGCTGGCATACTTTTCACGAACTCGAAATATCCGGTCCTAGTATGTTGGCAAAGTTAAGAGCCCTGGATTTCGACTATTGCGCTTCATCTCATAAAATTCTAACGTATCCTTGCCCTAGCAACAACATCCACGACGAATGGAAGTGAGCCCTCACATCACTCATTAGCAGAAGCAGTCTCGAATGCATTGTTAGAACAACGGTTTTCCACGCTCAAGGTGCACTGGATTGCCGATCAGTTCTTCTCTGCGTTATGCTAGTCAATGGCCTGATCATCTTGACTGTTGGTGCGCTAATAATGATGGAACATCGTCACTTGTCGATGCAGGTATAAAAACAAGGATGAGCATTAAATCTCAAATGCAACTAGATCATCTAGATCTTCGAATACTGTATGGTTCACCCTGAATGAACTTCTATTGACATGTACGGCTCTAAGCTTCAGGCTTCCTTTTGCACCGTTCTGATCATTCAACTCGATTTTCCCGCTCTCACAGACATAGACCAGCCTTTCCCCCCGTCCCTTCTCTTCCATATTCCGTTTTCTGAAACTTCATCGATGCGGGGCGACCACATATTGATTTTGATTGGGGGCACCGATTTTTCCCTTCAGCCTGGCATGATCACGAGATTTCAAGTTAATGATGCGCTTCTCAGCTTCATACTTTTCATCAGCCTGTGCCAAGCCTAAGCCCCCGAGCCTCCAGGTGCCTGTACATTCTGAGTATAATCTAGCTATCTACATATATATTTCATTCATGGAGAGTATAGAACACATAGTAAATGAAATCGACGTAAAATGCCAAGGATGTCAAAACGAAAGTAGTAGTGCTATAAAAACTTTTATCCATGGTGTCACCATGATTACATGCCGACAGTCTATACTACGCGGACAACAGTTGTAAGGAGGCCAAATTTACTAGTCCCATAATTAAGCCCTGGAGGATTTACCTAGGTAACTATGTACATACCCTGATGTACGTATCCGCCCTCGACTCAGGTAAAAATGACGACCCATGTATCATGACGAATTGATATGGCTTACCCAATGATCTTCTTACACTGACGGCACGCCATACCACATGTGAGGGTCCGGCTCAACGAAGAGGAAGAAGTGACATTCTTCAAACTGGAGAGAAGAAGAAGAAGAAGAAAGAAGAAGGGAAAATAGTCAGGCTAAATACAGGCTAAATACAGGTGTTTACAGTCACCTTGAGGGAAAATGGCATCGTGCAGCCTTCGGAGCTGCTCAGTAGTCTTCGTCAGACAGACCCTCAGATGGAGTATGCAAGATAATTGATTGCAGTGCGCTCGTTGAACCTGTCCATAGGTAGATACCCATTGTGGGATCCTAGAGTTGCTACCATAGGTAGTGGTAGGACGAGGTGGTTCTAGATTTACAGTCGAATGACTACTGCCGATCTTCGAGGTCTCCAGGTTGTTCGGGGTTACTTTTATAGCAGGAGCCTTACAGGCGGACGCACTCCCTTAAACCTCAATGTCAACCATGGCGCTTTCTACAAAGAAATGCCTCCCATCAACTTCACCTTGGAGTTTAAAAGCACCTTCGGTCGTGATCGCATATCACACTGCCCTGGAGCGGAATTAAAAGGTCCAAAACCAATCCCATCATATTCTGAGAAGATGGACCATGAGCATTATGTTCCTTTGGTGCAGAAACAAAGCAGGAAGCTTAAGAAAATGTAAGAGAAAAGCAAAAGAAAGCTAATATTGCAAACCCAACAGCAGGTGGTAACATGCACATGTGTACTACGAGGGAAGTGCCGAAGATCTTCCACTACCTGGAATCTTCCGGTTCGACTCCGGTCGTTCTCGCGTTTATCCTTCTTTTGTTCTTACCCTTCATCCTTTTTTATCTCTATCATTTTCATCGTCTCGAATATATAGGTATACTCCCTGATATACTTCGGAGCGGAAAATACATGCCCCAGTCCCACATCGCACGTGATCAGATAAGCCGATAAGCAATTTTCCCTCTGCTCCGGCAACCCACCCCGAAAAAAGAAACAGGATCCTAGAATCACTTCGTGCTGCTGGCAGTGCTACTTCAACGAAATCTGTCTTCTTTCACTTGTCCATTTACATACCAATTCCCTCCATTCCAGCCCCAACCCCAACACAACCATGGTGCAAGGATCATTGAAAAAGGCCGGTCCCACCGGCCCAGGCAGGAAGTAAGTGCCACTCAGACGGACACAAAACCACCATCGATGCCAGTCCCATGCGTGCACCTAGGAGAAATTAAGCAATTACCTAACACGTTGACGTTATCAGGCCCTCCAAGACAACGAGACCAGGCGTCCGCTCCGTCGCGCCCAAGAAAGCCGGCCTGATCAAGCAGAAGAAACTGACCAAGGTACGCACGGACTCACTTCCCGATTCTTCTCGATCCAGACTGCAGTCTATATCCTGCGAGACAAGAACAAGAAAAGACAACACCACAAAAGCAAGAACACTACTAACACCGCTCTTTAGAAACTCACATCTGGCCTCGTCTCAATGACAGAACGCAGTCTGGCGACAAAGGCAGGCCATCTTGAGCTGCTGGCTGGTGGGAAGAAGGATCGTCTGCAGAAGGAGCGTAATGCAGCTCGCAAGGACGGGACTTTGAAGTCTGGTCCTAAGAAGGCGACTTGAAGTGCGGGGAATTTAATGGATTGATATGTTTTTTTTTTGTCTGATGCGGTCTTTGTTGATCGTCTATCTAGTCTAGAGCTCATTATATGAGTGCATGAAATCGATACCCAGTTTCTATTGTCTTTTTGGTTTGGGTGGTATATATCTACATGTATGCATAGAGGATAGGTAGGTTGTATGCCATGGATGTGAGATGAAGTAGAGACATATCGAAATGGTAATTCTATGTACAAATTGTGAAAACACCAACCGAACAAGATAAACACATTTGCAAAATCATCAAATCATAAGGCAGAGCTTGTATGTAAAAGCCATGATGTATCCAATAGAAACAACGAAACCTCGAAGAAAAGGAAATAAACGGGGAAAAAAGGGTATCTATAATTCTAACTCCAATGCCATTACCATCCAAACCATATTCGCAGACAAGGTCTGCCATCCCCGATCTCAGAACTTCGAGATGCGGCTTGGAACACCAGCCTGCTCAATCAGATCCTGGCCACGCTCCATCCAACCATTGAAGCCGTCGTCACTGGAGTCAGAAGGGAAATCATCCCAGACAGCGTTCTCCGAGTCCGCGTACGTCGACCAGATGCCCTTGGGGACGTCGGCCGCCGACCAGGAGGGCAGCTTCGCCATAACGCATGTGTAGTAGACGTAGAGGATGCGGCAAAGCAGCTCGACGCGGTCGATGTAGTGCTGCTGGGTGGGGTCAGGGTTCTGGCCGCCGTCGCCGAGCCGCTTCCACCAGCTTACGCGCCACCGCAGCGTTAGCAGGATGTGGCCGAGTTCGCCAAGGAAGCGTACGTGCGTCTCGTGGGAGATCTGCTTCCACTTTATGTTGTAGAAGTCGCGCTCGAGCTTGCGGAAGCCCTCGACTTCGAGCATGCGGCAGAAGATTCGGGAGAGTTGCGCTGCGAGGAGGATCTCGCGTTGGTCTTCTGGGTTGTTGATGTCCATTGTTCGTTCTTCGCCGGTTGGGTCAAGGGACACGAAGCTGTATTTCGCACGGCTGGGCATGTTGTTCCATTGGGACAGAAGTGTCTGAGGATTGTTAGCCTGTATGCTCTTGGGATGTGGGTGAGTGGACACCTACGTAGGCTTGGTTCATTGGGTCGCAGTCGGCAACGCAGGACAGCCAGTTCTTGGACTTGTCCTTCGAGTCCACAATTCGTCGGTCGATGAACTCTAGGAAAGTTGACTTCGAGTTGCCGTTGTACTCGCTCAGGGTCTTCAGGAATTTGTAGGTTTCTCCCAGGTCGAGGACATAGAGAGAGCCCCAGGCCTGACTAGCGCGGATGTTGAACCGGCCCTGGCGCTCAGCGAGCAAAGACAAGAGTTGACTGAGGTCAAATTCAGATGGAATCTCCATCCGGACTCGGTTGGAACCATCCACCGTAGGGTGGTTAACAGCTCGTTGAGCTAGATAGGGTCAGTCAATTTCAACAACCCAACGGGAGGTTTGATCGAGGCTTACAGATGTAATTGCAAGTTCCAAACTCGACAATACTGGAGAAGCATGCACGAGCGCATGGTTGCTCGTGAAGCGTGGGCCGACAAGCATCGCAGGGGGCACTTCCGTCACACTGCAAATACGTTAGCTTTATGGAAATATAGAATTTAGGTGGAAATCCTTACCTTGCGCTTGTTCAGCCGACACTGAACACAAGTATCCTTGTTTTTCCGGCGCAGGCCTGCATTGGCCCGTCCAACCATACTCAATGGGCCCTTGCGACGAGCACCACGTGGGGGCGAGACAAAGTCTGCAGACGCAATGGAGCCTCCTTGGCCATCCTCCTGGACAATTTGCAACGGCCTCGCGATACCCTGATCCATTGAGGCAGGATTCCTGGCCTTGCGCTTCTTGACTGTAGCCGAGGTCTGCATGGCAAGTGGTGCCGGTCGACCGGCACGCTGGCCAGCAGTCGACGAAGCCCTCGACCTCGAAGGAACAGTGGAGACTAGAGACTCCGTGGGGGTCTCACTCACCATGAAGGCAGTGGTGATGAATGCTGGCTGCGACTCCTCCGGTGAAGTGGATTCATGCGGTGAGGTCTTCCATTGGACATCGTCGTCTTCCAACTGACGGTCTGCAAATGGCGGGGCATCGTCGCTAGTGGCGGAGTAGGAGCACTCGTATATTCCCGACAAATCACCCGACACTGAAGAGTTTTCAGATTTGAATTGGAACTCCTGTCCCATCTGTGCATTTCGCGGGCCAGGGGTTTGAGAAACCGGCGTGATGTGTTGGGTGGGCAGTTGGGATTCCAGACTATTGAGCCATCGCGATTCCAGCGATCTGATAGAAGTCTGGAACCCGCGCAGGGAGTGATCCTTTGGGTTCTCCTGTGCATCCGCAGAGAGTGGCATGGACTCTTGCGGCAGAGGCATATGGTCCACAGGCATGCCAGGTTGAATCTCAGTCCACTCCTCAGGAATGACGGGGAAGGACTGCGGAATCTGCTGGAACGACATGATGCCCTCTGCTGGGGCATCCGGGAAACCCCCGTGAGGCATCTCCCCAACATCATCGACAATGACAGCGCCATTCGAGTGGCTCGGTCCTTTCGCGTAGGGGTAGAGAATAGATGCATCCATTGGCATGCTCACGGAGTTGTACAGTTGAAAGTGTGGCCAAGCCTCGTCGGAATGGTAGTTCTCGTCGGCGGAAGATGGGATGGTCTTGGGGCTGAGAGTGCCACTGCCAGTACCCTCGATGAGGCCATCGTAATTCAAGTTCTCGGGTGCTACATCATGCTTTCTGCAACAAAACAAGTGTCAGCCAGATCAACATCGCACTTCATGGTCTCACATCAGGGAGGAGTTGCCGGACCTGTTCTCCAGATGACGGAATTCACCAGCCAATGGACCATGGAAGGTACCTAGATCCGCGATATCCGCATCGCACTGGCTTGATTCCTGGCTGGTGTCCCACTCAGGCGGTTGGTCGTAGCCCAGATGTTCCCACGAGGCGACAGAAAAAGCGCCCTCAGTTTGCCAATTGTCCAGAATTTTGGGGTCGATCCCCGCAGCGGTCCCAGTACTTCCACAGTCCATACAGGATGAGAGGGTGAGGTTGCGGCGACGGCCTCGTTGAGCAAAGATCACAAAAAGACTTCGCTTTTTGAGACTTTGCGGGTTCAGCTGATTGGAGTTATGTAGGCGAAGACGTGTCGATGTGTCGAAGTATCGAATGGATATAGTGGTGTGACTTGAAGAGGAGAGAGTTGAGGGGCCAGAAGATTTGTTGAAGGGCCGGATTCCCCACCTCAAGATTTTCTGCGATCGTCTTTAGCGTGCTGGCGGCACAGACCACATTGGGATTTCCCTTTTATTTATGGAAAATAGAAAGGTTTTCGTAAGAGTTGGATTTAAATCTTTTGAATCCCTGAGTTATAAAACTATGGGGGATATATACATATACATATGTAAGAAAGCCAATTGTCACAATGTGTAGACTCTATACCGGCATGTTGATCTCCATGAGCTCCAACACGTTGGTCTTACTGGTCTTACGAGAGGCGATGGTGTCAGATCAACCGTCCGTGGCAACCCCCTGAGCTATGAATGGTCCAACCTGCGAAGTTACTCGATGACAATGCATATTAAAATGTAGTGACCCCTCAGTACTCCGTACTCCGTACTTTAGTCTGTCCTTCAAATCAAAATAAAACTTACAAACATTTGAAACTTCCCAGACCTTATTCTACCGTGTAAGTTGCAGAATTGCGATTACCTCATCTTTCCCCCGGCCCAGGGCTTTAAACTTCCATGTTGTATAAAACCCTGCAGGTCAGAAGAAGTATAGAAGTGCGGAGTATACAACGTGCATATCTATGCAGATTGGATGACTGTTATATCCATATATCCATGATAACTACATTGCACTTGACATCTATTTCTATATATGTATGTACATACATATATGTACCTGAGTGACTTGACAACATCTACAATGAACATAGATGAACTATTAACATCCTAAATAAGCTATCCTATTGACTCTCTATTCCCCAACATATCCCCAAGTAGTTACCTCCATGTCGTACACATTTACTCCGTACTCCGTAGGTAACAGAAAATATATGGCCGAAAGAAATCCGAATCGGTTCACCGCACGCTGCATTCGGCCCTACCATTGTCCCCGCTGAACAGCTTCACCCCAATGCCCCGGTGTGTAATTCGGTGTGGCCAATGGCTCATTCCTTACCCTGATTCCCCCAGGTATAAGTGTCCTGCACCCCGAATATTTCCGGGGTGAAGAATATTTCTTTCTTTTCTTGTTCTCTTATAAAAATCTAGAAAAGAACAAGGAAAATCCCCATCCAAACCGCCAAGGGACCTTGACCGAGTCAAAATCAAAAGATCCAAATCGAAATCTCGAATATCGCCCATAACGCCCTTGGCGCTGCTTAATCCCGCCCGTCATGCACATCCTGGTAAGTGAGATCATCGGGCGAAATCTTCTTTTCCCCTCTCCCCTGGCAAATGTATAGAAAGCTATTTTCTGCAGGGATCTGTTTATAGATCCATGCTCCTAGGAGGATATCATCGCCAGATGGCAATTCATCCCATTTCCTTCTATCTTCCCAGTCCGAAAGCAATACGTTTGCACAGCGTAGATAAAGAGAGAGAGAGAGAGAAAAGAAAACTAAAAAAAAAGAGAAAGACAAATAAACTAACAGCCCAAAATAGGTAGTCAACGACGATGGTCCACCAAGCACCAAGCTCTCACCATACCTTCGACCTTTAGTCGACACCCTCAAAGCAAACGGCCACCAAGTCTCCGTAGCAATCCCCGCCGCCTCACGCTCCTGGATCGGCAAAGCCCACCTAATCGAAGCCTCCCTAACAGCCAGCTACGTACACCCAGACGCCTTCCACGGCGACGGCAGCTGGGACACGAGCTTTGAATCCCCAGACCCGGAAAACGACTGGGTGGTGATCCGCAACGGCACACCGGCCAGCTGCGCGCAACTAGGTCTGTACAACCTGTTCAGCGAGCGCGCGCCCATCGACCTCGTCATCTCGGGCCCGAACCATGGCCGCAATGCCTCCACCATCTACAACCTGTCTTCGGGGACGGTAGGCGGTGCCTTGGAGGCGGTTTTCTGTGGGAAGCGTGGAATTGCTGTCTCGTTTGGTAGCAAGGACCCGCAGCCCGATGATGTTATTGCTGCGGCGGCGAGACTGGCTGTTAGGGTTGTGCGGCATCTTTTTGAGAACTGGGATGAGCGCGTGGAGCTTTATAATATCAATGTTCCCATGGTTCTTGATGTTGAGGAGAGGCCTGTGCTGTATACGCGCACGTTGCCGTATTATTGGTCTCGGGGGTGTTTGTATGCTGAGGAGGGGACGGGGAAGAAGATTAATGGTGTGAATGGTGTGAATGGTGTGAATGGTGTGAATGGTGTGAATGGTGTGAATGGTGTGAATGGTGTGAATGGTGTGAATGGTGTGAATGGTGTGAATGGTGTGAACGGTGTGAACGTCAATGGCGAGACGAATGGCACGGCTGTTAATGGACAGGCCCTGTCTGCCAGACAGCGCCAGTTTAAGTGGTCTGCTGATTTGTCGGATATGAAGAAGACGTTGCAGGAGAGTGAGGTAGGCACGGATGCTCATACCGTGCTCAATGGGTCGACTAGGTAAGAGATGGGTTCTTTTTGCGCTGCGCTGCTGGAACCGCATATGCTAACGCGGTGTCTAGTGTGACTGCCCTCCGAGCCAATTTCTGGCATGTCCCTGATCTTGAAGGGCCGCTGGATCTTAATTCTTGAATGGGTTCTTGAACAGATTCTGAATTACGATACCCGCAATGGTTTTCGAAAATGCATAATATGGTGGTTAATAGGAAGGCCGGTCTGTTCTGTACATACGGGAATTGCATACGATTTTCTTCTTTTTTTTTCGCAAGTGATTTCGATAATGGCCATTCGCTGTTATTCTCACTGCCAGACAGCCTGGCGTAACCTCTGAAACGAAGAACAGAATTAGACATCAAATAGCTAGTGCAGGTGCAAGTGCAAACAATCAGAGCGGGTGTATCACATAAACGACAGGAGATACTGGAATAAGAGCGTCAGCTCTTGAGCTCGGTATAAAATATCACACCAGTCCTAGAGTGCGCGCGCAGCTTCGCCTGCGCCGCTATCCAGAGTCGACACCTGCTCAGCTCGCATCTTGCCCTTGCCGACACCTCCCTCACCGACGCCCATTCGTCGAGCCACGTATCGCTGCGCAATAATACCAGCGGTCAACGAGAGGGTTTCCTCAATCCACTCCGAAACCCACTCGCGGGGATCTACGCCTCCACTCTCAATGATCTCGGCGATGGCTTCGGGCACCACAACGCGCTGAACATTCGCATCCTCGGCGTCGGGGTTCTCAGGGGCTGGCACTGAAGCATCGAGCCATTCAATCCATGCCTGCGGGATACTTTGAGAGATGGCGTGGAAGGCAATGCCATGGATGGGGTCGTGGAGGTACAGCGCAAAGGAGATCTCCTCTTCTTGCGTGTCAGCTTCCACGGCTCCTTGGGTAGCCTTCTCGGCAGCCGCGCCCGCCTGGAAGAGGTCCTTGGAAGTAGTCTGGCTGATAGCCTGGATAGCCAAGAAGATATCGCTGCTGCGGACCGGGTTCGATTCACTCAGCACTTCCGAAGCGTGCTTCGCGGCCTCTTCGACTCCGCCACGGGACGCGAAGTACTCCGTGGCGTAGGATTCGGCGCTGGCTCGAGCGAGCTTGGAACCTTCCACGGCGCCTCGCACGGAAGAGATGCTCCGCGGTTGTCCAGGTGTGACCGTCCGCCACCAGGGCCCGTCATTCCAGCCGGCACTAGTCGTGTAGCCGGTAACATCGAGCCCGCGCTTTGGGGATGACTCTTGACCCCGCTGGATCACCAACAGGTCCCCGCCCTCCACTTGGGCCATCACTCGCGAGAATACCGCATAGACTAGCGGGTCGATGCCCGGGTAGCCGGACATATCATGAGTCACGTGAATTTGTAGACGTTCATGCGAAGAAATAGGAGGCGCGAGGGTGTGGATGAGGTTGGTGAATGTCGGGATTGCCCTATCTCGAAGCTCCCCGCCTGTGTGTGCCAATTAGCTCAGTCTGCATGTAGGAAACCATGTTTTGAGTAGGAAGACCCATACCAAGATCACGAAGAGCTCCAACATTGCCCTTGACCTGCTGAGCCCACTTCTGAGCCTCCTCGTTATTCTGAATCTCCTTGACAGCCGCCTCAGCCTGCTTCATAGCCGCGCTGGCCGTTGCGAACAGCCCTCCAGACCATCCACCCCACCAGCCCGCACTCTCCTCGGCTGGTTGTTGTGCGGGGACATTCTGAGGCTCAGGCTTCGGCTGTTCTGGCTTGGTTTCTGCACGTGAAGGCTGGCCGGTCTCCTCAGACTGGCGGACCGGCGCCTTGTCTTCGGTCGCTCGGTCGATGGTCGCACTCGGACGGGGGGATCGTGTAGATGGCCTGGGCTTATCGGCAGACAGGCGCGGAGTACCCGGTCCACTGGCTGGACGCTGTGTGGCTAGGTGGTCCAGCTCGGCCAGGATGTCCTCCTGCCCGCCCTTAGCATTGTCGGATACGGTGGCTTTCGATGTTTTGTTGCCGGATTTGTCAAGACCGAGGTCGTCAAATTGAGCTAGAAGCTCGTCACTTGTTGGTTTGGGGCCCTTTGGAGGCATGTTTGTTTGGGGGGAACAGTGTTCAGGAGAGGTGACGACACCTTTGAAGCTTCTGAACTTGTGGAGATCATGTGCCAAGACCAACAGCACTGACTGCAGATGCTTGATGAAAGTCAAATTTGATTGAACAGAGGAAGAGAAGGCTTTAACTCTTTAAGTTGAATATTTCGTTCAACAGGGAAAATATAAGCCTTGGACATATTGGATGTTGGACCAGGGCAGCCCTTGAAATTAAATGAGCCACCCCGCACTGTACCGAGTACCCTTGTATACATTGTCATCTTCACCACTTCACATCTTCACGTTCGCTCTTCACAAGTCTATACCACCTGTATTTTCAAGCAAATAAAACAAAATCATGCGGAACTCGGAAGCGCAAACCCGACTCCCGCGGCTTTGATCCGCTCCATATGGACCCACGCGGGGTTACCGATAAATAGTTGCTTATTCCCGTATAGAGCCTGTTCCGATTTTGCTAAAACAGTATCTTGCAGCTTCGAATCAGGTACCTATACTTGCCTCTCATTCAAAGCAGCTATCTCAGCTGTCTCAGCGTAATGAGTCACTTTCAACTGATATCAAATACCAGACCCCAGATTCCATCCAAATCCAGCCATTGAACAAACCCACTTCCAATTCAGATCACCTACAACCCCTACATACCGACCATCATGCGTCTTCCATATGTTGCAGACCCTCCAGCAACTAGCACACCAGACGAAGCCAGAATCCTAGCCAGCGTCCAAGCTCGCCGAGCCCCAAACCCGCTCCTCCCCCTCGACCTAGCCCTCCTGCACTCCTACCCGGTCACAGAAGGCTGGAACTCATTTATTGGCGCAATCCGCACCCGGACCACCCTCACAACTGTCGTCCGCGAACTAGCCATCTGCCGTGTCGCAGTGGTCAACGGCGCCCTGTTCGAGTGGGAACAACATGCACCTCTGCTTACGGAAGGTGGGTTGAGCGCAGAGGCGTTGGAGTTTATTGGGGATGCTCAGGCAGACTTCTCGAATGATGCTGCATTGTCTGTCTTGAGTGCTGACCAGAGGGCTGTGCTGAAGTATACCGATGCCATGACGAAGACGGTGGCGGTGCCTGATGAAGTTTTTGCGGAGCTGAAGGGGTCCTTTGATGAACGGGAGGTTGTTGAGATTACCGCTACGATTGCGGCTTATAATTGTGTTAGTCGCTTTTTGGTGGCTTTGGATGTTGGCGAGAAGAACCACCTGCACTGAGCTGTAGGCGTGTTAAAGCCTTCCGGCAAAATAGACTGGTTTTAGAAGAGCTATTGCAAATTTATAAACGGTTAGTATATGTATCAATTGAGATCCTCTGGCTTGACACTTAGGCGCAATTAGAATCTCTAACCCAATACTCGTAATGATCTATCACATTTACAGAAGAATGTGATACATCGAAGTAACGCGGCGCTAAGCTTTGAAATTCTCTTCTCTTTGATTCTCTCCAATTGGTCCCTTTCTTTTCCTTTTTCAAACGGGCATCCTGGTTCAATCAACTTCTCAGTGTTATGGTCTCGACGCCTCAGCATTATGGCGGAATCACTACCCCTGGAACATCTATTAGAAATCGCAACACTTCTGCGAATTGATGGGCATGCATCCATGTGTCGCCATTGGCAGGCTGCCTTTGGACCCTTGGTGTATGCCAATCTCGCTGTCTATAGTGACTGTTATGATAAAGAAAAGGGACCGCGTGGAATTTCCCTAACAAACTCACATCCCGAAACTGGATCCGAACGCTGGAGTACGACATCATCATCCCCTGCAAGCTACTGGGCTGGACCACAAGTGAATTCCTGAATTATAACCCAAGCAACCAAGTAAGGCAGGCAAATGTTTCGCTTTCCAGACCGCTATATTTGACCTTTTCCAAACGCTTCATTCGTGGAATCAGCGTTGCCGTCTCAGCTTGCATCTAGGGCTTCGAGTATCTCGAGACAATAGATGGTCTATAATGGAACCAGAGACTTCGCATGCCCTACCGCTAGTGCATATCGTTCTTTCGATGACGACGGTAGACTCCATAAACCGATCCCGCCATATCGGGCGCGCTTTGTCGACAATATGCCGGAGCGATATCTAGTGCACGTTCTGTATTGATAAGCTCTCTTTCCTAAACAGAAATTGGCAGACGCCCCGGGTACTATCATCACTAGATCTGGACCTCAATGAATGGGTCCGTCCGGATTACTTAGAGTATATACAAGGACGTCGAGCATGTAAGCCATGTTCATTTCTCTCACGCGTTTTTGCCTAGGCATTTTCCTTAACAGTTATATAGCATTGTCTTCCTTGCTCGGCAATATCCCTAGCAGCCTAGGAGTGTTGCATTATAACGGCTCGAAGGACGGCCCGTGGAAACATAGTATGCCTGCACTAGATGTCACCCTTCGGGCATTGATAGCATGAGTATCAATTTGTGAAATCTCAGCACTCACCTTCGGGAATTGAAATTGCACAGAACCACTCTTCGTTTGACTTTCTGTCTCCTTTGGATGGAGAAGGCCAGCCTATTATAGGCTCCTTGCACTGGCCCTATTTGAAAACATTGGAAATTCAGGATGTACCTCCATGGCTTACTTCCGGTAAGGATATCCCTTCTCTGTTAGTATGTCTATGGCCGCTGAAATCAAGGCAATGAACTAGGACAATGGATTTCCAATCACATCCCACAATACCGAGCCACAATCGAAAATAATAACTGGAATGACCGGATGTACGATGTCCAACGGAGATCGGGCGGACCAACAGTGATGGATGAAGCACAATTCCATCGGCTTCTCATATCGCTAGGCTACGCAACCCAACGTATGCCCTTTTTGAAGACTGGGCTTTCGTATGGAGTGCTATTGCCGGTTTATTATTCGTCTTCGGAACAATGCTGATGCGAGTACGTTAGCATGGCTATCTCGTGTCGGATATCAACCAGATAGTCGGGTTGCGAAGGCCTGGAAATTCGACCTGGATGATGTGAAGATTGACTCTTCTTTGGGTCTAAGTTCTGTGATACTTCCAAGGTGGTCACCCGACAAGCTTATCTAGGTTGCGCTCCTTGGTCTTGCCAGATTGATATTATGTTTTAGCAAAATTAGAGTTGGGGATAAAGGATAACCATCAATGCAGGATTCGAATCCACTTTTCGATATGCTGCTTCCAGCAGCGCCACCCAAATGCAAAGCAAAAGCAAATGGTCAAGAGAGCTTGTATGGTTCATAGCTGGCACATCCTCGAAGCCTCGCTGTAAAAGTTAATCAAATTGGCAGAACATAGAAAATACCACTAAACGCGGAAGTTTCGAATCAAATGGACTTTGACATATAAACTTAGAGATGGATGTGGGCAGGTGCTTAGCATGTCAAACACAATTGACACACAAGGAATGCATATTACTGAATATTGTCAGGTCGAATTAACATTGGACTTTTATTTCTCGATAAACATTGTTGTGCGACACTGCTTCAATTCTCGTGTGGAGTGTGTAGTCCCTGTAGTATGTCGCATGTTTCTGGGCATTCTGTGCCCACCTTGTATGTACCTGCCATTATGCTTTTTGTTCCTAATACTTACTACATACTATTTTGACTATATTATGAGTACTTCCCGGCGATTTCTACGTTATTGCTAGTGATTTTCACGGGTCTAACATGGTGAACAGTTCAAACAAGCCAAGGCGGGACAAAGGGGCAGAATACAGCGGAATCTAGATCGTGGCTCGTCTCGATGGGGTACCTTGGTTGCCGCTCGGGGAAGGTCTACTGCTGACGTAATATCTCCGGACTTCAACCTTGGAAGGACTGCACAGGATAGCAGAATACAGTATCATCACTCGCATTCCTTGACCCGACCACGGTTACTCTGGTCTGTTGAGGTCAGGTCTGCACGCTCGCACAATGAGCAACACACCCTCCCTGATGGTCCGCAGATTCCTCGAAGACAATGGCTCAGCAGACGCGTCAACCTTGGAAGGCAGAAGCAAACAGCACCTGACAGTTCTGCTGAAGATAGCTGGCGTGCGGACTGAGACCCCTTCCAGACAATATTGTTTTTTCTACGGGACATTAATGGATCCACATAGGCTTTCTAAATCGTCAAAGCCACCCCCAGTCATGCGTCGTGCTAGAGTGATAGGTTTTGAAATCAAGCTTTGGGGCCCTATCCTGCCCTTCTTGGAAAGCCGCTTCATTCAGTCAATGGCATGGCGTGTGAAGCCTTATCGCAGACGCAGCTTGATCGACTCGCGGCTTATGAGACGGACAAATACCTGCTATGACCTTGCTTGATTGACTTTCTGGATGATGATAGCACCAAGCAGAATATTGAAGGGTTACTTTTGTGTGGAATGGACAACAGGATGAACTACAGGAATGTCTCTTTGATCTGAAGCAATGGAAAAAGGAGAAGCATTTGGGAGATTTAGATTGAATACCGGAAAGTTGGAGACATCCACGGGTGACAGGTTCCATATATCACAAGATGGTAGCAGGAGGAAGACAGAACGCCTAACTCATCAGTAGTGATATTTAATAGCGAGACTTTCATAAGACAGGCATTTTACAGCGATATTATTCATGATATCTAGGTATGGCGCTAAGGATTAATTGTAGGAAACTGCAGTCTGCATTTCTGCCCCGGGGCCTACTTGGTCAGTCTCATCGCTGTTTTTACGGTTAAGCCGTAGATATAGATGTTCAAAGATACTTAATGAGCAAAAGGGAGCGGGCAGTGAGCACCAATCCGGAAAGAGAAAGCTAGGACACGAAAGCAGACGAAACAGGGCTCCCTTTTATTGTTGACCTCCCTTTCCATAGGATGCCGTACGAGGACGAGGGTATTGAGGGTATTGAGGGACCACCCAGGTAGCGGAGGACTAAGACGGCGGTGAAGGCGACAGCCCGATTAGGCGTGGCGGTCCCTAAAGACGTAGATGGCGCTAGATGAATGCGACAACCTACCATATCCAACTCACCAACTTGTCCACAGACAATTGTGAAGTGAATATAAAATGTCTCGTCAACATTCGGCCTCGGATTCTATCCAACGAGTCCGGAGAGTTGGAATATGTCGTCTAGACGAATGAGACATGAGCGGCTATCCTTGCGGATGGCGGGCCGGTTGGTATAATGGTCTTTCTCGACTAGAATAGCGTCATATTCGATGCCGTAGGCTATAAGAGGCTGGCGCTGAACAATTTTCTTGTTATCTATAGCTATTTTGGGTTTGGATGTCTGCTGCACCTGCTTGTGGTATATGGACAGGAGACAATTGTCGAGAGGTCTTTATATGCTGCACTCGTCCTATGTGCTGTCTATACTATAGAAATAATGCAGTGAGAGGTGACAATGTGCGAATGATTCTGGCCTATATATCCTAACCGGGATGAGGCGTCACTTCTCTATCCCCGCGGCACAAGGCATGGAGACCATGCGCCGGGGGCGGGGTGGATCGAGGGAAGTCACCCACGAGCATATCTATACTACCTTGGTACCATTTGAACATAATACAGATAAATAGCTGGCGTTCCGTTCCCTGTCGCTTGGCTGTGCCTCGCTCATCGGGTATGGATATAGTCGAGTCCATGAGACTGGCTACGGAATGTTCCCTAGAAGTAAGTGCATATAAGTTGGTCCCACTAATTTCCACTACCTGCCTCAATTGCCCGCTATTGAGGAGATACGCTATTATTCGACTCTGAAAGTACGTATCATGTGACGTGTTGCGAATGGCACAAAAGTCTGTAGAAGAGTAGGTAAAAATCCAAGAACAAAGAGAATGGACAATTAAAGATCACTACAATGCAAAGAATCAATAAATTCATAGATCAATGGTGATCAATCCAAATCCAAATCCCCCTTTCCTCAATGTCGTCCAATGTGGCTAGTAGATAGGAGGCCTGTGATTGGTCGGGCCAGGACGGGGTTTCCACTGCCTATGAAACTACAAAACTATCTCTCTCTCAACCTCAATCTCTTCTCAACTTCATCATCCTAAACCCATTTCCCCTTCCGATTTGTTTCCTTCACTTGTGCTCTTTTTGTTCTGTAATCTCAACTCATATATTGTCTTTGTTTTCGTGTCTTCTTCTTTGCGCGGTGTCGCGTCGGCGAAGATCATTTTCTTCTTCTTCATACTACCCGGCGACGCAAGATCTGCGCGCCAAACACAAGTTTGCGACGTACTTTTCCTTTGACATCTTCCCTATTTCACCTGCCTCCTAAATTCCATCTCCTCTCCATATTCTCCAATCCTACTTCAATTTGTGTCCCAATAAGTGGACTGTCACTACCCAGCCTTCCCCAGTCAGATAGTAAGTACACATCCCTGGCAGCCACTCACACCCATCCTGCACCCTTCTTTGTAGCACTCACTAATAGCCAGCAGTCATTGGCTGTGACTCGTGTCTCTTATCCACAAGGATTCAAGTCGACTCTAAACATCTCATGGCAAGTGTCGCGTCTTTTCTACTTTTTTTCCTGATGGCACAGTCTAGCAGTACTTCCCCGTCAGATCTTGATCCATGCATTTTTGCCCGACCGTGTCTCATGTCTCATGCTTTTCTCATGTTACATGTTGCGTTCACTGGGTTTACAATGTCTTGCGATTCTTGTGTTCGCGCTGATCCATGGCTTGTGCCTTGGCCTTGGAACCGCGGAATTGCGTTGCGATTTACTGGCGTCTTGGCACCCGCAAGCGAACCAACGCTGACCATCTATACAGATTCTTTCTTGACAATCTTCATTCTCCATTTGAGACCTGCGTTTTTTTCTTCTCCTTTTTTTTATATCTTGTTTATCAAAACACTCGTACCCCTCTTGTTCTCTTGTTTTCTCTTTCTCTGTCCATTTGCACCAAAATGGCCCCTATCCCAAGGGCCGATTTGGATGGGGACAATCCTTCTTCGGATGTTGGTGACAGCCAGGACTCCCCTCTACGTCGTCAATTTTCTGAACCATTCCGCCCCCAGTCTACTTCCACCCAGATCTCTCAGTCCCCGGAGCCCATTCCTCGACGGCTTAAGTGTGACTGGTGTGGGAAGCTCTTGATGCTCCCAGATGACGCAGGCATCTCTGAAGAAGATGTTCTGAATGATCATATCAATGAAGCTCACCCGAAATCCATCAGCTTTTCTGGGTATGATGGTGCCGATGATGGCCCTGAAGATCTCGCCGAAGAGCTCGCCGAAGATGGCGCTGATGAGACTTACGACGAGAATGGCGATCCTCAAGATGACGACGCCATTGAACAAGACGAGCCCGTAGCTCAGGCTGCCAAGCCCGAAGACGGCGAGGCTCAGGATGAAGAAGGCGAAGAGATCGCAGTGGAAATGACCGCTGACGATATCAATGACTCCCAGCAAACCGAAATCGAAGTCAATGTCAGTGACATACCCGAAACTAAACGCGACCTGTTGGACTGGCTTTCCAACCCGCGTACTGGATATCCCGAGGAGTATCGCCTCCGTGAGGCCCGGTGGCGACGACCAGACGTGAAAAAGCGCCTTGAACGCTTCTGGAAAGTCCATGATGCTAACAAATTCTCCCCAAACTACGACCAGGAAGCGGCCAAGTGCGAATCTGCTTGGGACAATGCTTTCCATGACCCTTCTAAGGCAAGGAAACGTGACGCTCCTGAACCAGGTTCTCATCCTCGTCCCTACAAGAAGCCCAAAGTCGACAAAGGTCAATTCCTCGAAGTACAGGTCCAGGAACTCGATGAGCTTGTCAGCATGCTCCGCAATCCCGAAAAATACAGCCCCGAAGAACTATACGCACTCACACAGACCGCCGCTTTTGCTTTGAAGGCATTTCAAGATGAATACCTGGCCCTCGACGACCTTTACCTCAAGGCGCATCGACACAAACGAGATGAACCCTCATATCAAACAAAGCGACATCAAATGCAGGGGCACAAGAAAAAGGGTGGAGCCCCTCTGGCTCACGTCAATGAGGACAGGCTTGACTTTGAGGAAAAGAAAGAGGCAATGCTCTATGGCTACAAGCACAATTATTTCCCGGGCAACACCCCACTTGTACCCATCCGCACACAGCAGGATCCATTTGTGCAGGGAGGCTTTGTCCCAACTCCTGCGCAAGCCAGAAAGATGATCGCCAAGAACAAGGAGACTGGTGATCTTAACCCTGATGGGTGGCCAATCCTGAAGAAACATGGCCTTGAATATCACCCTCAGATATATGAACCTCGACGCGAGCCACTTGTGCCGAAAATCACTCGGAAACGCAAGGCCGCGGAGGTTGAAATACCGACGAAAACGACTGATACAGAAGAGACTCAAAATGAGAGTGCGGATGGTGACGAAACTGATGAAGATAACCACCCCGCAAAGCGGCGCACCCGAGGCCGCGGCGGCAAAACTGTCGTCGCTGAATCAACCCTCTCCGACGCAAACTCTCGCCGTGGCTCTGGCCGTGGCCGTGGCCGCGGACGCGGCCGTGGGATTGGTCGCCTTGGCTCCTCTCGGGCTATCTTCGAAGTCACCCCTGCCCCAACCCAAACCTCATCTCGGGGCCGGGGTCGACGTGGCCCTAGCAGCCTGGCCTCCTCATCAGTCCCTCCAGCAGAGACCTCCTTCCCGGCCGTCGAACCGACGGCCGCCGCAAGCCCGGCTGAACCCACCCCGACATCGGCCAAGAAGGAGGCTCTCTCTGCTGAAGCAATTGAAGAGGCCAGGCGCCAGAAGATTGCCAATTCGAAGAACCCCAAGAGGACCAAGGCGATGCTCGATCACTGGGACCGGTTCAACCGGGAAGGACGGATTCGCAACCCAAAGAGATCCAAGGCCCAGATCGAGCAGGACCGGACCGTCGACGGCGCCGCCGACGAGGTCCCCAAGCCCACTGGCCACGGCCGCCGCAAGCGGTCGCCCTCGCTGGCACCACTTGCTGGCAACCTCGCCCCCAAGGGGCCCACCGGCCTGCCCCCAATGGCAAGCGTACAGGCGCAGCAGCAGCAGCCTATGCCTCCCACCCTCCCTCCTATGGGGGTGGTTCCTCACTACGGCCCCGGCCCAGTGAACCCTTTCGCTGCTGCTGCTGCTGCGTCTGTTGCGCCTATGGCGCAACTGGGGCAACCTATGCCGCCCCAGTACGCCCCATTCCCGTACGTCCAGTACCACGGGATGGGTCCCCTCCCGGGTCATAACCCGCGGGACCCACGCCATTGAGGGCAGGCCGGTTTCGTCGAGGCAATCCTCAGTTCTCCCTCTCTCTCACTTTAGCTATTATCTTACTTGACGTTCATCTCACTTTTGTTTTTACGAGTGAGAGAGAGGGGACTGGGGATTGCCTCGACACCAACTGATCATCGCTTCTTGGCCCACCCCGGGGTTTGGGATGGGGTCGCAGGGGAACATTTTCGCCCCGGTTTATCTTCCCTGCTTGGTGCACGGCCCTCTTCATGACTGGGCCGAGCCCGCGGTCGATAAACCGGGGTGGACGTGGTTCCCTGTGATCTCAGACCTCCCTGGGGTTTGGCCTGGGAATGCGATGATCAGATACATTATGAAGGTACTGGTGCCCTGGCACCAGGGCACCAGTACATGTATTCTAGGGCTAAATTCATGTTGTATAGAAATTCTTGTTCTCTATCTGTAGTTCTTAGCTTGTACATACTAGTTTCCAAGGTTGTAGATTGTCTTTTGGATATTAGACTCGGAATTTTGTTCAAGATGGGTATATGGTAAATAAATCAACATCTGACCACACTGGGTGTGTAGTATAGTAGGTCACAGGGTTAGCTCTGTCGTTTAAAAGTAGTGTAATGGGCCATTCTATGGAATATAGGCGGTGAAAAGGTGTAACATGCGATGCGACAGAAATATAGACAGTTCAAATTTGGACTAGAGAGAATTCAAGCACTCAGAATACAAGTATGCATTGACAAATTGGACAGCAACCGAGAAATGGAATCTCTATATTTTTAATTCTGCATACAAAATACCCCTGTTATAGACTACCAACTACTAGCATACTGCAGGCAGAACCTGAACTGACGTAACTAGTTACTGGCGGTAATAGACTGCCGTACTGGAGCTTCCGAGAGGTTCCAACGACAGAACTTGATAACAACGTTCTATGACTTGATCCTCTATGATAATCCTTGTGTCTCGTGATCACTAAGCTTTAAGGAATAAT
Source organism: Penicillium egyptiacum (assembly GCA_911456345.1). Classification (NCBI taxonomy): domain Eukaryota; kingdom Fungi; phylum Ascomycota; class Eurotiomycetes; order Eurotiales; family Aspergillaceae; genus Penicillium; species Penicillium egyptiacum. The sequence goes on from CAJVRC010000900.1 coordinate 394,079, forward strand.
TGTAGTCAAGAATGTCTGAATTCGACCACAATGGATCTGACTACGACTCGGAGTGCCTGCCTCCATCTGTTGGACGGTATCTATATCAAGGGAAGGAACACTTTGACCGAATCGTTGACCTTGAGCGTGAACGTTATTGTCTTTCGAAGCACCTCACCGAATATGTCATCTTTACCATCGACCCTCCCACGTACCAACGCGACTTTCTTGATCTCACGGATACAATTCGCGGTATTACCTGTACTTTCATCCAAGCTACGAATACTTTGATCGTCAAGATGCCCGGTCTCACACATCAGGTAGTGGGAACGGCTGTCTACGAGGGCATTTTGGGTGCGCTTAGACCAATGGGGCTCGTGGGGGGTGTTACACCCTACCATAGGGTAGATATTTGGGTCAACGGAATCAGCAAACAACCAACCAGACTTGGGCTGGGGCCCAAGCCCAACCCTCCCCCATGTCACCACGAGACGGGTGACGGTGGTTGTCGAAATTGCAGTTTCCGAGACAAGAAAGAAACTGTTGCAGGATGTCCGGCTCTGGCTTGACCCCGCAAGGGGTAACGTCAATGTTGTTCTCGCCATCAAAGCGAGCCAGACACGGCCGGTAATCACCATTGAGAAATACGAAAGGGACCGAGCAAATGGCCAGCCCACATTAGCTCAAGATGTCAAGATCATGGAAAGCCTCTCAGGGGATGGAGTCAGAGTTACTGGAGCTCCACTCATTATACCATTTCACCTTCTCCTTCTACGGAATCCAGTACCTCCTACAGAAACTGATATACGCATCGACGAAGAAGGAATCAAGGGAATTGGCAAATGGGTTTGGGGCGAACAGTTTGCGTCGTTCTAAGTTTGATCATATGGCCATTGATGCCATTGACACCGACAAATATGATAGCAACGACTTTGACATTTATGAGACATCCACAGAAACAGAGCAGTGATATTACATGGCATCTTTACGTCGAAGACGACCTCTTTGTTCCTGGGGGGGGCACCTGTTACCTTCTATGACACGTGACGTGAGAGATCACGTGCCAGTCCTGTCATAATGAAGCATTCTTCCCTTTCCAGCATATGCGCTTACAGATGGTAGCACGTCACGTGCGAAGCACGTGATAAAGATAAAGGCTTGGCCTCATCCATCATGGCGAGCTTCCGGATGTGTGACACTCCTGAGCAAACCTCCCCTCCTTTGCAACCCCACACATCTTTGCGGTTTTCAAATCATCAAATCACTTCTGCCTGTATTGACGCTACAATGGGTAAAAAAAGACGCGGTCCCTCTCTGGAGGAGCTCCTTGATCGCCCGTGGTGCTACTACTGCGAACGTGACTTTGACGACCTGAAGATCCTCATCTCTCATCAGAAAGCAAAACATTTCAAGTGTGACAACTGCAATCGCAGACTGAATACCGCTGGGGGTAAGTTGCGTTTTATCTAGATGAGGTACGTGCATGTATTGATGGCTTGTGTTACTAGGTCTATCCGTGCACTTGAGCCAGGTCCATAAGGAGCAATTGACTCAGGTCCAAAATGCACTGCCGAACCGCATGGGCGTCGATATCGAAATCTTCGGCATGGAGGGTATTCCCGCGGATGTCCTTAAGGCCCACCAGCAGCGTGTTGCTTCACAATTTCAGCAAGCCGAGCTGGATCGCCAGCATGCGACAGGCAACCCTCCTACTGGCGCCTCTTCCGGCGGCCAACCGACAAAGAAGCCCAAGCTCGAACCTGTCTCAGATCTCAAGAAGCGACTGGCTGAACACAAGGCCAGGCGTGCGGAGGCGCTTGCTGGAGGTAGCAGTGGCGATGTAACACCCGCTAGTGCTGTTCAGTCTACGCCAACACCCGGTGGATATGTGAGTGGTATCCTGGTATTCAACGCGAAGTGTTTTGAGAACTAACCATCATTACTAGGTGCAATCACCTCCGGTCGCAGCCACTCCACAATACTCTTACCCTCAGCCTTACGGTGGCCCCCCCGCTGGTGTGACACCTCATTTCTCGCAGACTGGCAGTCCTGTCTATTCAACCTACTCCCCAGTTGGTGGACAGCAGGTCCCTGGTGCCTCGCCTTACACCCCGTCCGGATATCCCTCACCATTCCCCGCCGGACTTCCTGCACAGCCACCCGTGTCCTATGGGGCTCCTCCTTTCCCCCAACAACAACAACAACAACAACAACAACAACAACCTCCACCATCCGACAACAGATTTACGGGCCTACCGGCCGCCTCAAATCTTCCCCAGCGCCCTGCTTTTGCTGTACCTTCGGTCAACGCGCACGAAATGCAACAGATGCATATGGGACATGTCCCGTCCCCCACCCCCGCAGCTCCAGGTCACTCTAATGGATCCAGCGCTCAACCAACTGAGCATGTCTCCACACCTGTTGACAATCAGATTTCAGGCGCAGCCAATGACGTGGCTTCGAAGACAGAGGGTATTAGCAAACCCAAGAAAGAGAAGACCAAGCCTGCGATCCGAATGGTCTACAACGAAGATACGCTCAGTCCGGAGGAGAAGATGGCACAACTACCTCGATATGCATACGTCCCAGACCGAAGCACGCAAACCGCCCTCGGCGAGCTCCCCGGCAACGCAGTGGTGGGCCGCATTCAAGAGTCTGACACGGTTCTCGATACGACACATTAAGTTCTGCTTTGTTTTTCCCTGCTGCATTTGCAGGTGATGGAGTTACGGAACCCAGCTAAGTCGACACATCAATACTTCTAGTTACATATGAGCATTCTTCTGGCTGGATCTTTGGTTGTCACCAGTGGCTCTGATTCCAAATCCTAGTCTGGCGAGTCCTCCCCCGTCCCACCATCTCTCTCCCGAAACCCCATGAAACGTTGGAACTGTTTGAGTTCGATGATGCGAGATAAAAAGACATATTGAAAGAAATTGAAGGACAAGATCGAAAAGACCCAAAAACATCACCAAAAACGAACATGGGAGGTTCCCTTGAGTCGCTCGTTCGGGGAAGGGAGGCTCAGGTCTAAGCTATCGGTTCACGAATATCACATCGATGAGCCTACGTACAGTACGTGCCTTGCCCTTTGATCCTCCCTCTGACCCCTCACTGGAGGTTTAACCATGGCCTGGAGGAGTCTGTTTGATATGAATGTCTAGACGGCAAAGTGATGCCATCTACAGTCGATGTAAGTTTTTAGCGTTTCTCTCGAGGTAGGAATCCATCGCGGGCGGTTTGGCCTGGAATCTCATGCGCTTTTCGCTGTCTACCAATGCATGTTTGATTTTGGTGATCTTTCAGTATCTCGTACCCGTAAAGGTCGCACCGATATACATGTACAACATCTAACTAGAAGTCAATACGCAAATGGCTGATACAGACTCAATTGAGGTGGGAGTATACTAGAAACGAACTAACGATTCGACTCCATTACCTCTCCGACATCTGCTTTCCATTTCCTTTCAATCCTAATCTTTCACGCCCTCTTCTCCCTAAATGCAACCCCAAAAACAAAAAGCCCATAAGTAGCCAGCACCGATAAGACGACCGGGACAGGCTTCCCGCCCGTCTTGATCACGCGCGGGATAGAGCTTCCACCCAGCACAGCCGAGGCCAGGAGACCCAGTTCTTCGCCGTAGGATTGGCCGGCGCGCAGGCGCAGGAATGAGAGAAGGTAGACGAGTCCGACGGAGACGCCGGCAGCGATTGAGGGGATGGATCCGGTCCTTGTGTAGCCGATTATCCCGCCCAGGCTTGTGAGGAGAGAGAGGGCTAGGGCGGAGCTTGTTGGTGGTGCCTGGGTTTGTTAGTCTGCCGTTGTTGAGGTAGATATAAGAGGTGGGGGGTATGTTGGTGATGGTTTGGATTTGGGGTTCAGGGTTTGATTGGGGCGGATTGGATTGGAGTCGCGGTCGAGGGACGTAGATCTGTGGACATACCATCTTGTAGGGTTTAAGACGGGTTGTCTCTTCTTTTCTTGGAGGTTTGGGGAATTTTGGTCAAGAGAAGAGGGTGAGATTGGGAGAGATATAAGTTACGCAGATGATGCTCGGTCCACGGGTCATGCAATCGATTAGTCAGATGACGAAGTCTGGGGTAAATGTGCACGCATAATTTAATGCTGGGAACTATATAATTATGTCTGTTTACAAGGCCCCGATTCAACATCGATTAATGGAATCTGTTCATCTTGATGTATCTATTTCTCTATAGATCTTCAAGGCCAATTGTGCTGTGTGTCCAACGCTCTATCGTACCAAGGTAAGATAGTTGCTTACCAGCCGTTTACAGCAGCAACTTTGTCGCAGCACCAATTCGTTCCTGGATGATGGAGCTCCATTTCTAGAAATAAAGTTAGCAATTTCACAAGGCGAAGAGGGTCTATAATCGCATACCTCGGCATTCTCCACGTCCCCAGCCTCGAGACTCTCTACTAGTCCGGGATAGGTGGCTCCCGCGTAACCAGTCCAGACGCCAGGGGCAAAAACGACGTGCTTGAACCAGTTACGGCCGTCCAGACCGGGTTGGTACAAGAAAGCCCGTTCGATGCCTTTGTACTTCGCATTGGTAGCGCGAATCTGGAACCACAGTCTCACCTTCTTCCACCAGTCGTACCAAGGCACATCATCAGCAAGCTGGGACTCCAAGTCGGCAGCATGGGCATCGAAGGCCTTCGCGGATTCCTGGAATTCAAGAATGGCCCTATCTAGAGATGCGAAGTTGAAGTGAGTCTTCTCCGGGAGATTGTCCGCCGCAGGCTTGACGTGGTCCAGGTAGGACTCAAGGCCAAGAGAATAGTCGGTGGCATTAAGCGCAAGAAGAGGAGACTCCACCAACTGTGCCGCTGCCAGAGCCCAGAGTTTTGCGCAAGCTTGGTGGTAGAGGAAGCCTTTGTCACCGTACTTTTCCATCCATGCGAAGCTGTCGTAGTTTGAGTGGTAGTGGTAGACGGGGTCGTTCTTGCCACGACCAAAGCCAAAGTCGAGACTGGCGACACCGGCGAAATCTTGGAAGGCAGTGAAGTCACTGCCGCTACCCATCGTCGCGATCTTGCCATTCCATACATCGCGGACTGTCTGTCCCCGCACGGTCTGGTTGGGGGACTGCACTAGAGCGGTGACATCATTGATGACCTTGTTCAGAAGGGGACTAGCCCGAGGTTCGAAATTGGTACCGGCAGCAGCCACATCGACATTCAGGTACGCGATGTTGGCCTTGGAGAGCCATGGGAGGTATTCTTCTACCCACTCGGTCGAGCCAAGAAGCCCGTACTCTTCGCCGTCCCAGCTGGCAAAGACAATAGTGCGCAATGGCTTCCATCCTGCCTTGAGAGCCTCGCCGAAGCTGCGGACGACTTCATTTAAGGCAGCGGAGCCACTGTTAGGATCTGCTGCGCCACCGGCAATCCACGCGTCACGGTGGTTACCGAGAATGACGACCTCATCGGGGATGTGGCCCTTGATGGTACCGATGACATTCCACAGTGGCGTTGTCACATACTCCTGGAGGTTGTGGAGGTTAATCACCACATCCTCGGGAGATGGTCCGATATTGTACTCCACATCCTTGTAGGCGAGACCGCCTCCCTGCCAATACTCGTTGAAGTCCGACGCCTTGGGGCCGTGACCGTTAAGTGCCCTCAAGAATGGGAGAACCTCCTTGTACGAGATCGGGAGAGATGGGATCGAGGGGATGGAGTTGTGCGGGTCTTGTCTTTCGCACCCGGGCTTGGATGCGTATCCCGGGGTTGTGGGATCACCAGGGAGGATACCTTGTTCAAGTCAGCTTCGGAATGCCATTGCCTCGGAAGAAAACCCTTACTGAGGAATTGAGTGCTACCTCTCTGGACGGCGCTGGGATTCCGTGCAGGCCCATTAGGATAAGCTTCATAGCCATTTTCCTCGGTAATTTCACCATCTTCCTGCGGATCACTGTAGATAACTACGCCGACCATTCCAAGCTCCTGTGCACGCTTCACCTTCAAACCGCGGAACACCCTACCGTACTTGGCGATGGCAATCTTACCCTCCAAGGTGACGTTGGCATTGACGAGGTCCTCAAAGTCCCTGTACGTGCCAAAGTTGACATACACATACTGTGCGGTCACATTGCCGGTAGCAGAATAGCCATGGAACACTGGGACACGCTCTGGCAGGCCGGAAGTAGGATCCTCTTCGAGAATATCCTCCTCCAATGTAGCTTCGAAGGTTACTTCGGTCTTATCACCGGACGTCTTCAAGAGGGCCAGGCGATGATCGAGCGGGTAGTTGATGTAAATGTCATACGCCGCAAGGCCGGTATCCTCCACGCCGAATTCCTTCCATTTTTCCAAAGTCCAGAGCGCCTGAGACAGATTCTTTCCTGCCAAATGCGGTCCTGCGGTATAGTATTGGCTCCACTCTCGGGCCTTATCTGCAGAAGGCACGTTGAGGAGGATCTGCTGGAGCTGGTCGTAAGGCAGACCGTAGCTCTCCGGCCACGCTTCATGGGGGATTGGATGAGCCCCGGGGAGATAGGACCAAATAGAGCCGCCGTCTCGAGGCAAAATGGCGGCGGGAAGTAGGAATAGCAGAGTCGCCACAGAAAGCACGGCTGCAAGGGAGATAGTACACACTCGGCGAACAGCATGGTGCGGATATCTATGTCGCGGAGGAGCGACATTGACCTCCAGCAGAGGTGAGGTCTCCGAGAATCGCATGTCTTTCTCTCTCATCTTGCGTGAATGATGGAAGAGTGCAAATGCCAATCTCGCCCAGATGGAAAGCTTCTCCGCATTGTATCATCGACCCGAGCGATCACCTTATCGGCTGACAAAGCTACCCCTCACGGATCAGCCCGCCATCGACTTGCCTCTTTGGGCCAATGTTGATACCTTCGATCTATGCGAATTTCTCGCAGAATAATAACAACCGTGCGTGAATTGGGTCTTCGATTGAGAATGCATATAAGTAGTATTCCAGTAAATATAAGAAAAAAAGTGAGTGGTATCATAATGGCTATCTATATACCATCGCTCAAGATGATAAAACTACATGACCCTTGAAATGGGGCAAAAGGAGATAAAATACACGTCGGAGCCAGAAACCAAATAAAAAGAACATAGCGCCCATGGTATCAAATGTAACGGAGTACACTCACAATCATAATTCGACATCTTCCGGTACCGGGACAACATTGAGGTCTGGATTGACCCTGCTACCAATGTCCATACTCTCCCTCATAATCCGACGGGCATCTTCGTCGTTGACTTTCATGTCATCCTTGACCAAGAGGACGGCGAGCTCAGGCACAAGAACAGACTGTGTGTAGCCAGCCACGCCTGCCGTCTTGATGAGATCATCTGTTGTCGCTAGGCGACGTACAACCACAGAAAAACGACGGATGATTGTTTCTAGTCTAGATTGGAGACAGGTGTTAGCGCAGTCAGACCAAGCAAAGGGTTATACACCACATACATTCTGGTTGCACCCATGGTACCATAATAACCACAGGTCATCGTCTCAAGCCTCTCGCCATCACTCACTCTCACACGGGAGTTTCTCGCTTTCCCTGGTGCGAAAGACGTACTGAGAATATTTCGGTAATAAGAGAAAGCACCAGGCACAAGTAGTTTTTCGAGCTCGGGGAAATAGCTCTGAACACGCTCTTCAAACCTATCCCAGTCAATATTAGGGTACCCTCGCTCACGCCACAGATCCATCGCACTGCGAAGCTTGTGTGATTCACAGAACATAACCTGTTCGCGAATACGTTGCTTCGGCTGTGCTTTGAACAGTTCTAGAGAAGCCCAGTCTACTTCCTTATGGCACATCGGGCACAGGGCTAGGCGGGGTGGTGATGGTTGGCGGTTCTCTTTCGCTGCGAGTTCATCTAGCTGCGACATTTGCTCACAGGTGGAAGAAGATGGGGATGAAAGGGGTGAATCATCGTCAAGCAACATTGCTTCGTATTCTTCCATAGTGTACGGGCCGTACGAGAGACTGGAGTTTGAGTCTTCCCCGCCACGAAGTTCTCGGAAACTCGAGTTTTCAATGTCCTTTGGCATTATAAACGTCTCCTCGGGTTCTTTGGGGGCTTCATCGACTGGCGACGGCTCTTTCACTTTCTCCGTCGGTGGTGGCGGGAAAGATGGCCTGTTGAAATAGGTGGTCTTGGACGCATATTTTGTTGCCCTTTGCCGCTTACGGCTCTGCGAGGAGAATAAAAATAGGTCGTCCTCATCATCGGAGCCCGTCATAGCGCTCAGGGTTCGCGCAAAAGTGCCTTTGCGAGAGTATCCATTATGAGTTTGTGCACTACTGTATGCCCTATTGTTTCCTTCCGCAAGCTTCATCTCCAAAGCCATAGCCCTATAGTTCACGTCTTTGCAAGGTGGGGAAGTATCGCTATCGCTAACTCGCTCTTCATCAGAGCTTAGAGGATCGGCATCGGTGTCGATATCAAACTCTCTCTTGATGCTAGGCTGAGCAGCGTTCGATTTTGGGACTTCCTCTTCCTCTTCCTCTCCCTCTTCATGAGATATCAGAGGTGGGGAGCTGAGGGGTGGGGAGCTGAGGGGTGGGGAGCTGAGGGGTGGGGAGCTGAGGGGCGGGGAGCTGAGAGGTTCGGTGTCTGTATCAATCTCTGGCTTGTTCTCGACGCTAGGTTGAGCGATGTCGGGCATGGGATCTTCGACTTCCTCTTCGTCGGAGCTCGAAGGTTCGGCATTTGCATCAATTTCCGCTCTTTCCTTAATGCTATGCTGAGCAATGTCCAGTTTGGAGTCTTCTGCTTCCTCTTCATCGGAGCTCAAAGGCTCCGCGTCTGTATCAATCTCCGGCTTTATCTGGACGCTAGGTTGAACAGACTCGTTCTTGATTCCCACAACATCGGTTTTCTCATATTCTGACTCTGGTTCATTGAAATTAGACAAAAGATGCTTGCGCGGAGCGTTCCTCTTCGTCAGACGATTGGACGCATAGCTGGAATCAGGTTTGGCCTGAGTCGGCATGGTGGACTGTGGTGGAGGATTCCAATCGCCAATTGTCCACCGTCGCTTGTCGGGAAGAATCGCGAGTCTCGAAGCTTGGAGTCAAAGAGAAGTAAAGTAGTCCGTGTTCATGTGAAGCGTGGTGCTCAGGCCGGGGGGAAATTCAGGCTTGGGACCGGGGGGACGCGTTGTTGCGCGGTTTGAACTTTCCACGCAAAGGTATCTGCGATCCAGTTCAAGGTAAAATGTTGAACCGGCGTGGATTAATTTTTGGATCTTCGAAACAAAGAACACTCTGTTTCGAGAAGCTGAGACAATGCGGACGCCTGGCTACGGCCGCCCACAGTGACATCTCGGACAACTGGAATTTGATTGGTTGAACCCTCACCAAGGATGGATTTTCACCCGGCAGAAAACTATTGAGTGTAAAGAGGGAACTAACAACATCTATATAGCCTTGGAGATCTATCTATCTATCTATCGTAATACTCCAAACATGGCATGTTATACGTTGGAAAGTCGCTTTGTAGTAACTATGCTTTTCACTGTTATGCTGCGGTTTGCGGTTATCCATTTCCAATCATGTTTCTAGCTACAACGTTAAGAAGAAAAAGGGAAGAGACCTGAAAGGATTCCCAAAAAGGACACCCAGAAAGTCATATAAAACGGTATCCAAAAATCTCAAAAGTTATATCCACAAAAGACACTGAAAGACACTTCAAACGTTCCTAATGATAGATTAGGGGAGGGCGGGGAGAAAGGCGGTAAATAAGTCAATATCCTGAACCAATCAAATGCCCGTTCCAATTTTGTCCGGTCATGGCACTGTCCCCAACTGCACTTGGCACCAAATTGAGGGGAAACGCGTGACACGCGACTACAGTCCGAATTGATACTCTGTTTCTGACAATGTCTGAGGAGTACTTACATATGTAGGAAAGATTGAATTAGACTGCTTCATGCATCTACCTCTTTTGGCTTATGGCTGTATATTTTTGTTAAACATACAGCTATGGTCTTTCTGTTGGATTTGTTGCGTAAACGGCGGACCTGTGAATTGCCTGTTCTAGTTAGTCTTGCCTTCTTAGGTTTAGTGTCATAATACGCCGTCACATAACTTTTCTTCAATGACCGCCCGACATAAAAGATCCGTCTTCGCCGCTCGGCCTTCCGACCCCTCTCTCACTTTTCCATTCTTCCTACCTCTCTATCTTGCACTCATTGTTATTGTTGCCTCCACATCCAGCTCTTTCTGTCGGGATTACTCAGCCTCTCTACGCAACTGGCGTCGTGAATGTGTTAACGTATTTCACTACCGAGCTGGCCACACCACCGAGCCGGCCACCGCAAAACACATAGTAAATGCGATATATTACAACTTGATATCTCAACAACGGTGGTCTATAGGGACTTCTCCTTATAGCCTCCTACTTTCCAGGTGATATCTAGTCTCTTTAGGGGGTTTGAAGAAAGTTTATAACTTTATGATTCCGATATATATCTCTAGTTTTTAGCAACATAATCTCGGTAATTTTCGAAATGATGATAATATAGCCTTCTACTCCCTTTGAAATTGATATATGGTGCTAATGAGTCTTATCGATGACTATCGACAAATAAGGAGCTAAAATAAAAACATGGTTGTTGAGATATAAATGTAGAATATATCGCATTTACTATGTGTTTTGCGGTGGCCGGCTCGGTGGTGAAATACGTTACCCCGCTTTGGGGAAATTACCTAATGCAGTACGCTCGTTCTACAGGTGCCCGAATTGCTCTCCGTCTGCACATTTTCCCCGGATAGCCGTCCTTACGTCCTCAATTCGATGAGTTTACCTCCCAACTCGCGTGTACCCGCCCTAGTGCTTTGTCCTGTAACCGACTTTAGTCTACCGTATTCTTGCTCGCTGTCTAATCCAGTCGCAGCTTAGTTACCTAGTCGCTGGTGTGCCCTGTCACAGCTATCCGATAGCAAAATACCCATTGCTGATCGTCTCGGACTCGTGCTTGAACCTGATGATCAAGAGCTAGCAGTCACCGCCGATTAGCACCATCGAGCTCTCGGCCCTGAGAACCCTGTTTGAACCCGAGGACTTCGAAACATTGGAACCATCGATCCCGCAATTCCCGACGCGTAATACTTGTCCGGCTTCTGATCAGATCCAAACAATAGGCAATATCGCTGAGGTTCTTATCAGACAGATGCCCCTAACAGGTTTCTCGCTTTCTAAGTGCAGATCTACCCTCTTAGTCATCCCGACTTGGGCACGTTGACGCTTGATCGCCTGCGGTCGAGGATAGGAATCTGTAGCCAGATCTGCCACACTAGGGGCTGTGCAATGGAACCTTAGATGGGGCCGAACGAAGCGAGGCTTGCGGAGGCGAGCGCATTGGAACCCGATTCTCGTCATCGTCGTCTCTCCATCCCTCTTCCACTGCCGATCTGTCTTTGAAGCCACTACGGGGTGGCGCTGGCTAATGGCGAAAATACTGCAGTCTCGCATATTTTTAGTTGATACTTTATTCTGAGGCCAAGGATGGCCTACGCCTACGCAATCCCGCCGATGATCATGCGGTCACCTGTAAAGGACACCGGGTGAGTGGGTGATTGTTACCGGTGACCTCTAGCCCGATGTTTGAAACTAGCGTGATCTCGTGTCTTGGATATAATGATTACTTCTTTTACTATATTCCCTACCGGAGTAAGGAAGATGCACGGGTACACTAGAGCATCACACTAAAAGAAAAACGGGTATAGCGGCTTCAATCTTCTACTTTTAATATCGATCGACGATAAAAGAAACCTCTCTCTACTAATAATGACTAGCGTGATGCTAGCATGTAATTCTTAAAGAAGACCTCCACCTCCTCTACCCGAGGGGTTTTTGAGGCACACGGTTAAATTTTCAGCCTCCTATAGAAGCAAGTTTCGGTCGTCATATTTCTGAGCCGTGTCGAAATCGATTAAAGTAGCCTTCGAATCGCGCACGAGGAAATTAAATCGATTCGTATCACCATGTCGGACTCCTAAATCATATAGTCGAGACAATACCTCCCCGTAGGCCTTAAGGTCCTAAGTGCTAGTATGCCGTGCATCGGTTATACGTTCTATTAAAAACCTAATCACCCGACCGTTTTTAGTTAAGTGACTAAGGAATCGGGGCCCGATATTACGGCCGGATATCTATTGATATGCTATGATTTCATTCTTAATGTGTTGAATCTCCTAGGGAAAACGAGCGAACTTGGCAACGATAATACCATCGAATAATAAACATTTGACTTTATAAATGCCCGTTCGTAACTTTCGTCCGATCGAAAGCTCTAAGTAATCGATATAGGTTCTATGCTAGGTATTCTGAACTCTAGGGAATTGGGTCAGGTTGAAGCACGCAAAATGCGGCCGACCGTCCTTTGTATCCTTAGCCACTAGTCCATCGTTCTAGTCTCCTATAGGAAGTTTCGGCAAGAGGGAGACTAAGGAAGGACTAAAATATATGTCTTCCGCGCTATAAATGCTAGGTTCCACGGTGATGTATTTAAGAGAAAGACTATCGACTAGAAGACGGAAATAGCTTCGGTTATTTTCGTCGACCTCGGCTTAGAGTAATTCGATTTTTGGTTAGCTACCTATTTTAATGATAGAAATTGGAATCAAGAGGAAAATTCCTAGTATAGTAGCTTAGGACCGTATTCAAATCTAGTATCCTCGGTGCTATTTATTTTTTGATGATGACCGAGAAACTAAGTAAGTAGACGTTCTGCCGATCTTGCAACATCGAGGTATTATTAGTCTACGAAACTTAGGTCTGAAATAAGGAGACGGCGCTAAAGGGGTAGGGTTGTATTAATGCATTTATAACGGCATTAACACGTCTAAGAAATCTTAGATTGGCTGTAGCGTACCTAAACTATCGTGAGCGATACGCTAGATCTGAGTTACTAGATAAGCACTTGCATTTATAGGCGCCTATAAGGAGCTGGAAGCGCCTTTTTGTTTCGGGTCTAAGCTATAGCACGTACGGTATATAGAGGAAGAGACATATAATATAGCGCTTCCACTTTTAATCCCTAAACTATAATCGTTCGAAGCTTAACTACGAGAGTATATACGAGAGTGTAAGTTTATACGACTCGATCACGATGTAGTTATATGAAGATATTTTGCTGATTATTCTAGATATAAGCCGTGAACTACTAGGACATCAACCTAGACAACGTAGCCTAGACGTCGAAATAGTAAGTTGACATTATCTAGATAGATTCTGATTTACGTGCTTTACTAATCGGGATTGAATTGATCAAGATGTGTACCCAATTTTACCGGATGTACATATGTGGTTGTAGGAAGAATGAAGAATTCAAATAATGTGAGGAATGTTAAGGCACAAATGTCAAATGTTCTCTAGTGAAGTTGGAGCTATTGGACCCCTCCGTCTATATATGTGCACGGCACATGGTGAAGCCCGGCAAGGACGAAATGCGCCGATAGAAGATTGTTCGATAAGAAAGGTGAAGAGCTAGGAGAAGTGAGGACTTGGTTAGTTGCTGCTCTTGTACGGTACAGTAGTTTTCGAAATCAGCTATACCTCGACAAACACACAAGTCCTCTCCCGGATAATATATCCGCAAAAGAAGAAATTTGATTGGATGGTGCTAAAATTAGCCCATTAAGTAGACCGCTTTCTATATTCATACCTTTCCTTACGTTACATTCACGTGGCCTCGAGACGTATTTTACATGTAACTCGTATACACAAGCGATCTGTCCCTGCTTCTTGTTCTTCGGCATAAATCTCCCTCCCTCAACCACCCAAGGAAATTTGGAACTCAACGCAAAAATTGACATGGCTCCAAGGCTCCCTGCTTCAAAGCTCAATTTTATTCGTGACATGATAGACAGCCATTCATTTTCTACATCTCAAATGGCCGAAGAAGCTGAATGCAGCAAGCTAACAATCATTAACATCCGCAGAAACCTGTGGCAATTTGGAAGTATCTACGCCCCCCAAACGCGAATAGGCCGGAAGCGAACTGTGACGCCGCAGATGGATGACAGAAGCCTTGTGCCACCACCTCCTAGAAAAGCCAGGGCTCTACCTTGATGGCTGTCTTTTTGTGGGATGAGTTCCAGACATTGGTCACTGTTTCCAGCATCAGACGAGCCCTTGTTGCGAAAGGTTGGTCCAAAAAGACTGCTCGACAACGCGCAAGAGAGCAGAATGCCGATTTGCGTGACTATTACTTGCACAACCTATCCGACTTTCAATCGTATCACCTTGTATATGTTGATGAATCCGGATGTGATAAACGAGCCGGTTTTAGACGAACGGGTTGGGCACCGCTTGGCAGGACGCCTTTACAAGTAACGCAGTTTCACCGAGACCAGCGATATCAAATATTGCCTGCATATGCTCAGGATGGCATTGTCCTGTCCCGTATTTTCCGTGGCTCCACAGATGCTGCCGTATTTGAGGACTTTATTGCCCAGCTTCTCCAGCATTGTGGACGATGGCCGGAGCCTAAATCCGTACTGGTCATGGATAATGCATCATTTCACCACTCAGAGTCGATTGCGCAAATGTGCGCGGAAGCTGGTATGAAGTTGGTCTATCTGCCGCCTTATTCACCTGATTTAAATCCGATTGAAGAGTTTTTTGCTGAGCTCAAAAGTTTCATCAAACGTAATTGGACCTATTACGAAAAGGATACCGGTCAAGGTTTCGATGTTTTCCTCGGATGGTGTGTCAATATGGTCGGCGCAAGGGAAGAAAGTGCTCAGGGCCATTTTCGTCATACAGGTTTGAAGATAGAGGTTTTGGAAGGGTCAAGCCATGAATAATGATGTGAGGAAAGAGAGCGCATTATGAGGTACTGCATGGGACAAATATTCGCGCAACATACATGAAGTCGAGCAGAAGAGAACCAACAATCGACTAGATCAAAACTCGTGGCCTTATATCTAGAATTCGCCCCTATTCGCTGAGTTGCCGTTCATGGGTCGCAGCGCTGTGTCATGACCAAAATGTTATCAGTATAACACCCCTCGTTTATTGAAAATTTTGACAGAAGCAACCGCCTGTAGCACGCTGATAGACAATCGACCGTGGGTTCTCTACGTCTACAGCAGATATAGTACAGTAGAATTCGAAAACGGATTACCCCTTTAACACACGCCTTCTTTCCCAGCGCTCCACCCAAGCCGCGCTAATCCTAATTCACTAGGAAAGTCTCCACTCTCTTTGCTTGGTGTATCTCTGGTAGATCGAGAAAATTACCGTAATTACAGGTTGCGGCACCGGGTGAACGACACCTGCGGAAACTGTTCGTGGCCCTACCAGATTTTGCAAATACTGTAAGAACCAGTACTGCTTTCGATAACTCGGAGCAGGCCATTCTCGAAGTGGTGAGACCGGGAGCTGGAACACAAAAGTCATCAGCGCCGCAAAGGTCAGGCCACAGACGGGCCGATAGCCATCCGAGCCCCACCAAACCGGATAATGCGCATTTGCCCGCCTGTGTTTGGCTGCCTGGAACCTTCCTGCATGTGGTATGTTCAATTTAGCAGGATTAGGATTTAATAGTAGGGAATATACTGTACACTACATAGCACATAGTACTCTCGCCCAGATCCTTTCTTTTTTTACTCCCCTCTTCACGAAATAGTCTTCTCCTTCTCTCAGCCTCTGCTTCTTCTCTCTTATTCAAGACCTGCTAGGAAGCACAATGTCTGTGTCTCCTCCGCTTTTTTGCACCCCCCCCCGGGTGGTTGAATTATACTCTTTTGTGGAATTTGTCGCATATTGACCCTTTTTCTCCTAGGAATTCTACCGTGCTGCCCCCCGGCACCTATTGGGGCCAATATCAGGATATCACCAAATTCAATACCCACCTGAGCGTGGCAGAGAGATTGTGGGTCGCATGGTATGCGTGGGTGCAGAATGATGTCCTGGCCACCGGCATCATGTCCTTCGTCATCCACGAGTTGGTCTACTTCGGCCGCTCTCTTCCGTGGATCTTCATCGATAGCTTGGGTTTCTTCAAGAGATACAAGATTCAAAGTGTAAGTGGCAAGCCTAACACCTGGCACTAGCCGAAATCAACCCAATTCCAGCCGCCATCGAAACTAACATTCTGCTTCAGAGCAAAGTACCTTCATTACGCGAGCAATGGGATTGCGCCAAGTTTGTGCTTCTGAGCCACTTCACCGTCGAACTTCCTCAAATCTGGTATGTTCCTGCCCTCGACGGAGTGGTATTCTACCTGACGTTTGCCTCTCGGGCCCGATTGAGTAGTAACGGCTCTTCTAGGCTTTTCCACCCAATGGCCCAGTTCTGCGGTCTATCAACATCGATTCCTTTTCCGTCTCCCTGGACTATGACATATCAGATTGCAATATTTTTCGTGATGGAGGACACTTGGCACTATTTTATCCACCGAGCTCTTCATTGGGGTCCACTCTACAAGGCTATTCACAAAATTCACCATCAGTATTCCGCACCATTTGGTTTGGCCGCCGAATATGCTTCTCCTATTGAAGTGATGATTCTCGGCTTCGGGACCGTCAGCTGCCCGATCCTCTGGTGTGCTTTCACCGGTAACCTGCATATTCTCACTATGTATATCTGGATTGTGTTGCGCTTGTTCCAGGCTATCGATGCCCACAGTGGCTACGAATTTCCTTGCAGTCTTCACCATTTCTTGCCTTTCTGGGCTGGTGCTGATCATCACGACCTCCACCATGAGAAATTCATTGGGAACTACTCAAGCAGCTTCCGCTGGTGGGACTACCTCCTTGACACCGAATACACTCCGGATGCCCTGAAGCGCCGAAGAGGGAAAAAGGTGAAGGCAAAGAAGACACAATGATCTGAACGTTAGC
This sequence comes from Penicillium egyptiacum, assembly GCA_911456345.1. NCBI lineage: Eukaryota > Fungi > Ascomycota > Eurotiomycetes > Eurotiales > Aspergillaceae > Penicillium > Penicillium egyptiacum. The sequence goes on from CAJVRC010000900.1 coordinate 410,914, forward strand.
AGTGACGGTCTGCCTATTTTCTCTTCAATTTGGGCGTTGGCTCTGTCTGGAGCTATTTACCTGATAGATGATAGCCTTTCTTATGGTACTGTTCAAGGGTTGATTTACCATGACTAGACTTAGCTATTCTTGAAACTAATTGGTCTTCTAAACATCGCTAAACTCATGCCGTAGCCGAGAGATTCATGGCAAAAGATGAAGCGGCCTGTCTCGATTAATATACGATTTGTGGCTCTGTGATGAGAACTGACTCTTCGAACAATTTTAGAAGAACGTCCATGGCGCGTTTATGAGTGCTAGGACATGATTGGTCCTCAGCTACTCCTTGCTCCACTTTGGAGAAGCATAATCCCCTATAGTAGCATTGTGCTATATACTGGCCAGTTCAACACAATTTCGAGCCGGTATGAATCAGCATCGTACTAGCTTTATCGATGTCGGCGCTTTTTACGTTCGGCACAGGGAAAATGGACATCAACAACGATGACAGCAACTCCATCAATTTGAGACTCATCCAAGCTCTGCCGCTGCTGGCCGCCCCCCGCCGAATATGAACCACGCAAAAATAGACATATAAATGACAACTATAACCTCTTGTGATCACGACCAAGAATGAGAGGATTCAGAGAGTTCGGCATCTTGAGTATTTGTGTGCACCCAAAGATCTGTGCGTGGAGCAGCATAATCACGCTGCTGGGTATACCGCGATACATTTCTTTTACACAGGGGGCTACGAGACGGTTATCCCGTACTTTCAAAGGCTTACAATCAGATTGAGTGCTGAAACGGAGCAAAACCAGGTTTCAATAAGTAAGTGGAGAAACGGGAGTCAAATGAGGGATATCGACAAGTGCAGAGGTGGGAAGGAAGATGTTTGGTTACTTTGCGGCCTGGTCACTTAGTAACCCCTGGATTATCGTATTTCCGTCGAAGATAGGTCTTGGCGCGTCTGAAATGCTGTCCTGCAGGAGTTAACTAGGCTGCAGTCCCCGTGTGTATCAGTCCAAGACAGCACGTGCACTCGGCCATTCCTGGGAGTGGTAAGGTGCACGAACCCTGTATAGGTATTACGCACTAATCATAAGTCATATCACGTTATGGGCTACACGACGTGTTGGTATTTGAACAGAAGAAGCTCACTGTAGTATGACGTGCCTTAAAGAAAAGGGTCACAGTAAGAAAGAATCAAAGATAACAAAATCATGAGAGTGATTTCGAGCACACCTATATTGGCTAGTGCCGATGCCTGTTTTGGTGTTCGTATGATTTTGTGTTTCGTTAGGCTGAGGAGGCTGGTTTCAGGCAATAATCTCAAAAAAGAAAAGAAAAATACAAGGTTGTCCGTCACAATCCTAGTTATTACCTATTTCGTTCGCAATCCTCGGTTGTTCACAACCGGTGACAGGCAAATGGGGCCGTGTTGTAGCATGTGGTGGGTCCATTCACAGTATAATAGGTCTGTCAAAAGTTGCTACAGGAGGTGAAACCATTTGTCACGGATATATCCAACTGTTCCTGCTGCATCAATGTACTGTAGTCGAAAACTGCGGAAAATCATTGCGTTGGAGATATTTCGCGCCAGGACCGAGTCGGTGAATCCTCGTAACACCAAGATCTCTAACGCATTTTAGCTTTTCCTAGGCGACGAGCCGAATATGGAGGAAATGGAGCAGAGAGCATCTAAAGCTCGTCAGTGAAGTCGCGAGAAAGGAATGTTGAACCGACTACGTTTATAGTAGCCTGAATGTTGAAAATGGGCGCTGGCGCAGCCGTTACGGAGGTAGCCTGAGCCAGAGTGAGCATCGCTGCTAGTAACATGGGTTGCATGGTTATCGAAAGAGGACATTGTGGACGTCTGGGTTAGGGGACTGCCCGCTTTATATCTGGACTGTACCGACTTTGGTGAGGACAACGACCGGTCGGTTTGAACGGGGGTCATCAACTCGATCAAGTAATTGCACCAACTTCTTTTCCTCGGGTCAGAGACGCTGAGGCCCAATGGTAAAATATTTTGATCAACGCCATATCGAGTTTCAAAAAGTTCCGGGTCCATCCGGATTTCCAGCCAGCAGATAACAAGCAAATAATAGTTGGACGGTGTAGTTTGAGGAACACAAATGCGTTTCTGTTCAATTACAGGTCAGGATACACCTTTAGGCTTAACCACATATGCATATGTCCTTTATCTTCAAGATATGTAATATGATCCGTCTGCGACCAAGGAGATCGTTAAATTGCTTGATTGGAGCTTCCTGAACCGATGTCAACCTCAATTTATATTCCTCGCGTGCTACATGTATATAATTTGTGTCAATTGAGGTTTCTGAAAGACTTCAACTAATCTCTACACACACATAATTATGAATTGGTTCCATGGCACTAAATTGTGGGTGAACGCAAGGGATGTTGAACTCATAATTTTCAAATACTAATAATATGCTGGATCTACGGGACGAAATGCACGCTTCGCTGCCAGCTCCGCCATGGTCGGCGATCGTCTTTCTATCCTATCCACCACTTAGAATATCCATTAATGTTCCCTCGAGAAGGCTTCCCATGGCACCCTCCTGTGATACATGAACTGCCGGCAGAAGATACGGTTGCCAATGAGCTGAAAACTCAACCATTGTGCTGAGACCGCGTCAATTGAAAGAGGCCTCCACTAGATGCAGGCGGAGTGGATTAGCCTAAGCTGGAGATACGGGCGTAGGTGCTATAGGGACGGTCAGATACTAAGACTAGGATATAAAATGTTAGAGTAGGAAGCGTCAAGGTTAAGTTAACTTAGGGCGAGGGAAATAGGGATAAGGAGCGAGAATAGGAGAGTGTAATAATGTAAAGAAATACTAGTTGTCAGGCTAGTCCTGTTGGTCAGGCGAGTTGAACAGTTGGGGGGGGGGGGGGGGGGGAAG
>CAJVRC010000900.1:413975-436537 GCA_911456345.1 Penicillium egyptiacum
AGCTCCCGAGTTCTCTTTCAGACACTTGCAGTTGTCAGGATGATCACATGGCCGATCCTTGGCAACCATCAAAGAAACTCGAGACAAAGAAGTTAAATGTATATCAAGATCCTGGTTCCGCCCCCAGGGCGCTTTTCCTTTACAGATAATACCGAAGAGAGGGAAGACGAAGCATCTTATAGGCACTCGATCGGGCTAGGCGAAAAGGGAGGGGACTTGGATTTGGCTATAGAGGGGAGCCATTTTCGGCGTCGTTTTAGTCGCTAGTGGAAATAGGGGGAACAAGTGTCGAAGTCGAGCGCCAACATCAGGACTAGAGGATGACTAGGCGGGTGCAGAATAGTGGTGTTCTAGGGCTGTGGGCGGTCAAGCGGCGGCTCTACGTCCAAATTTACGGGTGGAAAGGCGGCCGTTTCTGGCGGCGAAAGCGGTCATTTTCGGCGTCAATTCCACAGGTCCTCATATTCTATGTGTAATTTGCCCTGAGGACACTACGAGAAAGCAGCCAAAGAACCCAGCTGGGCCAATCCGCTTGCGAATGATTCGAGATCATATGGTTATTGTTGAAGCTAGGGCTGCCTCTATACATAGATGGATGGGCATATACACAATCGGATCATAGTCAAGCCAAACACGCATGTGCAAGCCATGCGCCTCATTAAGTCTCAGGAACCGAATCAATGGAAGAAACTTATAAAGAGAAAGAAGAAAAGCAAAATGAGAAGAATCCAAGAGCGGACACTATTCGAACGTCATTGAGATCTCGCCATCCTGATGTCCCTCATCGTGGTCCACCCAGGCGTTGGGCTCCATGGCCATGGCTCCGAGGGCGGTAGTACCAACCGTCGGCATTGTAGAGGCAGTTCTCAATTCTGGACGAGAGTGATGGTCGTCGTTTTTGGATTGTGGGGGTTCATGGAATGATATGTCGAAGGTCATTTCCATATCTTCGTGCTTTGGCACGGGAGAGAATTCATTGGGCCCATGAGGAGAATACTGGCCCGATGCTTGCGGGGGTAGCGAAGAAGTCCGAGAAACAGGTGGAAGTTCAGGCGTCTTGGATCTCTTGGAGGTAGGGGGAAGGGGCTGGACGGGTGGTGGTCCTGACGGAGCGTCCAGGTCTAGCTTCATCAGAGGCATAGTCGACTCCAATTCTTTGACTTCGATCGCCTCAGAGTGCAACTCGGCTCGAATGGCCTCGATGTCGAAGAGGACAGTACCAGGACTACTTTCTGGCTCATTTGCATCACGAGGGGCGGTGCTTTTGTCGACATCATACGTTTCCCATTTCTTCTTTTCGGCCATCTTGCCTCGCTTGAATATGCCGAAGCGCTTCTTCTCTGGCTTCGCCTCTGCTTCTCGGCGAGCTTCATCAATCTCCCGAATCAACTCGCGCTGTCGTTCAGCGTGGTTATCTGGGTCTGGATCCTCGATTTCTGCAAACTCATCCTCGAGAACCTCCCAACCAACTTCCCTCAGAATTCGAGGCATTGCCGTACGGTAATCCATATGACCATTCACAAGCGAAGTGACATCAAAGTTCTCAATGCCCGGTATACCTTCGACAGCTGCGAGGCCGGCGACTCTCATAATGCCGCCACTTGTTGCCCGGAAGAGATAGCCCAGGATCCAATCATTCGTGGCATAACCGTTCACAAATCGCCCAGACACCACACTCCGGGCCTTCAGGTATTCATCTTTGTTCGCCACAACGGGCGAGCCAAATAGGTATACATTCTGAATTAAACCGTGGGCGCCCTTCTCGGCCAGCTCTTTCAAACAAGAAAAGATGACACGCGCGCCGAGGGAGAAACCGAGCAATGTAATAGGCCGGTTGCCAAGATTCCGCTCTCGCAAGGAATCGGCCATAACGAGTCCGGCTGAGTTCGCGCGTGCCAACGAAACGATCCAGGGATTGTCAATCAAGTAGGCGAGCTTAGTGAGAACAAGTGGTAGTTGCAATGATGCCATCAGCGCCATCAGGACGGTGTTACCTAGTACTTGCTGCAGACCTTGTGTTAATGCCTAAAGAACCAGTTAGTCTACTAACAATTACGCCACATCTTAAGACGCTTACCTCTGTTGCCAGAATGTTGATAGTGTCACCCATGCTTCGAAGCATCTCAGGCTCCCATAGCACGGAATAGATATCGCCCATAATCGGATCGACAGTACTGAAAGGTAGACGGACATCATCAACCTTGCCAGTCATCCAGCCAGAGACCGTCACGATCAAGTTGACCTTCTTGTTATTATGAAGAGGTCGATATTCAAAAGTTTGAACTGCGCCAGTACGTCGGTGCGAAGCTCTCATTCCAATGGTGCTTCCACCTAGAGTAGCACTAGAAGCGATCAAAGCTGTGCCGCCGGCTCCTCCCAGGAATGCACCTGTTCCAGAGATACCCACTGTAGTAAAACCAGCGGCAAGACCAGCTCCGATGACAGGTGCCAACAGGCCAGCGGAAAGGCCGATGACCAGTCCGCCGCCGACCGTTGCTAAGCCCATAATCATATATTTCCGCTTCAAGGCCATCTTCCGGCGCTTTTCCATGTGGTCTGACTCATCCCAATTCTCTTTCTCTGCCTGTTCTTGCATTTCAAGGGAGTCTGTGACTCGCTTTTCGAACCGTGAGATCTGCAGCCATGTTACATCCAAAGCTGCGCCGACCCTCTCCAAAAGAGTCCGCGACCGAGCGTCGTACGCTGAATTTGCGATGAGTACAAGGAACAGGTCACAGAGGACAGTCCAGCGGAGATCGATATCTATGCGATCAGAGGTTGGCATCTCAGAAGGCATCTTGACCTCCGGGGGCTCCTCGGTCTCGTGGGCCTCGTATGGCGGGGGAGGATCTAATTCAGACGAATCCGTCTCTGCGGAGAGCCTAGATGGAGAGTCAAATTTCTGACTGGAAGTAGAGGTTTTCGGTTCACTCTCTGCCATAGGATTTTTGACTCGCGCATTCTGCATGAGCGGTCGCACCAGGTCTTCTGGTTGCACCCCATGCTCTGCGAGTTGCTCAATCATAATCTGCTCAGCAGAATTGATATCCATATGAGCATAGACTCGCCCCATGATCGCCTGGCCCCATTTTCGCATGGCGTCCGAGGCTTTTTGCATGGTTTTGCGCGTGGATTTCGTAGTGGCAATCGACGCTAGGTCGTGATTCATATTATGGATTGCCAACCTGACAACCCCCACATACGCGATCTTTTGAGTCTCGTTGAGAAGGTCTTTGGTGGCCTGGAGCTGGCTGATGGAATCTCGCAGCTCCTCGCCGACTAGACCGGCAGAGTTGCCGCCTGTCTCTCGAAACAGGTAGCTCGTATCCTCATCTAGACTTGTGGCGGACTGGGCATCTTCGTCGAGCTGCACCCGAGTATAACCCCTTCCTGCTCCCCCTAATCCTTGGTATACAGCCTCGTCGTCTTCTTCCTTGGCGCCACGAGCAACGAGTCTCCCATAATCGTCATAGTAGTCGAATTCCCCAAGTGCAGGCATCGTTTGCCATTCATCGGGCTCTGCGTCTGACTCTTCACTCTCGGGGTGATATGCATCAGGTTGGGCGAGGCGTTGGTGCGACCATTCCGACACCTGGGGGGATCTTTGCTTCGAAGTTGAGGTGCGGGACTGATCAAGAGCACTTGAGGCCTGCGAATACTCCGGGGGTGCAGGAGAATTGTCCGGAGCCTCTGCACCCTTGCCTCGCTCTTCTGTATTATTCGAATTGGCTGGCCCCGATTCCAGCCTGTCCTGTGACAATTCTGGTTCCTTCGACTTTGTCACAGCATGACTATAGCCCGTCGAGCTCACAGCCACATTCTGGACGTCTTGGCTAGCATTCTGTCGTTCGGGGGGTTCGCTGGGTGTGGGGTCGGGTCGGCGTGCTCGAATGGGAAGGCCAAAATCATCTACTTCATATGCGGGTTTGGCAGACACTGCAGCAGCTTCGGATGCTACTGGCTGGGGTGCTGATCGCTCTGTCTCTGTTTCATTCTGATTCGTGGGGGAATCGCCCTTTGTCGATTGGGGCTCGAGGTGGGACGTATTGGTGGCGTTCGGCGGGGAGGGTATAGGAGAATCGGAGGTGTCTACGGTAACACCCGAGGCTGCGGTCATGATTTCATGGACTTGAGGCTCTTAGGGGCCTTAAGGTGGTGTATCGGATCCCAGTTGTCCCTTGCGTCCTCACGTTCCTTCGCGATACCTTCAGGAGCTCACCCATCCGGCCTCAGAATTGTTGGGTTGAGCTTTTGAGTTCTTATCTGGTTGTGTTCGCCTTATCCCAAGTTTCCCACGTCCGATGGTGGGCCACTAGACGTTCATCGGACTTGGGCAATCTCCGCAGATGACGGTGTGCCACGCGGCGAAAAAGGAGGAGGGGCGGAGAGTGCGACGGAGAGAGGAGGGATCAATTAGCCAGTACAGCGGCCACAACAAAGGATTTGAGTCGAGTTTGTAATTAAATAGTTTAGAGAGTTATTGTAGAGAGAAATTTAGACGCATTGGGGAGGTTAGGCAACTAGCAAAAGGAGCTGCTGAGGGACCGAAAGCGGAAATGCGCCCATCGGGTTGCTAAATAAACAAGTCTGAACGAAAACAATTAGATACTTGGACATTTGAATGATATATACGTTATTTTGGATATTTTGAATATTATTGACCTTCCCTACTCTTCATTTGGCGATATTCTGGAATGTTTCACATTTAACAAGTCAATGCTTGTGAGATCTACCTCGGAATAGCTGCATGTCTACTCCATACCATGTGTGTGGCTACTTTATTGTATTTTGTTATCCAAAGCATGAGGAATCCACTAAATCGGAGACAGCGGAGTTTTTGAATTAGCCTCCCTTTCATTCCAGATCCCAGTTCTCATAATACGAGGTCATTGCCACTACGCTTCGCCTTGAGAGGAAACCCGGGTAAACAGCAAGGGTATGGTCTCTCACCGGCATCCGAAGGCATCCGATAGAGACTCTGCCCTTTCGATACAGGCGAGACAGTCTTGACAAATAAATCCAAGGCAAAGAGTCGAGCGGAGCGTGTTGATCGAAAGTTTAGAGGCAGTGCCGGGTACTTTGCCCGAAACTTCAGTAACAAGGAAAGACATGCGCTAGGTCATTTCAAGTTGAAGATCAACTGCGCCCGTCCTCGTAAACCAACGAGAAGGCGGGAAAGTATAGACTATGACGCCATGAATCGCGGGGGTACAAACAGAACATCCCCGGGGGTTCAAATTCAGATGTCAGACTTGAGTCACTTGATATGCAGTAGGCTTGCGGCTCTAGTTCTTGGCAGAGAGTTAGCTTGGAGGTTATCATCCTGAGGCGAAATCCACTTTGTCTTTTGATATGATCTGGGACACTCCTTCATCATGGCACAAGGTACGGCTTTTCTTTTGAGAAGTTGAGAAATTCTACTAATGGGCTCCTTCTCTCTATCTAAAGGCTCACAAGCTTCCATTGTTAAGATCGCCGGCGCGGGGTTTCGGCTCTCGCTGCTCCTCAATGCTGCCGCTTGTCAACTCGCTCAGTCGAGACTGGAAATTCATAGCATCGCCAAGGGAATCTCGCTTTTCACTCTGGCACTCAAGCATGTCGGGCAGACTATTGAGGACACCGATGTGGACAAGTCTCCAGAGGCAACAGAGAAGGCCTGGGAGATCGCCGGACAAGGCCAGATGATATTCATCGAAATCGAACACATGCTGGACAAGTTGAAGGCAACCGACAGAGACGACTATCTTATGAGGATCCCACTACAGGAGAGACTCAAATGGTGTTTCCGGAAGCAGCATGTCACTTACTTGCTAGCCCAGTTGGAATCTCTCAAGCTCAGTCTGATAGTGATGCTACAAATTCTACAGCTTGGCAATGTTATCAAATCCAACGTTAACGAGGGGGCTGATACAGATTCCCTTACCTCCACCGCCGAAGATGCCATTGCCCAGGAGAAAGCGGAATCTCAGAACATGATCATCGTCCGATATTGGTCTGTCAAGCGGCTCGATCGTCTGTGGGATCTCGTGGAACAGGAGATTTCGGATGCCTCCAATGACCTGACAAACCAGAGGATCAGTTCCAATTACTCGTCCAATACAGCATCGGCATCGAAGCCATTGGCCAGACGCTCTGATCCAACAAGATTCCCCATCATTACTCTTGGAGATAGCGATGTGGGACTTAGTGACATGGAAAGATCCCCGAAGGATATGGTGCAACTATCTGAGAGCACATTGAACCGGCTGCTTTCACTCTGGGTGCCTTTGATTGAACCTTCGAAATTACACCACGCCCGTAAGGGCTTCAGCCCATCCAACACGCAAGTCCAACCTCGAGTCTATGTCTCTTCAGACACCGAAGAAGATGATACCGAAGAGCTAGACTTTGATAGTCACGATATCCGAGGTTACTACCTCGAGGGATCAACAATGGACTGGAGGGAACCTCATTCACAAGAGGCTCGACAGCATGCAGCAGAGCTACGCCGAAAGTACTCAAGCTACCAGGCTCACGTGGAAAGCGAACCAGAGCCGGATGAACATCTCAAGCATCGAGATAAGACTTGCAGCGACTCGGGAGTCATCGACTCAAGTGACGAGAGCGAGCAAAGATCCCATACTCTTCGGCCCTCACACAGCACCAACCCATTGCAAGGCCGCCGTTTCCATTCCAACAGCCTCTCATCCAGATATCCTCCGAGTCACAGCAGTCCCGACAGCAGATCCCCCACATACTCAAGCGGCAGCTTCCCACCTCCGAACCATGCTCTACCCCGTCCTCCACCGCTGCCTTCACATGCACAGCCTGGTCCTCCCCAGCAACCATACAAATACTACCCAAACCAAGACTACGCCACAGCTCCCCGATCTATCCCAACGAACATGAACCAACCCAATAACCCAGCCATCACCATTCCCAATACGAATCCCTCTCCCAGAGTCCCATCGCCAAACCAAGTCCACTTCGAGCCCTCCAGGGCCCGAAAGCAGGCATACAATAATATCCCCAAGAGCAACAACAAACTCCAACCCCGCCATCATTCATCCGCATACCCGCTTTCCTCCTCATCGCCCGAGTCTAGTTTCCGAGCCCCGCCGCCTCGCTCAAATCAATGGTCCCCGTCGTCGCACCCACGCCGATCCTCGCGTGAAGAAGCCAAGGATCGACATAAGGCGTTGACTCGTAATGCTACAAGGGGGTTGGTGGGGATCGGGGCTATTGCTGGGTTCATGGATGCGCTAGAGGCATTTTCAATTCTGTGATTTACATTGCTTTGCTTTTACGCTTTTCCTTTGTTTTGATGTACTGGGCTTGTTGATTTTCCCGAGGAGTTGAATAGACCAAGTGGTTGGTCCTGGTTTCGGTTGGCTTTTGATAACCATGTTCTATCCATTTGACGAACCTGTTTTGATTAGCACTATTTGCATAAACTATGATTAATGATCCTCCTATGCGTTATTACATGTGACTAACATCTGTTTGCTCGGATCTTTCTTAGATCCCGCTCCACCGGTGTGATATACAGCATACTCTCAGACGAGTTAAAAGACCCCACAAATAGCGGGGAGGAAATGTATCACATTGGAATACAATGACAAAGCATTCGCAAGTTAATCCAAGAACCCCCAAGGCCTATCCTTTTTCCAGATCAAACTCGGGTTAGGTTTCGGCTCGGACCCCGAACTCCAGGGGACAAGAGACAGCAGCCAATGCCATCAAGAACGTATACCAATGCAACATAACAGCATACACAATAGCGCAGAAGGAATAGTCAAAGTCCCGAATAAACCCCGTCGGACCCATGCTCAATACATCAATGATCCCCGACGGTTCCATCTCGGAATTTCCGATTCTCCCGAGCCTCCGACAGTGCTTTGCGAATATATTTATGTCGGGTTAAATGGGGCTTGGAATATTCTCTCTTGGTTGGGAGTTTCTTCTCTTGTTCTTTTTCTTTCATCCTGCTGACTTGAACTGCGGTTTTGTTGCGCACTGGTAGTTATGTCTCCTGCCCTTTGAAGTGCTATACTCCCATCTATCAGGGTTGAGTTAGCTGAGCTCTACCCTTTCGGATCTTCTCTTTCGGATCTTGTTCTCATATCCTGGTAAGTATAACATAATTCCTGCTGATATGGTTACGGGATATCGATTTAAAATATTAACGAGCTGATACGTATATACAGTTCATACTTATGATCTATGGCATTACATAGACTCACACACATGTCCAGCATCCCCCGGGGGTTCATTCATTTCAGGACTCTTATCTCCACCTCAAAACTCAGGCAAGGGCTGCACCCCAAAAATACTCCCTTCAGGAAGCCATCCATCCAACTCCATGCCCGCCCTACCCGTATGCTGCCCAGCAGCACTAACCGGAATCCTCTGCGGTTCATACGAAAACTGAGGCGGCAACGTCGACTGAGCATGCGACACCGGGGGCTGATAACCCGGCGCACTCATAGGGTAGAAATGCGGGTTATGCCCGCCGTCCATGGCCCACATACCCGCACCAGCCATCGGTACGTACCCGTCACGCATGCTGTCTATGGCCGGCTGCATTGGGGGCATAGGGATGACGGGGAAGGAGTCCATGGTTGACGGGACTCGGTCCAAGTGTGTATCTTGGCCTTGATTTTGGGTTTGGACCTGGCCTTGGCTAGGGTGTGGCACTGAACCCGAGATAGATTCTGCAGCGCTGGTCGACGGACTCCCCGACACGACCCGGGACCCAGCTTCTATCGCTTCACTCTGCCGCCTCTCCAACCGATCATACCAATCCCGACCCTTAACGCCCACCACATGATACCACCGACTGGGGATAGGGTACTTGCCGCTGCCACTGGCCTCGCTTAGCTTGTTGGCTAGGCCGTCTAGGTAGAAAGCCACGTTCACGGCCTGCGGCGTGACGACTTCCCCGAGAGCACCGGTTCGCACGGAGAAGTGGATTTTCAGCAGGGATGTCACGGCCATCGCGAACCGCGTGTACATGAGATTCGGAAGTTTACGCATCGTGTCCGTGCTGCAGGTCAGCACGGCGTCCAGCAGCTCATGTGCGGCGTTCATCCATTTCACCTTGATGTCGATGCGGATTGCGCTGAGTGGGGCGTCCGGTGCTTCGCTGCCGCTGTTCCCTTCTCCGTCGAGGGTCGGCAGTGTGTAATATCGTCGCTTTATTGCGTCCGGGTCGCGATAGCCTTCTCCTACGCCGAGTTCGTACATCGCTAGTACCGTGGAGCGGTATTCGAGGATCATGGGGACTGGTTTGATGGAGTTGGTTAGTAGTGGACGCACCATGATACAAAGTGAGAGGACTGGTATTTCTTACCGGTGAGCATTTCAGACGGAACATTCTTCTTCCACGTTTCGAGCCGCTTGTCGAACCAGCGTAGCACGGCTTGGACCCGCGATTCGGTTAGGGGCGATGTGGTGCTGGTGTCGTCCAGACCGAATGAGGACATTGCTTCATCGGTTATCCGTTGCAGCTGAAACCATATCGCCACGTGCTGGTCTGTTCGATGGGGCGAGTTTTCTAGGTGTTTGAGACACTCGGTCATCCAGTCGTTGAACTGGAGCAGATTCGGGCGACGGGTTTTCATCGCAACGCTCGAACCGAGATGGTAGCAGCCGAGGACTGCTCTCGCCTGCTCAGCTAGTAGCTCATCATGTCTGCTGCTCTTGCGATCGGACTTTTTCGAGACGCGACGTTTATTAGCTAACCCAATTTCTAGCGCCATCGTCGAAGCGATGTGCGTGTACTGATAAAGCTGCAGCTTCAATGGCGAGGCAGGCGGAAAATAATATATGATCATCAGCAGCAGCGCTTGCACTAACTCTAGTGACTTCTCGCCTTCGATGAAGAACCGCTCTGAATAGAGGCGGACCATCTCGCGGTTCAGCACGGCTGCCAGGCCTGCATCGACGGATATGGATGTCGCGGCAATCACGGAGAGGAAGAGGATTGGCTTTGTTTGCCGCAGTTGAGCTGCGGTGGTATTCGAAGGCAAGACGACCAATGGAAAGAAGAATGCGAGTTCGTGAATGAAATACGCCACCAATTGCTCTGCATCTTCGAGAGAGAGAATCCCCCGGTCGATCACGTCGTCCGCCGGAGGAAGCCTCTCCTGCTCCGGCTCACAGCGAGCTGACATACCCGCGAAAGTCGGCGGTGCCGAAAAGCCACCACTATCATGCACACTAGGGTACGGGGTATTCAGTAATTCAGGGGAATAGTCCATATAACGGACATCCTCGGACGAGTGAGTCGGATGATCCCGCAAGGCGAGACTGCTCTTAAAATCCGTATCGGCCGATTCATGATCCTGGACGTCGTCCACGTCGCTGCCATCACTGGAATCTGGCTCCTCTTCAGGGATGCGATTTTTCAACAGCGAACGCATCATCCGCATCTCCTTCTCAAGCTGGGCGACGCGTGAATCCGTCCGCTTCCGGGGCCGCCGTCTCTGCGGCGCCACGAAGACACAGGATCGCTTGCCCTTCGCACATCGCTGGCATTGGTTAGGCGTGGATGGGCTGGGGAGACAGCGGACCTTCAGACTTCGGCAAGACTCACAGGATCTATTTAACTGCAGGGTGGTTGATCCATGGGGAGTGCTTGATTCGCCTTGGGTTGTGGAGGTCTCTGGCATATTCACGTACACACACACACGCCAGAAATTGCCAGGGAATGAGAGTTATGGTTGTTTCCCATAAATTAAGAGCCGGCCTCAATGGTACGTCCGAGTAAGGATGGTTACTGTGTATATCGAGTCATTGTGTCGAGTGAAAATCGTGCAATGGGGGGGAACTGACATGAAACTCGAATTGACAAAAAGTATCCGATGGATTTCGATGCCAGACCCCACAAGGATGCGAATAAGAAATCAAAATTTTATCATGTGAAAGCTAGGAAAATTAATCGAAGCTTAAAGCAAAAAGATGCTAAAGCGATCAAGGAAGGCTAGAAGCCCTGGAGAAGTGGAGAGGAGAGGTGATAAACCCTGTTTCTCCACGCTCAGTGTCAGATTTAGCCCAGTCCAACATGGGATAGAAGATAAAATACATACAAATGTCTGTATTGGAGTAATCTTACATTGTATACATCAGATCGCGTGCCGAGATGCCTTTCCCTTCTGTTTTAGTGCTTACTCCTTGCCGCTTTTTGACCACCGAGGAAAACCGAGTACACGTGTTTACAATTTATAACTGACTCTCACGCTTCCTACGTATTGATTGATCTTGAAGAAAACAATATCTGATCCTTGATCTTACCATGGGAGATAAAATAGTTCATAGCCCTATAGGGCAATTGATACATTGTGGCCTGGTTTGTGAGGCATTTTGAGCATGATTCCAAGGTTATTTCCTATCTTGGTAATTAAGCTGCGCGCCCGCCAAGACCAGGGTCCAAGGCATTCTACTCCGTACAGTATATATCATCTGCCAAAAAAGTTTAAGCGTACTGAAAGAAATGAGTCTATGTTTCTATACGCAATCTTCATGTCTACTTTTTCTTATTAATGATTCTTATTCCTCAACATTGAATATCTAGACTTATCCCTGTCCTAATAAAGCGGCACCCCGATCAGGAAAATCTAAAATTCCGGTATAATCTACCATTCTTTCACGGTGGCTGGTTCAGGGAGGAAATAGGCACCAGCGTGAAGTACTCAATTGAGTGAATAAGGATTGAAAGCCTAAAGCTAGACATAGCGAATCATTATTCCACTCTATCTCCACCGAAAAGCCATTGGCATCGACAGTCCATTATTGGCCTATCGAAAGTGCCCGGCGGTTAGGACCTGCCCAATCGGTTCACGCGCCTTTTGTTCTCGCTCGAGCTTCCTATTTGTGGAGATGAGGGAAATAAATATCCATGGATTAATTCAAACTTTGGGGGTATAAATATAGCTTTACTAAGATCTTTCACTAGTTACCTAACTAATTACCTAGGTAGGTATAGAAGTGTTTATCTAAAGTTGGAAAATATCAACGGCCAATTCCCCGACTACCTCGGTGGAGTAACACCGTATGACTATATCCACTAAACACGAGGTCCATTATAGTCTTATCGGGATATAGATCGTCTTTACGAGAGTATAAAAAATAGGTATTGAACCATATCTGCATATCTGCATGCATGTCTCAGTTGTTGTCCACTCCACAAGGAGCCACAATGAGCACATTTGGCGCTGCCACAAATCAAGTGGATGAGCCAGAAGACAACTCGTATAAGCATGTGATAACGGAGCTACCTAGGTACTCCGTTTAGATCTGATTTTCTCGGTATGCCGAACAAGTGGGCCCTTAGAACATTCGAGCAAAAGAGTTGTTGTTTGATATGTGCTAATGTACAACGTAGGTCTGAGGCTGTAGGATGCGCTTCCAAGGTTAGTCAATTAGTCAATTGTATACATATATCAATGCCAGTCCATTGAGGAGATTCATGCGGTGCTTTTCTACTTACTATTAATAAGTTGCGAACTAATTTGATCTCCCATTTTAACAAGCATTTTAGCGCATGATGGTCAACGCCATGGTTTATAGAATAGACGGACAAATCCGAACATCTTTAGGCCTTGGTTTTGTGACCACCTCGCCTCTTTCCCTTTAATTACCCACGAGTATAACATTCTCCTAGATGGTATATAGTCGACATCGGGAGTCAAGACTAGAACTTCAAGAAATCGAAAGAGCAATTTTCCAATCTAAGTAAGGTTTCAATACCTCACTGCTATGGTCGGAGTAGAAAGATCTACCGATCAGAGTTTAGGCTCGGGCTCGGGATTTCTTCAAGAGGCGACCAGTGCATAACACAAAGGCTTACTTCTTGGGCAATCTTACATGATTGGCCAGCTTCAAGCTATGCAAATTAAGTTCCAAAATGAGCCCTGATTCGCTTGATCGCTTAGTCGAGTCTGGGGGAGGATCTACCATCTATCCTTTAATGCAGATGATGGCTCTTTGGGGCTGAAACACATAACAGCAAAAAATGGAGATCATTGCCGGGGACGGGGCTTCGTTCGGATCAGATTACCCGAAGGCTTAATGCAGGCCTGGTGTCCTTGATGGATGCACCTTTGACTGAAACTCGACTGAAGTAGCTGGCGAAGGGGATTTCTTAGTCGAAAGTGGTCCATTTTCAACATTATATCTATCAGCTCAACCAACTCGTGTAAGCGTGCGCACCGGATAGCGGTCTGACTGGAATGATGCCATAGGAGAGGACGTGCATGCCCCGATCATCTTCTGAGCACCACTTTATATCGATAGCAGCCAAGCAGTTCTCGGACTCTCGGGTTGGGCGACGCCAACATACACAGCGTCAGCGGGATGCGCGTCCTCGTCATCCATGGGGATATCAGTTTGAATTTTGCGTTTGACGCATAGAACTCTGCTAATATTGTCCACGCGACTCTCAAGATAAGCTCATCGCCATTGGGGCAAGTCCATGGCAGAAGATTGCAGACTCTGCTGATTCACAACTCCTTCACTCATTCCTCGTACTTATATTGACGAGACATGAGAAGACCATCGAGCGCGTCCCTTGCATAGTGCTTTCTTTATCTGATCTTCAGCAGGGAAGTCGCAGTATACGCGGTGATGAAAACCTTGCCGTAGTTTTCTTCTAGGAACGCATTGTATGTCCATTGGGGTTAGCTAATCATGAGGAAGGAAAAGAGGCGTTGCACTGGTATGTGAATGGACATGGCATGATAGCCTTAGCTTGGCACATCCGTTTTATCATCATGATTGTCAGTGCCGATCTCACTTGCCGGCCGTCGAGCTCTTCTCATGTCTAGTCGCTCGGGGATGGAAGGACACTGTCAGGCCTTGCATCGTCGGCTATGATATTGGCGTTCTTCTTGATGGCTCGTGCTGGATCCCTTGCATATATGTCCGGTGTCATCATCCTACCACGCGAGACATGCTGGCTTGACGGGCCGAAAGCTGGGGTGCATTCTTTTCGCTTCCTCTCTTTCCGAGTATACTTCTTGCTTTCTTTGAAATTTGATGAAACCTATTTCTAATGAAGCTGTTGAGTAACGAGTGAATATTTGCTAGACCGAGATTCTTTTTAAGTCTAGGTCCCAATAGAGAAGATATGTATGTCTCGTGTATATACAAACTTACACTCCAAAAAGGGTCATGACATCGATTTGCTTCTATTTGTATAACTACTATAGCAACCTCTCGTGTTTCTATAATATCTTTATAGTCGACTGATTTCAACCCCGAAAGGAAAGGCTAGATTTGTCGCTCACTGTCGGATAGCCGGGCTTCTAAGATCCACTGGCGATCGATCACCGAGACATTTTAATTGGCCAAAATTAGCTAACTAAGCTTTGATATAGAATTTTGTATAGGAGGAAATGGTGAATTAACCAAATTCGTATCGAGCGGAGAAATTCGTTATTGCTATCGTGGATGAAGTGAATCACCGGTATCTGATTACACAGCCATATTCGTTACATGGGGACTCGTTATAAACAGGATTAAATGTAAATAGATGATTATGTAGGGATAGAGAGCGGGGATCTTCGGCCTCTTCGGTCTTTGATAAATCGGCGTGCCGGAGTAGCCACATTTTCTCCCCGCTTTTCAATCCGTTGCGCCACTCAATCTAGAGCTACTGTACTCCATGTATAAAGCCCACAGGCATAATCTCACCTATTATTCCTATGTTGAGCATTGACCCTAGCTTTCATTCCCTGCATCAAATCCGACCCCTGCACTCGTCATGACTTCAGGAACGCTTGTACCCGTCCCAGCTAGTGACGAATACTACGACCTTGGCTCATTCGGCCATCCCATCACCACCACCAGCGCCGACGCCCAGATTTGGTTCAATCGTGGACTGATATGGGTATATTCTTTCAACCATGTGGAAGGCGCCTACTGCTTCAAACAGGCCATCGCCCATGATCCTGCGTGCGCCATGGCCTATTGGGGCTTGGCTTATGCGGTTGGCCCCAACTACAATAAGCCATGGGAGAAGTTCGACCAGGGAGATCTCCGCACTTGTGTGCAACGAGGATACGATGCCACGCGACAGGCAAAGAAATGCGCGGCAAATGCAACTCCGCTTGAACAAGCTCTAATCGACGCGATCCAATTCAGATTCCCGACCAACCAGCCTGCGACAGACTACCCCGCTCTGAACAAGAGCTACGCCGCAGCTATGAAGCCGGCGTACGATGAATTCGGAGCTGACTTGGATGTCGCCACCCTTTATGCCGATGCCTTGATGAATATGACCCCCTGGGCTCTATGGGATCTGTTCACCGGCAAGCCGAACCCTAAAGCCCCCACCATGGAGGCACAGGCCGTGCTAGAAAAGGCGCTTTCACAGGAAGAGGATGGTGCAAATCTCAACCCTGGGCTACTCCACTTGTACATCCACTTCATCGAAATGTCGCCCACTCCCGAGCTGGGTATCAACGCTGCTGATCATCTCCGCGACCTTGTCCCCGATGCTGGTCACATCCACCACATGCCCACTCATTTGGATATTCTTATAGGCGATTGGCGGCGCTCCATCGCCTCAAACCACAAATCGACGCTCGCCGATGACAAGTTTTTCCGGAAGTCAGGCGCCAAGAACTTCTATACCTTCTATCGCATGCATGACTACCACTCCTTGATCTACGCAGCCATGTTTGCCGGCAAATCTAAGGTTGCTCTTGACGCAGTCACTCGCATGGAAGCTACCGTGCCTGAAGAAGTCCTTCGCATTGAGTCCCCGCCTATGGCTGACTGGCTAGAGCAGTTCATGGGTATTCGCCTACATGTGATGGTACGCTTCGGTATGTGGGAGGAGCTCAAGGCCAAAGAGCTGCCCCATGACCAATCACTATTTGCAGGAACTACTGCCACTACCCACTATGCCAGAGGCATCGCATTCGCGGCCACAGGGGACGTGCCTTCAGCCAGAAAGGAACAGGAGCTCTTCCACCAAGCGTGGGCACGGGTCCCCGTGACTCGTCGCGCATACAATGGTAAAATCGTCGACGTGCTCAAAGTCGCCGAGTCAATGTTGGAAGGAGAGATTGAATACCGTTGCGCCAATTACGATAAGGCCTTCGAGGCTCTCCGCCGTGCAATTCATCATGAGGACACTTTGCCATACAGTGAACCTTGGTCGTGGATGCAACCTGTTCGCCATGCGTATGCTGCATTGATGATGGAGCAGGGCAATTTGGAAGAAGCAGCAGAAACATATCGCGCGGATCTGGGTATGGATACTTCTGTCATCCGGCCACGTCGTCACCCGAACAATGTCTGGTCGCTGCAGGGATACCATGAGTGTCTGGTTCGTCTGGGGAGGATGGACGAAGCGGCTGTCATCGAGCAGCCGGCTAAACTAGCCCTTGCAGTAGCCGATGTCCCAATTAAGTCATCGTGCTTCTGCCGCTTGGACACTTCCCAGTCGCCATCGCTGCTCAATGGGAGTCCCTCAAATGAAGAACCATCTAAGGAAAAATGCTGCGAAGCTTGACGTTTTAGTTTTAGATTTCAACAACCGAGCGTTTTTCAACAGGATCCCAGACGGCTTTACTGACATTTAACTGTTGAAGAATATCCCTTTGGTGTTTTCTCGTCATCTGTTTGCTTTTATAAGAATTCTCAAAATGGTTTGTGGTTTGATTTATCATTCGTCCATCGGATTACGCCTTTCCCCCCCCCCAATAGAGTGACTTTCTTGTTGATACTTCAATTGCATTGCTTGGACAAGCCCCGAACTAGAACTACATATTACTTTCGTCGCTCAATGAATTTTGCCAGAACAGGAGAAACAGAACGTAGAAATACAGGACTTGTATTCCTTCAATCTGTTGGTCTCTCTCATAACATCATTTAGATATGTGTTTGCTTGTTTACATTAATTTCCTCCTTCCGTACCTATACTACGATAGGTCTAAGTTGGTTAGATGTTGTGAGCGAAGCAGCCGTTCGTGTCTGCGTCCTCGGATAGGCATGTGGAGCATGAGTCTAATCGTTGGGTAAGAAATCCACAAATTCCCCACAAATTCCCCAAGCAACCTTGGAAATTAAGACGCCGGCCGGCCAATCGGAGTTTTCGATCAAACACCGAGGTCCTCATTTGGCGTGTTACCCGATATGGAAGGTTTTATCTGAAAATCATATCTACAACCCGGGGATTTCGATTTTCGTTGACCCGCGGCTTTCGCTACCCTTACCAGAGAAATGAGATCAAAGTGCGGCTTATCCGATATCGGGAAATCTGTGTTAAACCATCGCGTGACTTACAAAAAGAGGCAGTGATAACTATATGACTTAAGGTTGCGGTCCACAGCTTTTCTTTGACGTGGGATAACGTTCTACCAATTCGGTCGCTGCCGAAATTCTAGCTCCCGTTACAAACATTCAGACACCATGGGATCTATCACAGAATCTTCGTCTGGTCCCTATGAGACCTTTTCCAAGCGCGGCCAAGCCGCCGTTGACCTGGGCACCAAGCGTATAACATGGGACATCATTAGCGACATGTGGCATCCTCAGACCAACCCATCTGGCATCCTCTCTGTCGGGATGGCAGAAAATACCCTACTCCATGACACACTTCTCGAGTATATCCACGACAATGCTCGCTTTACGGCCTCGCTTCTCACCTACAACAACGGAAGCATGGGATCCAACGCACTTCGAAAGTCAGTCTCGCACTTCTTGAACAGACACTTCAATCCCTTCCGCCCAGTGAAGCCAAATCACATCCTAATGACAAACGGATGTTCCTCTGCAATTGAACACTTGAGCTGGACTTTTCTGAACCCAGGAGAAGCAATCCTCCTGAGCAAGCCATACTACAGTACTTTCATTGCAGATATCAGCCTACGTCCAGAAGCGGTAGTCGTACCTGTCGAAATGGGAGATGTGGACCCTCTAAGCCCGGAAGCTCTTGATGAGTACGAGAAAGCGGCACTGGAATTTGAAGAACGCACAGGAAAACGAGTGCGAGCTATCATACTCTGCAACCCACACAATCCTTTGGGTCGTTGTTATCCTCGGGAAACAGTCGACGGTCTCATGAGACTCTGCCAGTCACGTCAGATGCACCTGATCAGTGACGAGATCTACGCTCTCTCAGTATGGACGAATCGCGTGGATACCGATATCCCATTCACACCCTTTGAGTCCCTTTTGTCTAGAGACACGAGTTGTTTGATCAATCCCGCTCTCGTGCATGTGCTCTGGGGGATGAGCAAGGATTTTGGTGCCAACGGCCTCCGAGTAGGTGCTATTATCTCGCAGTCCAACCCGAAGCTACATTTCGCCCAGAAGTGCTTGTCGCTGTACTCGTTTGTCTCTGGGTTGTCGGATCAAATCACAGCCTCCATCCTTCAGAACGATGCCTTTACCGATAAGTATATCCAGACAAATCAAGAGAAGCTCTCTCTGTCGCACGAGTTTCTCGCCCAGCTCCTGGACAGACATGGAATCGAATACTTGCATGGATGCAACGCTGGATTCTTTTTGTGGGTGAACATTGGTAAGAAGTATATCGAGCTTCACCCCGAAGAGAGGGGCCAAGGCCTCGAGTTTACCGATATGATATTTGACAAACTACTGAAAGGCAAGGTTTATGTGGCCCACGGGACTGCTTACGGATCAGAGAAGGCAGGGTGGTTCCGTTTGGTGTTTGCGCATCCTCTTCCCTGGCTGGAGGAGGCAATGGCACGCATTATGCGCGCTATTCATGAACCTTGATAATATTGCTATTTTATTTTCAGTTTATTTGGCATCATTAGCTTTATCAAATTGAATGTCATCAAAGTTTGGTTTTTTCATTCCTATAGTGATAGCGTACATGTTTGTCAAGATAGGAACTAGGTAATATTAGGGTCTAAATTGATGGCTAGAGGGGCAATTAGCCGGAATGGTATTGAATTTAGTATATGATTCCCTTTCTTCTATAGTCCGATCTAGTTGGTCAAGTTACACCGGTGACGGGTTCATGAAATCTTATTACGTAGATATATATGTACAGCCTAGAGGGAACCTATCTAGTGGCTTATCTTTGGTGGCATTCTAGTTTACTACTGCGTATGACTCGGAAGATATTGGCCATGTCTAGGTGGAGATAAATTAGTGAACTTTGTCGTTTTCCATCTCGGTCTCCTTTCCTTAGGAGTGTGGCCATGCCCCGAAAGGATCATCCTCGCGTGGCGATCCTAACACGGTCTTTTATCTAGAGATAAAGGATACGAGCTTTGGCTGATTGAAGCTACTCATCAATGGTTGAAGCTATTTATCAATGGCCGGCCCATGTTTGGTCAAACACCGAGAGCTAAAACAGGGGAATTAGGCCGTCAGCTGGAGCAACGGGCTGATAGGACTAGAACAGTCAATTTCAAACGGCAATTGATCGTAAGGTTTGAATGTTTGATGGAAGCCCAGATGGGATAACCGAGCCTGATAGGTCTCTCCGCATTTACCTGAGACACCCCTAATCCAAAGCAGGTGACAAACAGGTGTCGTCACTCTATCAGGGCTATCAGATCTTATCTCTTTCTAATTCAAATCTGCGGGGAAGATGACGACCAGAGCCTACTCCGGGAGCAGCTCCCAAGGTACACCCCACTGCGCCGGCACCCAATCTGGCTATCAAATTCTGTAATGTTAAAGATTATAAAAGGAACCATAGACTCAATAAACTTTTCCTTTCAATTACATCTTTTATCCACCTGCGATTAATATGGCAGCAGATCGGGCAAGCATGGAGCGACATGGGCTTGAGTCATTGGCTGTTAAGGACAACTTACCTGTTGACCTCGAGAATGCAGCAACCAAAGCCGAGGGCGAACTGCTTGATCATGGAGCCGATACACAGCTTCATCGTTCTCTAGGGACCCGACATCTCACGATGATAGCCCTCGGTTCAGCAATTGGAATGGGGATGTGGTTAGGAAGCGGTACATCTCTCGTCAAGGGTGGACCTGCAAGTCTGTTCACTGGCTTCTTGATTTCAAGCTCTATGGTGTGGGCCGTCGGCCAGTCCATTGGCGAAATGGCAGTAATGTATCCGGTTCCGTCGGCTTTTGTACAATGGTCCACTATTTTCATTAGCCCAGCCGCAGGGTTTGCTTTGGGATGGGGATATTGGTTCTCCTATTGGATTACGATTGCCAATGAGCTTCAGTATTTTTCCCAACTGTGATGTGGATGCGATTGAAGACTACTGACGCTGAAGCAATCTTACTACATAGGGTGTTGTGACTATACTAAGATACTGGACTGACGCTCTTCCGACGGCAGCGTGGATTTCAATATTCTGGGTTGTTATAATCTTGATTAATATTTGGGCTGTGAGGTTCTTTGCAGAGGTGGAGGTTTTCTCGTCGACGGTGAAGTTTGGCTGGATGCTCATTGCTATTGTCGCATTGTTAGGTAGGACTTTTCCGTGTCTTTTCGAAAACTTCTAGCGCTGACTATTAGTAGTTGTTACCGCTGAGGCGCACCCCAGGGAGATCCTATTGGCTTCCGATATTGGAATGAGCAACCTTTCAACAATGGCTTCAAAGGATTTATCTCTGTTCTCCCGACTTGCGTTTTTGCCATGGCCGGCTCAGAAAACGCTGCTTTGGTGGTTGAAGGTTATTTTTGAGTAGATTATCCTTGTCATATTAGATATTAAAGCTGTCCTACGCGTTTTACATGAAGGCATTTAGTAGATGAACACCTGGATATGAAGTTTGCATTTCCGTTCATGTCTAATTTAATCTATCATTTTGAGACTGATATAAAAAATAATATTGGGTAAATTAGTTCATTGACAAGACTGAAGTGGGCATAGCCAAGGCTCACATTTCAACCACGAGTTCTTACCAGGTCCAGATAATCCAGATATATAATTCTAGGCCATTTACCGATAGGTGGATTAAATAATACAGATCAAACTCAACATGCAGCATCATGATAATGGAATAGTATTCTTCTTTCATAGACCTGTGAATAGTAATCTGGCCTGCTACGCACCCTTTGGATATTTTCCCAGTTCCTTTTTATCCCATTAAAGTGTTGTGTTCAAAAGCTCTTTGCTATATTATTCTATTTCATTCACTATACTTCTATATGATATCTTCAATATTCTTTCCTTCTCAGGAACCAAAGAATAGCCAAAAACACCGACGCGGCGATGTACATAAACCCAGCGAACAGCTGTGCACCCAGGTATTTACCCGTCGCATTGGTCAGCGCCAATGCAATTGGCTCTGAGAACGTTGATGGCACAATAATGCTCAACCAGACAAGATTCATCCCATGAGCGACCCTTTCCAAGCCAAGGATCTCTGCAACCAAAGGTGCTATCGTTGCCCAGATGTTTCCCGCCACAAGGCCTTCAGCAATTGCATAAAACATCAGAAGTCCATAGCACTCCGAGTTCACCCAGACTGCCAGGCTAAGCACGCCAGCAATAAATGTTGTAATGCCGGCGATGTTGATACGACCAACGCTGTCACTGAAGTAACCAATAAGAGGCCGGCCGATAGCCTGACCAAGATTGAGAATACCACTGACCAGTGAGGCTTGAGAGGAGGTGAGACCAATCCGTTGGCCATAGTCAGCCAGGCTGTAAATCAAGATGAAATAGCCCAGTATAGTGAAGAAGCTAAACCCAATCAAGAGATCGAAGTCCCGAGATTTCAGGATACCGAGATCCATCGTTGTTTTCTTGGTTTTGTCTGGTTTGTTTCGATCTCGGATCAAGAGCACACAAATGGTATTAACCGAGAATGCCAGGAGACCAAGTACTCTGAACGCCCAGCTGAGACCGATATTGCGAATCATTGCTGACGCCACTAGGGAATAGATGAAACCGCCAAAGCCAGCGCCTGATAGAGAAATACCACTGGCAAGAGACCGTTTAGATGTAAACCATTGTGGGACCACAGATGCGACAGGAATGAATAGCAAACCCATTCCCAACCCAAAGAGAATGCCTTGGGTAAGAAAGAGATGCCAGATTTTCTTAGCGAAGCTGGCACATATGAGACTCGCTGTTTCGCAAACGACACCCGCAAACATAGTCTTTCGAGCACCGTACCTTTGCGTGGAAATGGTCGCGAGGGGAGAGATTGTGAACATAGTAGTCAGGCTCAGGGAGCCTACAAAGGCATATTGTAGCTTCGTTGCGCCCTCAAAGGTCCCATGCTTGAGATAGTATGCCAAAAACACAGCATATGCGGAATTGAAGCCCCATGAATGTGCGTTCACGACTGCAGCGGCCACAGCGCATATCCATCCGTAACCGCCATCTGGAGGAGCGTCCGTCTCAGGGGGGAGTACCGATGATTCTTGCCCAGACTCTTCTGCATCCTCGACTGTTTGTGTTGGAGATTCGCTTTTTGAAGCGATCAAGGTGGAATCTTTGGAACCGAGCCAAGGAAGCCGACAGAAAATTGATGGCCCATTCCTGGGCGGTGCTCCCATGGTGATGCTCCGAGGCAAAAAAGAGACTAATCAAGTGAAAAAAAAAAAAAAATCCGAGGTATAATGGCCGGGTATGCAACGAAAACCCCCGAGGCAAGAAGAATCGA
>CAJVRC010000900.1:436613-452387 GCA_911456345.1 Penicillium egyptiacum
CTGGGTAGATTCTCAATTCAACTCTTCTTTTCAACGCGAAATAAGCTCATATATGTAGGAATATTTCGACGACTCACATTCACGATCACCGTTTATGGTCACATCTTTGCGGTATATCGAGTGAATTTGGCCAGACCCAGCATACAGTGGCTAACCTCCTCCAGTTCGGGGAATGAAAATGGCAGATATAACTCGTAAGCTCCAATGAAGCTGCTAAGTCATCTGTGTCGAGCCAACCTATACCAGCAAATATCTGCTCCGTCTAAAGTCGATTGGGAAACCTGTGGGTCCTATCCCGGCCTCTACTCCACACCATTCTTAGGGTTTGAGTTTCCATTCGCAGTTCAATCACCGACCTCACTTCGATCATTACGCTAGCTCCCATCAATTTTTGTACCTGAGGATCTGTTGAGACGTACGGAGAAATGATAAAGGGCCGATTTGTGTACGTTCAAGAGAAATAGTGGGGCACCAAGCACATGCCATATTTTCAATTCATCAAACCCCGATGCGTCGGAATATCGGAAAAGCACCGGTTGATAAATCCCAGAGATGCGGCGAAATATAGGACACATTCTCTTGCTCGTTCATATTCATTGAAATGTATTCGAGACGAACATTGATTAGGAAGAATGAGAAGAATGAGAGAAATATTGATACATATGTATATGCCATAAGCAAGGAAATTTGACAGGAATATTAGCTAGTAAAATGATAAGATTAAGGGATTGTTTGATTGCGCGAGCTCCCAAGATGCAACAAGCGCTGTTGGCACCGGCACGTAATCGGATTATCTTGTGCTCAAGCGACTAAGTGAGCTATCCGATTCAAGATGCTCCGCATATGCTCGCTCCTCGAAATGGCACCAGTCTAACATCATCAACGCGGCATATGCATGCCGCGTGGGTACCACCCAACCCTATGGCTCTAGGAGAAAGTCGAACAACTATAGGTCGAACAGTATCTACGTATTTACCTTTACTTAAGTGAGGGCCCTATACAGGCAAGATATCTCAATATACCAGGAAGGTAGCCTGCTCCTGGGGTCCAGCCCCTCCGCTGACAAGACCCATCCGCTGACAACAACTCCGGTCCGCCACCGGTGGAGAAACCAGCCTTTTGTGCCCTCGATGTGACATCTAGAACTTCAAAGACCGGGAACAACCATGTCGACCACCAAACCCCAGGTAAAACTCGCATGTCTGGCCTGGTACGAATCGGTGAATTCTAACCCTGACTGATCTTAGACTAACCATCGACAGCCGCTCTAGCAAAACACGCTGTAACGGGCAACACCCATGCGCAACTGTAAGTAGATCATGTGATTTTCTTAACTGTTACATTGTGATTTGCGCTGCAGTCTTCACTGACCACATATCTCAGTGCATCGCGAATGCGCGGGAGTGTCGCTACCGCCCGAGTAAGCGCGGTGGGGCGCGAAGGGGCGAGCGATATCAAAATGCAAAGCAACGAACCTCTGTTGTCAACTCACAGACTCCCGAATTCTCTTATGGTTCAACCCATGATAGCAGTATGCTCCTTGTTTGGTGGTCTTTAAATACGGTGGTGCTCACACTCTTGCAGGCTCCTTGGGAGATAATATCGTCGATCTTATCTACCCCTTGCATGAAATTCGAAATGTTGAGAACTTCGTGGACACGGGTATACCATCCGATATGAACCTAAACGCAGACCAGGAGATATCCAGTGGGCCTCCAGGTCTATTAATGCTAAGGGCATATCGATCGGATGCAGACCTGTATGTTATGCCGTGGACTTTTGTGTTGGAGACATTACTCATCTCTTATATCCAGGCTGAATGCGTACTATATTTTCATCCACCCTTATCTGCCTTTATTGCCACCTCCTGATGTGCCTCACACTGCTGATTGCCCATGCTCGGTGCCAGTGACGGAGATTGAGCCACATCATTCATGTCTACCGTTCCGCTCCAAGTCTCCACTGGGTCTGGCGTTGATGGCGATTTTGGCATTGATCCCTGTCTCAGACGAGTTGGACCCAATGCGAGATGCAGCAATTGCTTTGCGCAGGTCTTATTCAAAGATGTACGTGCAGGCTACTCTGGAGACTATCGAGAGCTCTGTCGGTTATGATGATGCTGGCCCGGACGGCTCTTTTATCCCTAGTCTACCGCCAGTCCTTGATGGTATTCTAGCCCTCCTTCTGCTAGCGGTTTATGAATTTTCCCAGAATAGCAACAGGAAGCGGATGCGCTCCCACGCTCATCATGCGTTGACCCTTGCAATGGATCTGTCACTTCATACTTCTGGTCCTGAGTGTCTGGACTCCGAAGTTAAACAACGGGTCTGGTGGATGACTGTGAGTCCAACGTTCCCCGTGGCTCTACAAATTGGCTAACGTTCAATGAAGATGTTCTTGGTGTATCAATCTGCAATATTGAACCATTCGGTAAGATGAGGTGGCTAAACATCATCCCCATCGCGTTGTATCGCTAAAGCTATTCTGGAGATCTGTCGGATCGAACAGCTGCCAAGTCTTGTTGTAATTTGGCCCAGCCGCATAGCTCAGCCCCCAGTAGGCCATTGCGCAGGTGGGGTCGTGGGCAAGAGCTTGCTTGAAGCAGCAGAAGCTCTCCTCATAGTTGAATGCGTACAACCAAATAAGGCCGCGGTCAAACCATATCTGAGCATTTTGGCTTTTGGTACTGATGGGAAAGCTGTGGGTTCCCAAGTCGAAGTATGATTCGCCTGGGGAGATTGGTGAACGAAGGGCGTCGAGTTTGAAGGTCGACATTCTGGTGATGAAGTCGCAAACTGTAGGCAAAACGTGTTCTCTGTCTTGATAGCTGTGCCCCCGAGAGAACCGCTAGTCTTTATAGACAGAGAAGAACTTGGTAAATATAACCAAGGTCCCCGTTATATTACAAAGTCTAGAGTCATGCCATTATCAAGGAGCCATTGCTTTAATGTGATTTGTTCTCGGCGTTTGACCCTCGTTTGCCCACTTGTCGTACTCACCGATTGCCACGCATTTCTACATATATATCCTTGATATCAGACTCTTTATTTTCGGTCTTTGTTCACCACAGATTAGAATAACCAGTTCATCATATGTTTTTACAGTAGGCTTCAACTTCCTCTCGGTTACTATACTTGAGAGAACACTAGTAGATGGACTAGTTGTTTCCGAATGGCTTTGGGTAAAGTAGCCTCCTGCAGTAGACCTCATATGTTTCAAATACTCACTCGAAACCCACCCAATTCTTCTTCATCCGTTCAGCAAAGTTGAAGAATTTGGCGACCCCCACCGCAGCTTCTACATGTCCTTCCGGATCTTTCACTTCCTCTGGAAAAGCGATACCATTAGCATAGAGTCCTTGGACTCTCTCAGCCTTGTCACCGTAATGAAACCCCGATGAATGCATGTCGAATGTGAGATCCTCTCCAGCCCGTTGTCCGTCAATATATATCGCCGGTAATGGCGAGCGTGTGTATCCGATCGCATAAATAATATGGGTGCAACGAGGTAAATGCTCTCCAAAAGCCAAATCTTGGTTTTGGCTCAAATCAACTCGTTCTATGATTTCCGGGTCTGGATTATTTTCCATGACTTCCTTGGCCCATTCTGCAGTGCTTCCTTTGAGCCCGGT
Organism: Penicillium egyptiacum; assembly: GCA_911456345.1. Classification (NCBI taxonomy): domain Eukaryota; kingdom Fungi; phylum Ascomycota; class Eurotiomycetes; order Eurotiales; family Aspergillaceae; genus Penicillium; species Penicillium egyptiacum. The sequence continues at coordinate 440,245 of CAJVRC010000900.1, forward strand.
GTTGTCGAAAATAATACCGTTGTCAACATACTTGGCATACTTGATTGGTCTGCGGCCAAAATTGGCAATTTTGATATCTCGTTCTTTCGACGTCGCACTTTCGTAAAGATTTTTGCAGCACAAGATGCCGGAATGAGAGTTTCCAATAACTGCCACCACAGATTTGCGGTCCTTTGGAAGAGCGGATGGTAGGCGAGAGCGAAGCATGCACTCGTCCAGATCAAGTACGGTCAGATTTTGATTAAATGGGTAGTGCACACTGGAGCTCTTGGGTTTAGAACCAGTACACATAAAGAGTCGATTAGTTTCGAAGTTCTGGTTGGAGGTTGACACAGCCCATACGCCTCCCTGACATCAAATCAGCTGAGGCTTGCGAACTAGGTTAGAAAGCCCACACACCTTCAAGGAAGCCTTCTCAACTTCACCTTCAATTTTTTGGACTTCAGAACGCTCTAACAGACCATTTACGAGCATAAGAACCATTTCCCCGGCAAAACTGAGCTGACAAGTCTTGTCCCTGTCCATAGATTCAAGTTTGGTCACAGCGTTGGGGGCAGGAATAGATCTTATGATCGAAGCGCAAACAGGAGAACTATAGATCGCCTTCAAATAATCACGAATTTTTGTGTTACTGCATCTGTCAGTAAGGATATGGGTAAGCTTCGGAAAATAACTCACGATGATATCTCTCGGTATACAGTATTGAGTCTTCCTCCCTCGAAGGTTCTGTCAATCCATAAAATTGGCTTGAGTCCTGCATCGCACAAAGCTGCAAGGGTAGCCAGCCCTCCGGGCCCAGCTCCTATGACGATGGCTTCATAGGTAGTACTCTCCATTGGAAATAATAAAAAGAAGGTAATTATCTGCGGATTTTGTGAGAAATGTGAAGTCCATTGCTATAGTATGACGTCATACCTTCGGATATGCAGCAGATCCCCACTCTGTCTCCACCGGTCCCGGCGATTGCTTCGGCGACGGATACTTAAGATATCGGACTATTTTGGGGTCATATCGATCATCATCAAAGAGGACTCGTGGTTAACTTTGGCTCCAAACCTGCGAAATATATGTACGCCATCCTCTAATTCAAATACTGAAGTCTCCTGAAAGCTAGCTTCCCCGTTTTTTCTTTCCGCTAATACCTCGTTTGCATACAAGGCACTCTTCTCTTCAAATCCCCAACAAACGAACCGGCCATAACCCGACCAGAATGCAACCCCTAATTCCCTACACTCATGGCATAAGCCCAACCCCTGGAAAGTCTCTATCATCCCTAGAAGAGCTCCTGCCACCATATGGATTTCCCTAGACCTAGTCGTCCTTATGACGGAGATATTTCCAAACTTCGTGATTGCTCTTGCGCTTGTGCCATTTGCTAACGGGCTGTGGATGAGTGTGGGTGGGTTCCTGGTAACCCCGGCCATTTTGAATCCGTTCTGGAAATATGTGGTTTACTACATCGACTACCAGGTGAGATCGAACAACTACTACCTAAGGTTATTTGACTAGTCTAATATTAAGCAGGCCTGTGCTTTCCAGGGGGTGATGGTGAACGAGTCCTCAGAACGGATTTTCTCATGCGGTGATGCGTGCCAATGCACGAATACCGCGAACTTGGCTGATCAGTGCCAGATCGGCGGAACGGCTATGTTGGATACTTATGGCTATAGGACTGGAAGGTGGGTGGCATTCATTGGTATCATTGCGGTATACAGACTACTCGGATGGATTGCGCTTCAACTACGCACGCACTAATCCTCCCCGTCAGGGGATCGCATCGGAATAGAGAGATCTGTCAGAGGAAATGGCATTGATTTTACAGGGTATTTACCCAGAAAATCACATGATCATGGAAAGGAGGATACCATCATGGACAAAAAGCGCTTATTATTCTTTGTCAAATTCCAAGGTTGTCTGTTTTGTTAATCTAACTATAGATGATAGGTCTACATATCATTAGAATATACCATAGATTTTGTCGAAACTCAGATGTCTGGCATGAGCTATCAACTTAGCCACTCTCCCTCTTCAAAGGTCGCTCGCATAGTTCGCGTTTCGTGAACAGGTTAGAGCGCTGAGGTCAAGTCATGGTCGGATGCCGAGGTCTGCTCCCGAGCTTAGCAAACATTGGATCCTTCCAAGGTTGGAATCAGAGCGCGCTAACCTAAGTAGGCACATGGTCCACGGGTCCACCTCAGCACGGGTCACCTGCCCAGGTCCTCGGGTGCCCAGACCTGGAGGTGAGTCATCATGTGGATGCTCAACGGCATGCTCAGTTTTACTCAGTGAGAAAAAAGCGGCGAGAGGTGGAGCACTAAAACGGAAAGGCAGACATTATATGCGCTCGTATTTTTGCCAGTCATTTCTTGCTAGAACCACGAGGCTTCAAACAATGTGGGAAGCGAGACCCGACTTCCTTATCTCAGCACTATGCCGTTCCCTTCAGCTTCCCCGGAGGAGCTGAATCTCTTTCCTGTCAACAATAATTCTCCAAATAACCCCCCACTGCCTACGAACCTGGCAGCCACGTTTCCCCGCCACTCGGCTGCGGAACCTCCGAGCTCGAGCTCTCGCAGCTGTGTGACCTGCCGCCGCAGGAAAGTCCGCTGCAACAAGAAGTCCCCGTGTTCGAATTGTACCAAAGCCGGCATCGACTGCGTCTTTCCCCCTCCCGGCCGTGCACCGCGGAAGTCGAAGCGTCCTCCGGACGCAGAGCTGCTTTCACGGTTGCGTCGTTTGGAGGGTGTTATTGACCATCTTAGGGGCAGTGGAAATACAGAAGGTGCATCGACCTCGACTCAGGCGCCGTCTTCTACGACTGGATCTTCGACCGGTCGGAGCGAACCGACTGCGCCCACGTCTGTTCCTACTGAGCCACAGAATCAGACTGGCGGCGGACGTGTCTGTCCGTTCGAAGAAGCAGATCCGAAGAAACTTGCTACCAATAAGTTTGAGAATGAATTTGGGCGGTTGGTCATTGATGAAGGCCGGAGCCGATATGTCAGCAATCGGCTCTGGACTAGTCTTGGGGACGAGGTAGATATCCCTCATTTTATTTTGTTACTCAGCGTAGTTTATACTAACATGTTTCAGATCGAGGAGCTACAAGATATCCTTGACCATTCATCGTCAGAGGAAGATGATACACCTTCACCAGAGTCTTCTCAGTCGGGCTCACATGACGGTTTCCTTTTTGGCTTCTACTCACTTTCAAAGTCTCTTCGAGAGTTTCATCCCCCCGCGCCCAAGGTCTCAGTACTTTGGGAAACATACCGGGAGAATGTGGCTCCTTTGATCACTATCGTACACCGACCGACTGCTAAAGCACTTTTTGCCGAGGCAGCAAGGAACCCAGATGCACTGGACAAAATTTCAGAGGCACTGATATTTTCCATGTATCTTTGCAGCATTGTCAGCATGAAGCCGGATGACTGCTGGTTCCAGTTCGGCGAAAACCGAACTACTGCTGTCAAGCGTTACAGGTTTGCTACAGAACAAGCACTGGCAAAAGCCGGGTTCTTGAATACACAAAGCTTGGTCCTTCTACAAGCTGCTGTCTTATTCTTGGTCTGCGTGCGACGAGAAGATGATAGCAAGTTTGTGTGGTCTATGACATCGATCGTATTACGCCTTGCTCAAAGCTTAGGCTTACACCGGGATGGCAGCAATTTCGCTCTGAAACCGTTCGAAACGGAGATGCGGCGCCGATTATGGTGGCATATCTCGCTGTTGGATGTCCGCTCGTCTGAAGACCATGGGACGGACCCGCTCATTCACGAGAGAATGTACGATACTTTACTGCCATTAAATATCAATGACGACGATCTGTCGCCCGACATGGAAGAGCCCCCCGAAGAGCGAGAAGGCTACACGGATGCTACATTCTGCCTTATTCGCTGTGAGATCACGAGCGCTTTGCGGAGAGCAAATTACGCGTGTCCCGGGGCCCAGTTTCGTGTACCTAGCAGTCTACCGCCCATAGATCGTGCTGGACGGATGATTCAAATTATCAGTGATCGATGTGAACAACGGTATATCAGGCACTGTGATATGAACGTCCCCCTGCAGTGGTGCGCCGCCACAGTTGGGCGTCTGATCCTTGCTAAATTATGGTTGATTGTCCATCACCCAATGACCCGAAGAGACCGCGCAAATGTGTCCCAAGCAACTCGACAGAGTTTGTTTCTAACAGCAATTGAGGTCCTCGAGTTTGGCCACTTGCTTGAAACTGATCCCAAGACCGCCAAATGGGGCTGGCTGTTCAGGACCAATATGCAATGGCACGGAGTTGCATTCGTTCTGTCTGAGATATGTGTCCGACCGATTTGCCCTATCACCGACAGAGCTTGGGCCGCTGTCAGTTCGATCTACACGGAATGGGCCGTGCAGGCCACACATAAGAAGGGCATGCTGTGGCGGCCGCTCGCCGCCTTGATGAAAAGAGCTGCTGCCACTCGGGCCAAGCAACAGCAAGAGCTGGTATCCACCTTCGGACCATTGCCCACCACAGCAGAGCCAATTCCAAGCATTAGTCATAACCACAGCCTTCCCCGCATTCATATGCCAATGGGGATGCCGAATTCGCCCTCGATAAACCGACCAGGCCCGACAGAACCGATTATGCCTGATGCAGACTACAATATTGACCTCAGCAATGGACCGTTGGATGCTCTTCGAAGCATGTTCCCTGAGACAGACCTCCTAGCTACTTCGAGCGATATATTCGATGCTCCACCCACTCAGAATAATATCTCGGCTCCAAGCTTGTCTTCAAGCATGCCCTACAACACAACCATGATAAACCCATTCTTGAATCAGACTCCCCTTGCCGACGCCTCTCAGCTCAGCTGGGAAGAATGGGATCAAGTTATGCGTGATTTCCAGATGGATGTTGAAAATGAAAATTTCCAACGAACCAACGGAACAAATGTTGCCGAATGGTTTGCCTAGCCTCTTTATAAATGGCGGGTCCTTTCCCGCCTGAGGCTTTGGCTAGTAATGATTTGATGATTTGTAGCGTTGGTCACTGGATGATATCCCCCTCCCCTCACTGTTATTATACTCCTCTTCTCTCATGCATTATCGGCGACGCTGTGTGGTGGCAACATTGTATACCCAAAATCAAACACAAATTTGAATTAAAAAGCCGTCTCAATGCATCAGTCAATAAATCTACCATTAAACCTTTAAACAAATAGGACATTCGTTATCACTTAATTGTATACCGAGCTACTTCCAAATCAGGATCTACTCCACCACGTGACCATAGTGAACAAGCTCCAAGCTGGCATCAACCACCCTCCGCTCCGCCATTGTCCTCCAACCCACCGTCTTCGCACCAATATTCTGCTGAAAGCTTCATCTGTGCTCTCTATATTCCAACCACCACTAATTTCACACGCCCAAACATCACCGACCTCCCAAATCCCAAATCATGGCTCCCAAGCGCCACGCGGCCTCAACTACCTCAACTACCTCCGCGGCACCCTCCACGCCCACATCCGCGCCCACAACACCGAAACTCTCCTCAGGCCCAGCGACTCTCAAGACCAATGCCTCAGCTGCTGAGATCGCCGGCCATGTTTGGCAGCAGTATGCATCCACAACGCCGCAGCGGACACTCCTCCTAGATGCCTTCATGGCGTTCCTGGTTCTTGTTGGTGGATTGCAGTTCTTGTACTGTGTTCTAGCTGGAAACTATGTAAGTTGAAGCTTGGCAAATGCTATTGCAGTTCTGTTGCTTTCTTCACCCTCTTTTCGCTTGTCTTGTTATACGGCGTGAGACTTGCAATTGGAAATCTATAGACCAATAACTAACAACTTCTCCCTCCCATAATAGCCCTTCAATGCCTTCCTCAGTGGCTTCAGTGCTGCTGTTGGTCAATTCGTTCTTACGGCAAGTCTGCGCATGCAGACTAGCGACAGCGGTACTGGTTCTGGATCGAAGCCGAGCTCCAAGGGGAAGAATGCGCGCTTTGCAGATGAGAGTGAAGAGCAGGGGACGGGTACTTCGCATGAGAGGTGAGTTTCTGTTGTCTTTTGTCTTTTTGGTGGTGATATTCAATGTCACGATTGTGTTCCCAATGCGACGAATACATATGCTGATCTGTAATTTCAGGGCCTTCGCCGATTACATTTTTGGAAGCTTGATCCTGCACTTTTTCTGCGTCAACTTTATCAACTGAGCTGTGCTCAGCGCTAGAATCCTCCGTTCAATACCAAGCTGGCTCATTCTTTTTCTACCTGGGTTTGGTTCGTTTCTACCTTCAGATGGGTGGGAATGTCGTCTCTTAGATATCCTTCCGCGTTGGAACCTTTCTAGCCGATCCTCGTTCCAGTCCTGCACGCTAGGTCTTTGAAGTGAAAATGTTGTTCATATTTGACGTACCTACTTACACAAGATTGACTTGTGGGAAAAGCATATGCTATTCATATCTATATTTCCTGAATAGCGTGGGTGTAGAGCAGACTACACTCGGAGATGAGCTGAACGAGAACGTAATGGCAATGGCGGGTATCGATTGAACAAGATCCACGTAGATGGATTTGAAAGACAAAATAATGTTGTACAAAGAGGACATTTAAGTCCCTAATGCTTTTCTTTCTTTTTTTCTTTTTTTTTTCACCGCAAGACTAAAATGCACGTCCTGGTCTCCGAGGCACCGTAGGCCTCTTGACCACACTGCCTCCAGGACGATTTCCACCACCCTCGCGGGCTCCATCGGCATTGGCTCCAGGCCGCGATGAAGAAGAAGATGAAGCAGTCAAACCGCCGACCTTGCGTCCCGGCTTGATGATAGGTTTACGCACGGCGGACTTTCCACCAACCTCAATTTCCCTTCTGCGGCGGACGGGATCGTTGCGTTCCTGCTCGCGCAATTTCTCAGCAGCAGCGCGTTCACGGTCAGCTGCCATCTGCTCTTCGATTTCCATGCGCTTGTTGAACTCGATTTCTGTCACGCGGCGGTCGCGCTGCGAGTAGCCTTTCTCTTTAACGGAGTAGAATACACCACCGAGTTCGGCGAGCCACTAAAAGACAGAGTTAGTTGAGTACTAGATATACAGGCGGAAATGGGGATCGGTAACTTACATGAGGGTCAACGGCTGTCACTGTGGACATGTACTCCTTGGCCGTCAGGATCAACTCGTGATAGACGACGTACTCGGGCACGTGGCCGATACCGTAAAGGGCACTTGTGGGATGGAGGGCCATGGTCACGCTGGTGCGGAGGTTGATGAACTCGCCGATGCCCTTTAGCCGTGCGGCTTGATGGAAGAAGCCCGAACAGATGCATTTGCGGATCTGGTCCCAGTCTGTGCCGCAGCTGATGAGGGGCATCTTTTGTTGGGTCATGATGTCGTGAAGTTGGTCTCGCACTTCCTTGGCGCGGCGGAGAGTTTTGGAGTGCAAAAAGTGCTTGGTGCACCAGGCATCGGAGTGACCGTTGGTTTTCCATTGAGTATAAACATGAAGAAGGGTCAAGTGGTCAGATTCTGGAACGAAGAATTTCTCGCGGGCTGAATCGGATTCCTCCTGTCGTTCCTTGGGACGATAAAAGACATTCGGAACCGAAAGCATTGCGACGATGGATAACATTTCCTCACTGCACTCATATTCATCGGAGGCCATGATTATGAGCTTGGCAAGAGGGGGATCCATGGGGAATGGTGTCATGCGACGTCCTAGAGGTGTAAGATCACCCAGGTTGTCCAAAGCACCCAGTGACCAGAGCTCGAAAAGAGAGGTAGAGATTGTCTCTTGTGGGGGAGGATCCATGAAGTCGAAGTCCAAAAGGTCCTTCACGCCAAGGGATTTCAGTAAAAGTATGGTATTGGCAAGACTGGTTCGCTGAATCTCGGGGATAGTTGAAATGTAAAGCTCGTTCTTGTAGGCTGTCTCCGTGTATAGACGATAGGCCTTGCCCGGCCCAGTCCGTCCAGCACGTCCAGACCGCTGGTTTGCATTGGCTTGGGAAATCGGGGTGACCTGGAGAGAGTCCATACCCATGCGCGGGTTGTATACCTTCAGCTTTGAGTAACCTGCATCCACGACGAACATGATACCGTCGACCGTCAGACTTGTCTCGGCAATGTTCGTGGCCACAATTACTTTGCGCACGCCCGGGGCGGCCTTCTCGAAGATCTTTGCCTGTTGCTCGGCCGGCATTTGACTGTAAATTGGTAAGACGCTGAGTTTCGGCGGATCATTCAGCTGCTTCAGTCTTTCTTCCACCAGCTCGCACGTCGCCTCGATGTCTTCTTGTCCGGTCATGAAGACAAGAATATCACCAGCGCCCTGAGATACATGAATGGCCAAGACCTGCTTGACCGCACTATCGACATAATCTTCACAAGGTGTGCGCGAGAAGTGAAGGTCAACAGGGAAGGTTCTGCCAGGAATGATGAATTCTGCGGCACCGCCAAAAAAGCGCGCAAATCGTTCGGAGTTCATCGTCGCCGAGGTCACAATCAATTTCAGATCCCTGCGCCGAGTCAGAACTTTCTTGAGAAGACCCATCAAGACGTCGGTGTTCAAAGCTCTTTCGTGCGCCTCGTCCATAATGATGCACGAGTATTTGTCAAGATCCTTTTGGGTGAGAGATTCTCGCAGCAATACACCATCCGTCATGTCTAGTATATAGATTAGTTACATGATCACACCAAAGTGGAAAGGGAGAAACCCACATTTGATCACCGTGTCATCACTCGTGCAATCCTCGAAACGGATGGAGTATCCGACGAGTGCACCGAGCTCAACATCCATCTCCTCACTGACACGCTTCGCAACACTCATAGCAGCCACACGGCGAGGCTGCGTGCATCCGATCATGCCGAACTTAGAGTAGCCATCCTCGTGTAGGAATTGAGTTAGCTGGGTGGTCTTCCCAGATCCAGTCTCTCCAACGACCACCACAACTTGATTATCCCGGATGACTCTCATTAAGTCTTCGCGCACGGCAAAGGCGGGCAGATACTCTCTCTGCTCGCGCATGGTCTTACTCTTACTGAAAGCGCTGGAGCCACCGCCTTTCTTCATATGTTTGGCAAATTTGTTTCCTCCTCCTTTGTAGGTTTCCTCGATAGGAAGGGCGACTGCACTGTCTCCTTCGTCCTCTTTGACGCCCATGAAGTTCCCTAAGGCTGTACCAGCGACATTTGTCGCCTCCTGTGCTTGCTTTTGTCGTTCGCGTTGCTGTCGGCGCTCATTAACGACCCTGCTTCCTTTCCGACTGAATACTGCCATATCACTTTGCGGATCCCGAACAGCGGAGATCGGCTCCAGCTGCTTCGTGAAAATCGTGCGGCCATCGAGAAAAGGCGGCCGAAGGTCGTGGACGAGCAAATGCACTCGAGTCGCTTCTTCATCTTCGGGCATGAAGTCACCGTCATGGTCCCGCCGTTGCGCCACACCAGAGGTGAGCATTCGATTTGTTTCCCAGTTGTCAATGTCCTTCCGTTTCGCGTCGCGTAGGCCTGGTGGGAGGTGTCCAAAGCCCTTGTGCCTTTTGGCCGGAGGGCCCGTATCGTTGCGGGACATGTCGTTCGGCCGGGCTTGTGAGCCAGGTTTGAGGCTTGAGTTATTCGCAACGTACGACTCAGTCTGGTCTGCGTGGGTTCGGGTTCATGATAAAGTGATTCCGCGGAGTCGAACCTCTGCCTGCTTAAAAGGTCTTACCGCCTTTTATTGCCAGAATAGCGCCACTGCTTTGGAAGTCCAATTTCTACCTAGGAACCTAGTCTTCCAAAAAGGCAATGTCATAAGCAGTACTTAGTCTCCATTTCTTATGAATATAACTTCTTAGTGGTCTTGCTGACCCGAAGCGACCTTTTCTTACGTAGAGGAAAGCGGTGGAGCTGGTCGTTATCGCAATCAAACATTGCAAACTGTGATATCAGTCACGTGGCTAATAACTTACTTCATGGACAACATATAGTTAATGGTAGTTGTAAAGTTAAATCAACAATTATTACAATAATATTGGAGTACCCTTAGGTATTTGAGTAGATATACGTGCGATTTAAAGCTAAACTAACTTGTTTGCGGGGGTGTAAGGTACATCAAGAATTCTATAGTAGTGGCCCTCCGCCAACACCAAAAAGCAAGCGCCCCGCATCGTCATCTCAATTTCTCGAGCTTTCGTGCCAACCACGCCGTGTCAAACAGCCATCATGTCTAGCCAGAAACAGATTGACCCTAAGAAGCAGCAGGGTATGCTTTTTCTATTGCCCCTCCAGATCTTAAGAATTCACGAAAGCTGATGCGAACCCCTCAATCCAGAGCTTCAGCACCAATACACCAACTTCAAGAATACTCTTCAGCAGTTAGCACAAAAGATCGGTGATATTGAGCAGGAGGCAGAAGAGCACAAGTGAGCCATTACCAGGGTTATGTGCTGTCCCAGCATAGTGGGATGTTGCTGGTACTGAATCGGGGGCTTCACCACAAGCTAGCACAACCAGCGATATCCCAACAAATACGTACAATGCTAACATGTTTTTTTTCAGACTTGTGATTGAGACCCTCGACCCTCTCGCAGCAGACCGCAAATGTTTCCGCATGGTGAATGGCGTCTTAGTTGAGCGCACTGTCAAAGACGTGCTTCCTACACTCAAGACCAATTCTGATGGGTTGAAGCAAGTACTGGAGGACATGCTCAAGCAGTACAAGTCAAAGCAGAGTGAGCTGGATACCTGGAAGGTAAGCGTATCTCCTGTTTCATGGTCATTCCTAGGCCTAAATCCATATCCCGTGAACTTGATACGGGCAGTGCTGACTTGGATTTCCCCTTTCCAGAAGAAAAACAACATCCAGGTTGTGCAGCCTTAGTGGCCTTCCTTTTCTTTGTATACTTCCAATTTACGTGTTCCCGGGTGGTGCTATCTGAGCGTGAGAGCAATAGGCTACCGGCGTTACTAGGACGGCAAAAGACTAGACATAATGCAGCGTTGATTTGTGCTTTGATGCCAAACTTGCAAGATTAGCTCGTTATCATATTTCAAAAAAAAGGTGTCCCTCAGTCCTGAATCATAGACGTTTCAGCTGCTTGTCGGACCTCAGTAATGCCATGAGATGGTAGAGTCTGGAGTTTGCATATACCAGCCCACGATAACTGGAAGAAAGCCGCAATTGATGGCTAACTTAAACTATCTAGTCAATACTTTAATATTCGTACCGAACTCGATATGCCTACATATGTATGTACATCGATGTAGCTGTTTATGGATACTTATGAATACAAGCCTTGATGCCTGACTTGACAGCAAATGACGAAGGCATTTATCGTGGGGAACCACCTACGGGTATTTCGTTGACCGTCCTATCATTACTGCCGTCACGAAAATTGGCATGGACCACGTCGATAACCTAGGAAGAACCTTACAACATATTGCATGGCATAAGGGTCGAATCTTTAGGGAACGAGTCCTTGCGCTTTCGGTTCCGCAGGATCAGGAGGCTAAAGATGAGGTGGAACGCAGGGCTGCAGAAATGGGGGTATCGCTCCAGTTCGTTGAAATTGTTAAGGGGGCGTTGCTTGAGTTCCTCGAGAATGTTCAGATTGAGGAGATACCACTTTAACAGCGAGAAAACTGCGCTCTAGCTACGCAAATTGCTCATGCTTTTCTCCGACGGAGCTGTCAATCCCTCGACGGACAAGACATCCTGGCTGGTGTTAAAGAGTGCCGCTGGCCTAGACGCTTCGATATCCAAAATTACGGTGGCTGTACGTGGTATATGGATGGAACGCACAACGAGACGAGTATTGAAGTAGCCGTCAAGTGGTATGAACGGGTGGCCAGCCCTAGGTAGGTTCTCTTCGCCGCTAGTGAGGTGAGTAATCTAACGAAGGAGTAATGGCTCTGCTCGAGTTCTTATGTTTGCTCATTCTTCGCTAAAGCGAATGCGGGATTAGGGAAAATTAAAAACGTAGGTCAAGTCTATAAGATTCGATATGAACCGTCATTTGAATATGAGATCATAACGAACTATTTGGCCCAGTTGGGAAGGTCGACTAAGGAGATTATGTAAGCAACTTTGGCCGAGTTGGTCTAAGGCGCCAGACTCAAGAGAAATTACCTCTTCACTGAATACAGTGAGCATTCTGGTCACGAAAGTGGCGTGGGTTCGAATCCCACAGGTTGCA
>CAJVRC010000900.1:452438-528102 GCA_911456345.1 Penicillium egyptiacum
TTCTTTTTTTTTAGTTCAATTTCTAACCTGTCATTATAACTTTTTACCAGAATTACAGACCCTCCCGACCTTGGTGAGGGCACAATCTTGCCAAGCCCACCAACTATCTCTAGAGCGGACAGTCGTCTAGATCACTGTCCTCTAGTTACCATTTATAAAGCGGTTTCTGTCAGAAATGGGCATTGATCACGCTAAGAAGACTGGAATGGGAGGACAGATCTTGGTGACAAAGCCTATACTTGGTAGAAGCTACTTGCGTTCGGTTCTCAAGGACTCATAGATGTTGGCCTTTATTATCATAATAATAACGCTGATGTTCGAAGCTACTTTTTAGGTCTTGCGAAAAGCCTTCACTGTAAGCAAAAGCATAATCAATGGATACCCTCGCTGCAATTGCAGGTCTTCCATTTTCCTTTGCAAGCTCGTTAAGTTTGTCGAGCCAGGCAGTTCTTTGACCCAAAATAATATTCCCGGCCGCATTCTTCGAAGGATTTCTTGTTCTGCAGCGCCTTTGGCCAGGTCTTTAGAGTATCGACCTAGCCTATGCAAGATCTCGCATTGCGATATTGACGTTAGTGACCAAAGTGGCTAACAGTGTTGATCTGCCAGGACTCCTGGTATAGGATCAAGACTAAGTCTTCAATCTGTACATTCTAGTGGAGTAATATAATATTCTCCTCTAGTACTTGCCGTATTCATACTAATCTTGATGGTCGTATTTAGCCAATGTGTTAGTAAAAGGCGTAGACCGAAGTTCAGCGGGGCTCCAGAGCTGTTCCACCTCGCGGGGCATCGCATCGGCGCTCTTTCAATTCAATTTACCCGTATTCATTCGAAACATACGACCTCGTAATTCGTTTTCCTGCACAGATTATCTTAAAATTTTGTTCAGAATCAGCTTTCAACCTTGGAACCTCAAGGATCCTAAACTATTACGTCATTGGGGAAGCTTAGAATCACCTCACACATTCAAGATGACCGCTGGCAACAGGATCCTTCGCGTGGGAATAATCGGGTAAGAATCCCATTGCCAAGCGCCGTACCCGGTTGATACTGATATTCCAGCCAGATGTGGCGAAATCACCCAAGTTGCCCACATTCCAACTCTCGGGTTCCTCTCCGATTGCTTCCAAGTCACGTACCTGTGTGATGTCTCCGACAATGCGCTCGAACACTGTGCCAAAAAGGTCATTGGAGGCACCCCCAAGAAGACTCGCAAGGCAGCGGAGCTCTGCGCCTCACCGGACGTAGACATCGTGATGATTGCGAACAGCGACGCCTTCCACGTTCCCCACGCGGTACTAGGCCTGAAACACGGCAAAGTCGTCTTCGTCGAGAAACCCATGGCTCTCTCCCTACAAGATGCAGACCAGCTCATCAAGCTCGAGCAGCAAAGTTCCGGAAAGCTGATGGTGGGATATATGCGACGGTATACGAGTGGCTTTATCGACGCCGTTAAGGAAATAGGAAGCTTTGATCAAGTGTGCTATGCGCGCGTGCGAGATATCGTCGGCCCGAACTCGAACTTCGTTGGTCAGTCCGGCACGTTCCCTAAGGTTTTCTCTGATTACAGAGCAGAGGATGTGAAGGAATTGTCGAGCAGGACAAACGAGTTCCTTGAACAGGCTTTGACGACCGAGTTGGGGATTCCGGTTACGGCTGATACCGCTGCTCAGTGGAGGAACTTGGGAAGTCTTGGCTCGCATGATCTTAGTGCCATGAGAGAGGCTCTTGGTATGCCGACAGCTGTGCTCGGTGCTTCTCTGTGCTCTGCGAATGGACCGCCGTTTTGGAGGTAAGTTGCGAATTCTATATCTGTGGTTCCAGGTGACATATTGATCTTGTTTCTTCCCTAGTGCCCTCTTCCAATATCCCTCTTTTGCTGTGTCTTATGAGTCTGGAATTGATGACGTCCCCCGTTTCGACGCGTCGATTGAGGTTTTTGGTGGGCATAAGACTGTCAAGATCTGCTTTGATTCGCCTTATGTCAAGGGGTTGCCTACCACTATGCACGTCCGTGAGAAGTTGCAAGATGGCTCATTCCGGGAGTCTGTGGTTCGGAAGACGTATGAGGATGCTTATACTCTGGAAATGAAGGAGCTTTATGCATTTGTTGTCGAGGGTAAGCCGGCTAAAACCACTTCGAAGGATGCTAAAAAAGATCTTGAGATCTTCGGTATGATTATGAAGGCAGGTCTGGAAGGGCAAGCTAGGCTTAAGGGTATTGTCCAAAACTAGACTTTGGCGTGCTCATGCTGGTACATACTTTTGGAAGGCATTGTTAAAAAGGTCATCGCCTCTAGGCTATCCGGCAGCTTGAGATCAAACGGCACTCAAACTGAGGATGGAAGGGGATGCAAGAGGCATGGGCCAAGCGTCAATGACGACAACCGCGGGGCTAAATGCCCGCCCATCCATATTCATCCCCATAGGGCAGTGACATTTCTCATATAAAGTGAACATAGAAACTGAGTGCCAAAGTATTTACCCTTGATATCTACTTTTGCTTTCCGGTGGGGATGTTGAAGAAGACACCAGGGACACCAGGAGCAGGAACCCGATCCACACGGTAGAAGCCCTTGCGATCGAACTGCAAAATATCGCCAACATTGGCCTCGGATATATTGCAATCGGCCAGCCCACTCACACGGAACTCTGTGTTGAAGTTGAGGACATCCTCGAGGATGTCATCCTTACTCAACGAGTCCTTCTTGAGCAGGTAGTCAAAGCCGACCAGCTCGACAGGGACCAGAGTTTGGCCCTCGGTGGACAGCCAGGTCACCTTCTTCTCGGTTTTCTTCACGTCACCAGCCATATGCAGCTCTAGTTCCAGATGCGTTACTTTGCCGGTAGAGCCATCGGTGGAGATTTTGCGCACAATTGCATTACCCCAGTTCATCAGCGTGATCTCCTCGTCCTGCTTGAAAGATTTGGCATCAACCTGCTCTAGAACAGTAGAAGGAGAGAAAGCCACCACTTTCTCGCCAAGAGCGGTGTTTTTGACATGCTTTTGGCGCTTTTCCGTGTATGAGGTAGCGGGACAACCAGTAACAGTAGCCTTGACCATGTCCTCTTTTCAACGGCTGTATGGTGAGGGGAAACTGGGTCGATGTACTTCTTGTTGGTGGCCCAAATTAAGCCCCAGTCAAATAGGGTCACATTCTTAGACGGACCCTGCTTGAGAATGAATTCGCGAAGCGCGGGAATAGTCATCCACGACGGCGAATAGCGCGAATAGTGGGGAAACGAGGGTGTAGCATGGTCGTTAGTACTAGCCTATAAAGCTCGAAAAAGCCGAGCACTTACCGTCACATCCCCATACGACGCCGCTTTCCACAAGTTTGGTTAGCTTTCGATTAGACAACAGGGTACGGATGAAGTTCATGCGAGCAAAGTCCCAGACCTGCACAGTACGGAGGTTCAGAGTATCGAGCATCCACTGGTACTGCGGGTTACGGTCTCTGTATTCGATGGTCCTCAGGGCATGGGTAACGCCCTCCATCGAGTCGACAGTGGGACAAGCAAAGTTGTATGTAGGATAAATAACCCAGGCATCGCCTGTACGGTGATGAGTAGCAGGATTGCATCGGTAGATCACAGGGTCGTGTAGGGCCTTGTTTTTATCATCGAAGGAGATCTTAGCACGGATACACCACCGTAGGCCCTCAGAAGTGCCCTTCTTCATCTCCTCTAGGTGAGCCAAGGACTCCTCAGGAGAGAGGTCACGACGCTGGATAGGAATGCCGTCCCACTGCTGGTTCTTCATGGTCTCATGGTCAGTGTCATCGGCATAGGCCTTTCCAGATTTAATAATCTGAAGATAACAGTTGTAGAGTTGATCAAAGTAGTCACTAGTATAGCTGACTTTGTCAGGCCGAATTCCCATCAATGCAAGATCCTTAACAATGGCATCTTCAAACTCTTGCTTCTCCATTCCACATTGGTCTCGTCGAATCGAAGTAGAAGAGTGCCATGATACTTCTCATGGGCAAAGTAATAGTTCAAGAGAGCGGCTTTGGTATGTCCGATATGAAGGTACCCAGAAGGCTCTGGCGGGAATCTAGTGACGACGCCCTTCTCGGTGTTCTTTAGGGCAATATCGTAGCTGGCACCCTCTTTGGACTTAGCGAGCTTCTTCTCGCGAGAAGCAGCATTCAAAGATTCAAAAGCTGATGTGGCCCAAGGGCACAGCCCCTCGGGTCAGGTTGGCGAGAGTACCCCTCTTAAGAGCGGCGATAGCGACACGGTTTCCGCGAAGGGCACTCCATAGTGCAATGTCCGCTGTCAAAAGGGAATAACCTGACAGGAAGGACCCGGAGGAGTTGGTGGTTATCGAGACGCTTGATAGAGATCTCAGACCAGTTCAATGCAGCATTTACGTATAGATTGTTCTAACCTGGAGGATCGGGTCAAGCGCTTTGAATTCCAAGGTGTCGAAGGAATCTAATCGAGTAAGCCATTCATTCTCCTAGATACAACATTTACGTTAGAGCTTAGTGACTTATAAAGATTCAAGGACACGCTAACTCACCACCCTAGTATCCTTGCCCACAAGGAAAGGGAACTGCGCACACAGCTCCTGGATAATAGGAATAGTGCCAGTAAAAGCCTTGCCACCTGCTTGAGACTGGATGGTCGACTTCTCGCCCCCGGTTAGCAGGACTGTGTCCTCCAAGCTGACATTGATGATTGGAGCACTAAGGGAAGGTTAGCTTGTTTATAGGCTAAGATCCCATCCATAGACGGACCTTGGGAAATCCCAGGGCTGAAAAATTCTAGTGACCCGTAGCGAATTAGAAACAGCCTTGGAAGGCTTTCAATAATGCGCAAGAAGATGTGGCTTGCCGTAACATATCGCGGCTATGCGGGCAGATATGTACATAGATCGACCCGTGGACCAGAGGAATCACGGCAGTATTCAGCCAAACAAAGGGATATTCTCGGAGAAGTTTAAGACATTGACCGAGAATAGGATATATCAAATCCTATGCAACCCCTACGAATATGACCTTGTGATAGTACGATTTCCAAGGTTTGGCCTATTTTTTACATAATCCGCTTCTCCGCATCCACGTGAGTCTCCACCAAAGACCCGATCCCGCAGTCCCTCAACTTCCCGACATTTTTGTTTCTCGATTTCGTTGTTTGTCGCATTATCCTCGGCAATCGTTTCGGAGTTCGCCCATGATGCCCTGAATTGACTGGTGTTGGTGACTCGAATAATGCAGAATCGTGGCCGATTTGGACGAATGATGCCAATGGTACTCCTGCCATGTCCTCCGTCAACGATAACGCCCCCTCGCCGCTCCCGGCGGATGGGGTGAGCAAGCGCAAACAAGGTAAGCGCTTGTGCAATGCCCCTGGCTGCCTGATCATTGTGCATCTTAATTTGTGGTCTCTTTTTGTTCTCGGTTATCGGTTATTTTTCCGCGATCAGACTCGCTAACCGGTGACTCAAAAAACTCTTAGGCTCCGCAGCTTGTGTCCACTGTCACCGGCGCAAGGTTCGCTGCGATGCCCGCACCGTCGGGACACCCTGCACTAACTGTCGCGCCTCCGGAAAGGCCGACTGTCGCATACACGAGAAGAAAAAGCGTCTTGCAGTACGCTCAATCCTAGATCCCGTTCCGATCCGATCTCGGCCTCTACCCACACCCGATCCCACTTCAAACCCGGCCCTTGCAGCGGGGACACCACTACCAACAAGTTTTCCAACTGCATTCCAGAGTGGCCATGCTACACCAATATCTGGGGGCCTTCCGCAACATGCATTCCAGCAAGGCACGGGATCGGAGACATTTGGCCGGCACGGCCCCGATATGGCGCATGCCCACGAGGCACACTCGGAGATGGAGCAACATCTCGTTAAATTGATAGATGAGGAGGAATCCGGCAGAAGAGAGATTCAAAGAGGCGTGCGCGCCTTCTATGTCGGACACGAACATTCGAACATGTCATTCTTGTTCCGACAACAACGAGAACAAGATGACGACGTATACCATTTTGCGAGCAACGAGATCCCACGGCGTCAAATGAAGACGGGTCACGATCAGCTTCTTATGGATGCTCTAACACTTCCAGAACCGGCTCTGGCAGATGAATTGGTCCAGGCTTATTTCACATATGTCAATCCGGGGTACCCTATCATCGACGAAGATTTATTCATGACGCAATACCGGAACCGGGATCCTGCAGATCCTCCGCCAGTTCTACTTCTTCAAGCAATTTTGCTAGTCGGAGCACATGTTTCTCGTGCAAAGGTAGAGCGAGACGCTCTCAAAGAAATTTTTTTCCGCCGCACAAAGTATCTGTTTGACAATCGTATCGAGCGAAATCGCGACATTCTTGTTCAAGCAGCCCTTCTTTTGACGTGGCATTCAGATAGCGCAGATGATGATGTTGCTGCGGACGCTCACTTTTGGGTTGGGGCCGCTGCGCGTATCGCCACTGGACTCGGAATGCACCGTAATCCCGTTTCCAGTAGCTTCGTGACTCGTGATCGGAGAATGTGGCGGAGAGTTTGGTTCATTCTGGTCCAATTTGATGTGTTGATTTCCCTGTCATATGGCCGACCTCAAGCGATGTAAGTCATTCCAAACCACCAACTTGCAGCAGATACTAATCAAATTTCAATTTAGTAATCTGGACGATTCCGATGTGTCTCCTTTGACGCCCGCTGATTTCGAGAATTGTGGCCCTCTTGTACAAGCAGACTACGTGATCCATTTTACCGAACTGTGTACGATGATTTCATATCTCATTCGCGATCGATTTGGACTTCGGGCAAGTGAGGAACGGCGAAAGGCCGTTCTTCAAGAAGCCGACGGGTCACTGGCAACCTGGTCCCTGAAACTTCCTGATAATCTTCGGCTCCGCGCATCTGATATGGATCCTTGGTCCGCCATGCTCCATTTGACCTACAACAACTTCCTCATTCTGCTGCATCGGCCCCATCCAAGAGCCTCGGCCTATTCCGATGATTATGGCCCTCACGATGCAGAAATTTGCAGTGCAGCCGCCGGGGTTATAGCCTCAATTTTCGAAGAGCTCAGGATGCATGAGCGGTTGAAGTTCCTTTGGTACACTGGCGTCCATACCCTCTTCACGGCCATGATTCAAGTCCGAGTTGAGCTCCGCTTCTCCAATCCAGTTCTTGCCATCAATGCTTTACGCCGCTTCGATTCTGCCTCTTACTCGCTGCGTGAGTTAGCTCAGTACTGGGTCCATGCCGGCACAATCCTGCGACTCTTCGAGGACTCCAAGCGTCTGCAAGAGGATCTTCGGATGGCAACCACGGAGCGACCCAAGCCGTTTAACGACACTCATCATGCGCATAAGATGCCCGTTACTTCCCCTGTTCCATCAATTACCATGCAAACACCCGGACCACTCTCCTTCGGTGTGCCCACCCCCGAATCGACCCCTCTCCAACAAACAAACCTTTCACCACAACCCAATCCTCAATTCAATAATTGGATTGCCCCACTCCGGCTTAATGTTGGCCCGCTAGAAAGAAACGATCCTTTCTCAAGCAGCATGCAGGTGGATTCCATTGAACCAGCTCGCGACTATCCTGACTGGCGACAGTTGTTCGCCTTCGGTGATGTAGACCTACCTCCCCCTGTGGGGGTTGAAGGTCTGCCCGAGCTTGAAGATGAATGGCGGCAGATCTACTGGCAGGATGCCCCAATGGCAGACCTTATTCACGATGGAGGATGGATACATAGCTAGCTTTGTCTACGTCTAGTTGATGACTGTATAGAGCTGTCATCTTTTCCGTCGCCTGCTCTCCACACACCTTTTCTACTTTGACGACGAGACGAGCCATGCCAGGGCACGCAGATACACGATACATTTTAGAGACCATGTCAGGCCACAGACACCTACAGGCCCAAACCACGATACCATGTCACAAACGATCATATACAATGATAGAGATATACGTCATATAATTGCAAATAGTGATATCGGATAAAATTAGTTGGGGCTTTTTCATATCTCAAATGTCTAAACTTGGCAATATCCATGGATGTACGTACGCGAGTGTTCTAGATTGCGCCATATATGCGTGTTCGCTAATCGCGCAGCTTAAGAAAGCCGCAAAAGAAAACTGCAATAAATCAGAAATCGAACTGAAGCTCACCTCATGCAGGAATAGAAAAACGAAATGCAAGACCTAGCCAAACACAAACCGACGCCAATTATCTGCAAGCACCCGGACACCATGCCGCAACTCCCATCCACGTAACTGACAAACCTGTCGGGCCACGTCTTCCAGCACCTCATCCATCTGCGCACCTGCAACATGGAGATCACTTTCGATAAGAATGCGGTCCTCAGGCAAAGCCTTGATAACATCGCCGACCTTCTTCCCAGCAGTACCGGAGAAATTGATAAGTTTCGAGAAAGAGAAATAAACATCCGACGGATTCGACCGATGCAAGAACTGGCGAATGGGCTCAACCGAACCGGTATAAGAGTGCATGCAGATACGAGGCGGAAACGGCCGATACAATTTCCCATCGAGGTCGGATGCTTTAGTGGACTGGGATCTGTCCGGCATTTTATCTTCGTCATCGTCTTCGTCGTCATCAGATACGGCACCTTCTGCATCCCGCTGCTTGTCCCTCTTCCGTCGCGACAGGACAACCCGTTCATGTCCTGTCCAGAGATCCTTAAGCACCTCGAAGACCCCGCCGTGCGCTTGCACGCTATGAAGCGAGACAGCACGGTTCATTTCTCCCGCTAGCTGTAGCTGCGCTTTTAGCACGGTGCGCTGGTGTTCCGGCTTGACACGGTAGATCGAGAGACGCCGCCCCTCGCGTGAGCCGGGTGTAAGCTGGTCATCTCTGTTTTCGATGTCTGTTGGAGTCCATGGGCCCGGGAGTCGGAATGACCTGTCCAAGCCGACTTCCCCGACTAGCGCATTCGGGAACTGTTGGAGTCGGTGCCGAGTTTCAGATACTAGTTCTGAGAGGCGCTTGGGAACGGGAAGTAAATCAATGAATGGCTGGTCATCGGCTGGAGATGGTGTTAGGATGGCGGCGTAGTGGGCAGACTTGTTCTCTGCTGGGTTTTGTGCAGCTGTTGGTTGTGCAGTGTCGTCCAGGATCTGATGCGAGAACCACGGGTGCCAGCCGAAGCAGGGGACTACGCGGTCCGCTGTTGATTGGCCTTTTTTGGCTGAGAGTGACACTGCTGCTTGTTGTACGAGATCTTGATCTTCGCCGCGCGTGGCCATGATTGTCAGTGTTGTAGCTTTCATCTGCGGGATGTCGGCCACTGAGGCTAATGTATCGGTGGGGTGACAGTGGGCATCGTAAACGCCAATGTCCCAAGGAAAGGGTTGGTCATCTGGCATGTCTTTTGAGGTTTTTCAACTGAGATCAGAATCGGCCCCCCAGTGCTAGATTCTAAGTTTCTGATATACGACAAGGCTGAAAGTTGCCGAAGTGATGTAACTGGCGTTTGTGTTGCCTGGGGCATCCATCACATGCTTTCTCCGCAATTTGTTGCTTTGCTGCTGTGACTTTGGCCTTAAAATACCGAATGTCTCATAATCATGGACTTCTGGTCTTTTAATCCCTTTCTGGGGATATAGGATGATTCCAAATGTGGCCCTCTCTATCAACGTTGCTCGGGTTGCCTATCCTGGCCCTCATCTCTATCCCCCTCATTCTCTCAGCATGGGTTACAATCTCCGCTGCGCTTTTTGCACTGATATTCAGACTATCAGTAGTCTGTGTTGAGCTAGTCTGTGGATTGGTCGTGCATTTCTTCTCTGTGCCAACGTCACCTACCTCATCATTATTGGCATTCGCGGCGTCAGAACCTACAACCCCAGCTGCTGGTAGATCAAGAAGGAATTCCAGCCAAACGACGACACATCCGCCAAAAGTAATTGATCCTCTCGCTTCCTGGGCTACTGGCACCAGTCTGGACTATCCAGCAAACCGCAAAATGAACTCTTATGCACGGAGCATGATCGAGGCCCACAACTTATCTACCCCAACAGCCACCGTTTACGGCCTGCCTATAAGCGGTGATGAAAGGCGAGACTTCGAAGGCGTAGGTGGGTGGCGCTCGTACCGGGCATCAAAAACACGCAGCTCGCATACTCCGCACGAGAAAGCCATCTCGACCTCGTCCTCTTCGACACATAGCACCGGCGACGTCGATCCAGACGTAGATATCGACGCAGACGAGCGAGCCTGGCTTTCACTAAACAATCGACTGGAGCTCCCCTCGCAGCTCGTCACGCTATGCACAAGTGTGCACGCCGGAAGCACCCTAACCAGCGCCGAAAGCGCTGACTGGCGCAATGGCCGAAGCAATTTCCACTCGCTGACGGGAGCAGCGGGCTCACAGAGCAGCTACTCCGAGAAGCAAAGAAACGGATCAAGACACCACCACCGCTCGCTGACGACTTCCTCGCTAACGACCTCTGACCGGCGCACGGGTACGGGACTCTCCCTAGCGCTGTCAACCAGGCCTGATAATGCAGCTATTCATTCGAGAGAGTACGGCCATTCGATGTTGTCATCAGCAGCACGACCCGCGGCCCCTTTCATGACGCCCCAGCCATACGCGCGGCTGGATTCGAACTCGCTTTCCCAGTTGCTGGCTCTCCCGCGCGCTGTCCCTGCCAGCGGCGTACCGTTCACGAGCTCCTATCTCCCCGGCACTGGGGATGGGCTGGGCCACAGCTTCGGGAGCAATAGTAGCGGCGGGAGCTTTGCAAACGGAGGCGGGGGTGGGTATTTTTCTTTGAGGCGGCCTGGGTCTTCTGGTAGCCATATTCTCTCTGGAAGAGTTAGCCCCAGTGCTAGTGGATGTACTACACCCGGGTTGGGTCTGTCGACTGAGGAGCGTGATGCTCCATCGGTGAGGCTAGCGCGCTTGATGGCGCATTATCCCACTAGCCCTAGGCGTCGGAGACAAAGTATCTCTGGGCCGAATTCGAGGGGATAGGCTGCTGGGGATGAGACTGAATGAAGGGCGTTGTTCTTTTTTCTTCTTTTGGGGCGGGGGCAAGGAGCACAGATGATAAAAAAAAATTGCCATGAAAGCTGTTTCTCCGACTGGAGTATTCATGGCAGAGTGTCATTTATTCCGTCCAAGTCTATCTAGTCAATATGTACCGTACTGAATTGTAGTCACAAAAAGAGGGAGAGGCACATAAACACCAAGGGCCAAAAAAAGAGAAAAAGCCACAATAAAGGAGGGACGAAGTATCCAACACGAAATATCAACATCACACTCCAGCTCTATATTTGATAGAACATCATTCACGAAACTGGGAAAGAAGCCCTATCCGCGTCATGACTGACGACTTCTCTCCCTCCGGGTGACCTCTTCCATCTCGGTAAGCACAATGCTGTTGAACTCCTCCCAGCCATCGAGATACAAATGGTGGCCAGCTTTGTTCACGACGACCACTTTAGAGGAACCTTCGTCGTTACGCTGCTCCTCTGGGGTGGCCTTTTCTAGGACTTTGCGCTTTTCTTCGTCCAATCTAGCTGCTGCTGCATGACCACCCGAGACATCCATCCAGTCGTGGTCGCCATACATGAATACCACGGGGAAACCCTTCTCGCGCCGAGCGGGCGTCAAAGTGTCAGACGAAGTGGTGGCGGCGACGACTGGATGAGGGAGGGCGCTTGCATTTTGGATCATTTGTCGCCCGAGGCCGTGCACACGGTGGATCAGAGGACTGCGAGCGAAAGCACCCGGGGCAAGAATGTATGCTAGGGCGTACTCGCCGCTACCACGAAGACTGAAGATGGAGTATGAATAGTCGTGGAGTGCCTTAGCTTCCTCGGCTGGTAGGTGGGAGAATCGACGTGAAGTCCATCCAGACACGATACGTGGCCCTAAAGGACCAGTCCACCGCACCAGACTGAAGGGGGAGATATTGGCGTCCCATAAATACGCGAACCACTTGGGGAGATTCCGCCGTGGAGCTGGAGCGGAATCAGCCTGAATTGGTTGGCGCCCAGTGATAAAGCTACCGTCGCTTGTCTTCGGTGCTGTCTCTGGAATGGCAGCAGATGAAGCGATATCTCGCTCATCTTGAGTGACCTCGTCGGCCAACGTTGATGCCGGAGGCTCGGACACACCTGCAGTGACAGCGTATGGGTCCTCTGGGATGCCAACCGGAGACGCCAGGATAAGCTTGTTCAGATGACCGGGGTATTTCAGCGCGTAGGCAACCGCCATGTACCCGCCGAGACTGTGTCCAAGCAAGGTGAAGCGATCAATCTTGCGTTTGATGCGCCATTCCTCCAAGGCATCCACAAACCAAGCCTCGGCCTCCCTGATGGCGTCTTCTCTTTCCTTTGCCTTGATTTTGAATGAGGGTCGAGTACTCCGGCCCATGCCTAGCATGTCTAAGGCGTGGAGTTGCCAACCCTTCAACCGACTCAGTGGTTCGAAGTTTTTATAGAAGAAGCCAAGTCCGGCGCCGTAGCCATGGAGCATGACCAAATGTTGGTCTGCTTCCTCACCGATCCTCTCCACCGAGAACTCATTGAGCGCGCGGTCTTGCCCGCTCAGTTCTACCATGCTGGAACGCCATCGCCGCGGGCCATAAGGGTCATCAAGGGATTTGGTGGTGACTTCACCCAACTGATTAGGGTCTGCACTCTCGAGACTGGTCGGGGTAGTGCCATCGGGGAGCTCCGTTGTCTTTCCAGTCTGGAGGTGGGTCGGGGGCTGGTGATGCAAGTAAGGCAGATAAGAGAGGACTTTATGTTCGGCAGCTGCTGCAGGTATACGAGCCCACTATATAGATCAAATCATCAGCGGGCATGCGGCAATAGGAGCTCCTCAGCTGTAGCTTACCCATTGACTGAAGCCTTCTCGGTATCCCAGCGGGAAAAATGCGCGCGCCGCTGCCGCGCCAGCAGCGGCCTGAGCCGCATATGGAGTTCCCGAGATCCTCTCGGTATTGTTTGCATCTGGACGTGGGTGAGGCCCACGGACGTCCTCATCGGACGAGTTGAGTGATTCTGACGCCATTGAAGACAGTCGGTGCCTCCGAGGGAGGGTGGCAAAGACAGCTGAGCGAGGTTTAGCCTGGCGTCGAGGGACTGAAAAGGGAGAAGCAAGTCGCGAGGTTATGTCTGCAGTTCGCAAGTTGGGAAAACAGACGGTTTCTGCTAGCAAAAGTCGGACTGTAGCGCTCATGGACGTATAAGAAGGGAGCGCGGAGACAAATCGGTCACTCCGCTTAACCCCGATAGGCGTGGCATGCGCAAAACCGGGCAGTAGAGGTAATATCCGATGGGAAAGGGCTCGATGAAAAGAAAAAATATGATGATTGAACCCCCCCTTAAGGGCAATGGTCAATGGTCAACACAGAATTATTTGTGTAGAGAAAAAGAAGTCAAGTCAAACTGGCCAGATGATGTCGATCCAACTTCGCTTCCTTTCAACTTTCCGCCTTTCTCTCTCCTCTTCACATGCGATGACATGACCCTCCCAGGCCGGATCGGCCCAGTTTTGATTTGACTTTAACTGACGAGCTTTGCTTTTGATATTTTATTTTCATCTTGGGACTCTTCTACCATGGCCTCGCCTTTAGACCAGGTGGTCAAGGGTGCCCCAACACCGGATGCTCGCGCCTCATCAACCCCAGAGCCATTGAGCTCCTCAAGGTCATCTCAAGCTCACCTATCAGATTCCTCCCCTCCACGTCCCTCGACCCCAGACCCGCTGGCACACCTGCCCTCCTCCCCGCCCCAGATCTACCTTAACCTTTTAATACTCGAAACCTCGCTGCGAGCCCAGTATTTGGCCTTGCGCGAGCGTCGCCGCCAGAACACGTTCTTCCTACTCTTACTAGCCGCTTGGCTTGCCCATTTTGCATATGCCCTTTTCCTTCGCCCGCGTGAAGATGGCCGCGGCGTCGGCGGCTCCGTCTACTGGGTGGTGGAGATGGGGGAGAAAGTCGCCCTGCTTGGCGGGGTGGTTACCGCACTGCTCGTCTGGGGTACAGGGCAATGGGAACGAGGAATCAGATGGCCTCGACGCTGGCTCGCTGTATCCAATCGTGGCCTGCGCGTGATGAATACCAAGATCATTATCATCCGCGGTCCCTTCTGGCAGGAGCTACTGTCTTACATCTCATTCCTATTCCCGTTCTCTGTCCCGTTTTTACCCTCTCCCAATGGAAACTACCATTTTGTGGAGCAGAGCCCCGCTGATAGGCGCGCTGGTGGTAGTCGGCAGCACTATCAACAGTACTACAACGGCACCGACAACGGGTCCGGCTTGGTAGAAGAAGACCTCAGCCCGGGAGGCGACTACATCCGTCTCCTCCTTCTGCCCAAGTCGTTCTCCCCAGAATTCCGCGAAAATTGGGACGATTACCGCACAGAATTCTGGGAAAAGGAAAACGAGCGCCGCGCCCAGCTACGCCTGAAACTGCGCGAGCGCGAGCACCACCTCGCCCAAACAGAAGGAGGCTGGTTCGGCCGGCTCGGGCTCGGCTGGCGCGCCTCCCAGCGCCGCCGCCTCGTCACAGGGACCCTGCATCGCCCAATCGAGCCAGAATTTAAACACCGCCTAGGCCACGGCCACCACCCCTCTATCACGAAACTCAACCAAGAGCAGCGTGGTTCCTCCCGCCGCAGTACCCGCTCCGAGTCCCATTCCCGCACCTCATCCCGCAGCACCACTCCCGTGGACACTAGCTTGGAAGACCGTCCCCCTTCCCGCTCCTCCACTTCCAGTCGGCCCCGCCGTGGAAGCACCGCCTCTGGGCAGGACGCGAGCCCACAGCAGCGGAAACGGAAGGGCTCGACGCTTCGCCGGGGCTTGTCGCCTCTTACGCAGGCGCAGATCCGAGAGGGTGTACGTACCCCGTCCTTCTCGTCTGACGACTCTGTGCTGCCTATGGGTATGGTCGAGAAAGATAAAGAGGAGGCTATACCGAATTCTGTTCCGGAATTGTAATACCGCACCGCACCTTGGCACGAAATGTCGTTCATGCTTATGCTGTTCATATCTCTATACCCTTTTTTCCCCCTCTCTTGTAATGTTTGGCAGACACTTGTTGCTCAGATCGCTGTTTTTGGAACCTTGCATTAGCTGTGTATGCATATCCCTTAGAGCGGGATGTCGTCAGTGCTATAGATAAACTCGAGTGCCTCGCCTATGTATGCTGTTGTGTTGCATCTGATTCCTTTGGAAAACTCCCATTTTACTGCATCTTTCCAAGGTTACAGTGTCAATGAACAAATATCTGCTAATCAGATCACACCACATGGAATGACATTACAATTGCAGGTGAGCTAAGCCTAGGACTGCACCATTCAGGTCTTGATTTAAGTCAAGGATCGAGTATCATTCGTATTTCTCGTATTGAGTCACTAATATTCCCTCGCAACCCACTCCATACGCCAAACACACAAAAGGACATGCGATGATATCAATCCCAATGCAATGACAAGAAAGCATGCTCGTAAAACGGGACGCAGGCAGATCCAGCGTTCTCCCCTCAGCTATCTTCCGCAGCAGGAGAAATGTATAGACAGATGCCACATAACCCAGATAAATTAGACCCGGTACACATCTTCATCGTCCTCGAGGTACATCAGGATATTGTCTTCGTTCATGACCCGCAAGGCCTGGATAGCCTCAGGGCGGGAGAATACGTGCGAAGTGCCAAGTTGGGGCGATTCCCGGATAGCATTATTAACAGCATTGATCAAGTCATCAATCTTGCTTGTATCGCTGTCTTTGAACACGGTCTTGCCCATAAGCGGGCCTAGAGTCTGCCGGAAGACTGTCATGCGGGCAGGCGTGATCGGGACGTCTGTAGAAGTGGACTGCGAGTCTGTCTGGGATTCAATGAGTTGCGAGGCTGGCTGCGAGGATGCCATTGACATCTGAGAGTCGGTTTGGGTTTGGGTGCGGGCTGTCTGGCTCGAACGCAAGCGTTGAGCGCGAGGGCTGGCTGTGTATAGGCTGTCTGGGTCTTCGTCCTCGTCTGGGACTGGAACACTAGACTGTGTTGCGGTACCGCGGGTACGTGCTGTGCCAGTGCGTCTACCCGGTGTGGCGGTCGATGTGCCGCGGGCGTTGGTATCATCATCGGAGTCGTCGTCGAGTTGGGCATCGCTGTCGTCGGAGGAGGAATCGTCGAAGGTGGTTACCTTGCGTCTCTTCCGGCGCTCGTCCTCGACCACTTCCTTGAACATTGCGAAGCGCAGGATGGCCTCGGCACTTTTAGCATCCTTCTCGTCTACGCGATTGGATAAGCGAGCCTTGGCGTGTGCAGTAGACAAACGAATCAGCGTCTCTAGGGTACGCGGGGTGATGGGCGAGGTGCGACGCTTGTTGCCAGTGAGTTCATCATTTCGGAGAGCAGAGTATGTGGCGATGACGTGGTCGGCAGCACCCTTGGTCAAGACGGGCATGATTCGCTTCTTGGCGTATTGGATGTACTTCTTGATGAAGGGAATACTAATGATTTCCACATTCTTACCACGGCGACGGCCAGCATTGGCAGCGTCAACCATACCACCGTGCAGCATGACATTGAACTTCTCGAAAACCTCACTTGGCGCGTTGGCATCTTGGCGGTTTTCGCCTCCCACGCCCAATGTTTGATTGAGCTGTTCCCGGACGGGCGCACCCTCTTCGGTGCCAGGCTGGCGGTAACGGTGCATACGTAGAACGTGCTCTGAGATTATTCGGTCATGGGCGTCCTCGATATCATCGGTCACGACGAATAGCAAATCGAAACGAGAAAGCAAGGAGTCAGGGAGAGCAATGTTCTTATGCGGGTCCTTGTGGGGATCATATTGGCCATAAATCGGATTGGCTGCTGCAAGCACACTACAGCGAGCATTCAAGCTTGTGTGGATACCGGCTTTCGCAATTGTGACGGTCTGCTGTTCCATGACTTCGTGGATGGCGACACGATCGACATCACTCATTTTGTCGAACTCATCAATACACACCACACCGCGGTCACCGAGAACCATTGCACCAGCCTCCAGTCGACGTTCGCCGGTTTCTTTGTCGGATGTAACGGCAGCAGTCAAACCGACACCGGACGAACCTCGGCCGGTAGTAGCGATTGCCAGTGGCGCGGTATTTAACACGAAACGAAGAAGCTGGGACTTCGCAGTCGAGGGATCACCAACCATAAGGATGTTGATATCACCACGAAGATGGGTTCCGTTATCCAAGTTCTTTT
Organism: Penicillium egyptiacum; assembly: GCA_911456345.1. Lineage (NCBI taxonomy): Eukaryota > Fungi > Ascomycota > Eurotiomycetes > Eurotiales > Aspergillaceae > Penicillium > Penicillium egyptiacum. Next base: position 469,648 of record CAJVRC010000900.1, read on the forward strand.
CCATTCCACCAAGGAGCATCAGGAGAATGGCTTTTTTGATGTAGTCGTGCCCGTGGATACTGGGAGCCAGGGACTTGGACAACAAGTCAAACACATTCCTCTTCTTGGCAATCTGATTGATGTTTCGAATGTCGGTATCCGTAAGCACGGCCTCCGCAATACCTCCACCGCTCTTTGAAGACAACTGAATAATGTTGTTTGCCATGATGACGGTGCGGAAAGTCGACGAGCCACTGCCTCCGTTACCGAGGGTACGGTAGATACCCACCAACTGGATTCTATCACCAGGCTTGGCAGTGTCGACGAGGTCGTCGTCCAAAATGACATCGACACTTCGGGGCAATTGCCCTGCTGGGGCACGTTCAGGCATTTCTTGGATAGAAATCGACTGGTGGTCGAGATATGTCGAGTAACCGTATTCTGTGATAAGCTAGAAGTCATATCATTAGTCTCAAAGAATTGGATGAGATTGTCCGGGCTAGACTTACCGGGTTCTTTTCATCGTCCTCTTGAGGGTAAACGTTCAAACTGGTTGCACCGCTGGCACCCATAGTTTGATCACGATATTTTCTGGCAACAAACCGATCCTTCCTCTCGACGTAGTGAACACTCTGAATGATCTTGGGGCGTACCAGAGAGCATTTTGTCACAATCCCCTCGAGCGAGACCATGTGGTTCAATTGTTCCGAGCCCAATGTGCGCGGATTGGAAGAAAATTCCCCGAATGCGCCGACATAGGCGCAGTAGTAGTTCTGTCGATATCGTTAGACATTAAACGTCTGCTAAGAATCATCCAAAACCAAATACACACCGCATCATCCGAAGTTTCTCTAAGTGGTCGACCAGGCAGGGTTTTGACGACCGCCTTCAAGGCTGCGTCAAAGGCTTGTGAATAATCGAATGGCGAAGAAAGCAGCCTACATACATTAGTCGGTGAACCCAATTTCACTTCTTATAGAGGTGTAATTTACCCGTCGGCAAGCTCTCTGTTGTGTGCTCTGATTTCATCGATGCTGACCTGTCCAGAATTATCAGCACTAGCTTCTGGCAGGGAATTTCGCAGATCCACGCACAGTCAATCGTCGCCCACCCTTGTTCAGCATAACCACAATATCCGCCCGATAACTGTTCCAATATGTTAGATGTATATTATAGCATATTGATCCCCGAGGTCGACGAACCTGCGTGCCCGTGCATCATCTGAAAAAAGAACTTTGTTAGCTCAAGGACCACAACACGTAACTCAATGGACTTACTAGGGTCAAGAAATTCAGTTGCGGCACGCACGCGATCCTGCGCGGCCTCATCACGTAGTTGTAAGCCGTCCATGATGTGTGATGCAATATAGCGTGGTGGGAAGGAGGGAGTCGAGGGGGGGCCTGGGATTTCCCGATTTGCTAAAGTGGAACGCGTGAAGTTGCACGCGAGGAAGGCGCGTCCCACGGACACCACGTGCCGTGCTGAGTAAGCGAATAAATTTTCCAGCCGGCTATATAAGCCGCCATTCCCCCGATCCTTTTCTTCTTCTTCAAGCGACTCTACGTGCGTTCCCCTCCCCCCAAAAGTTGGAACCCTTCTGGGTTTTCACACTGGACTTTGGCATTTTGGACTTTTATACTGACTTCTTTCCTCGTACAGTTCAAAGAATCACTTTAGAGTAGACGTCCCCTTTCTAAACTCTTTAAAAGAGCCACAGAATCTCCACCCTTGCTGATGACTATATGTCCTCGATGCCCTAAAGTGAAACCTTTTTACTTCCGCCTCGACTGTCACGCGTGCTGTCCACAGTGTCTGTGTTTCGGTCTAGGGAGTGGTGATGATCTTGACCTGGTCTCGACGTCTTGACTTCGGTCGGTCGGTCCTGGTGGGTGTCGAGGAGGTCTGAAAGGTCCTCTTCCATTCTAGTCGATGGTATGGAGTGCTGTATGTGAGCCGTTCATTTTACACTATCTCCAATGAAAATATTTTCAATTCACTTAAATACCCGCCGGAGGAAAGTTCTTTCGTAGCTTCCTTGCATGTGCCATACCTGCTCCCTAGATTTGTAGCTGTCCGACAATATTTCCCACTTGCATGTAGCAAGTGCATGTCCGATCTACCATTCGCCATGATTACCCCGGTACGTCGTTCTTTGCACTTGGCTCTCACCAGTCAAAGGTGCCATAGCATAGACAACATACTACTACATGTAGATTGAAATAGACAGGAGAAATCGACTGCCTATAGTTCCTCTGTTCTCGACATTACATTTAAGATACTACTAGGTAGGCACTACGGCATCTTTTTGGACGCCTTCTTCCCTTTTCGGTTCTATGGCTGGGAAGCTGAAAAAGAAAAGAAAGTGGGCTCAGCAGTACGGGCGACATTTATATATATAACCGGTTATATCTAATGAAAGTTGGATAAATTCATATATTGTACAAAATCAAATAGTAAAAACAGGACATATAAAACAACCTAAAATTACACTGTCACTATATATAATATATACATGGAGCACACTGCTCAACGGTCCTCGCCCGGTCCTTCCCTGGGTGTCCAGGGTCCCTTGTATCTTTTTCGCACAGAGGCTCGTTGTGATAGTGGCCGTCCGGGTTTCACATCGAGCCCAGTATCAGTCTTCAAGAGAAGGTGGTTTGGAGTATCCAGCTTCCACTTGCGATTATGCTTGTCGAACAGTTGCCGCTCGGGGGTCGGCCTCTTGATGTCGACACGTTGAAACTTGCGCAAACGTCGTTTATAGGCGTCGGCGCGCGGGATGTCGTTGTCTTTGTACGCCTTAGCAATAATCTCTTTGTACTTCTCGGCTCGTTCCTTCCAGTGAATTGTCCCCTTGAAATACTCGCGAACTGTGGTTTCTACGTCAATTTGGTCCTCGCGAGGAAGGATGCTCGCCAAAGGACCCAAGACTTTCTGTTGGCCACTGGGGAGTAAGCCAGTAATATTCGACTCGTTGACGGAAGGTTCGGAGTATTCGCCCTTTCTCAATTCGAGAGGCTCCTTAGTCGCGTCATCAAAGCTACGTTCACGCATGTCGTAGCTGGGGCCAAGAGCACCAGAGCGCGAGGAGAACAGAGTGGTCGGGCGTGGGAGGATATCGCTTTTTTCCGCCTTGCCGCGAAGAATTACAGCCTGATGTTTATCACGCGAGCGTGGCATCGTGGCAAGGACATCAACAGTCTGTGGTGCAATTTTGTAGATATTCGCCAGATGCTCATTTCCCTGTGCAATACTTGTTTGCCGGAGCCGTTGCAGTGTGCTGGCTAGTTGCACCATGGTAGGGTAATGAGGGTGCATATAATCGGGCTCAATTTTACGCCAATGCTTTCGGGCCAATCTTCCCATCATCCTGCGAGGTTTGGTGATACCCGAGCGACCTTCGAGATGGAGGATTGTCACGGGGGCATTGATTGGTCTGACGCCATATCCCTTGAGAAACCATGACCAACCAGGGAAATGAGCAATGAACTTCTCTTCGAACAGTCGAAATGCCTCCACATTGTCGGAATAATTATCAGATGTTGCAAGTACTGTAACATAAGTTGACCAGTTGAAACCAGTCAATGCAAAGCCCGCTGCCTGAACCTCAGCCACAACTTGATGTATTCTTTCGGACATGCCTCGGCGAGCCAAAGACTGCAGGTAAAGCGAAAGTGGATAGTCCAGGATGAAGCGTTGGGCAGGGATGATTTTGGGCTTTTCTGCCTGTGTGGTGGACATTGAAAGAATTGATGGGAGAGGGGACTCAGTTGGCGCTGGCTGGGGTAACGCCGACGATCGTGCAGAGAGGATTTTGTCAAGGTCACAGATTCTGGCTTCCTCACTTGCCCTTTCCATAATACTGTTCCAGCACTCTTCCACTTTCTCATAGTTCTTGGTTTCGGAATAGGCATCCATAGCGGCTTTGATGAACTGTATCGGCAAGGATTTCAATTCATCGCCGTCCGATGATCCCGCAGTTCGTCTGAGTTGCATGTAATGAGTGAAGATTTGGAGTGCCTTTTCGGCGCCACCTTGCTTGCCGTATGCTTGGACCAGACGTTGATAGTGCGTTGCAGTGAAAGTCTCAGCAGCAGAGCCCTCTAACTGCGTAGTTAGCCGACTGTTGGCTGGTGACGGACTGGCATTGAATTGTGCAATTGATTCAGAAAGTGTCTTTTCTGCATTATCCAAGACGATATCTTCAACGGGAGTTTGAAGATCTTTCGCGTTTTCCACGTCTCTCGCAGTCTGCATTCTCAGGTTCAACAGGCTTGCCTCCATCCCAACTCGACCGAAGCGTGCTTGCATTTCGCGGGAGAGGACGTCCACCATATCGCGGTTCCGTTGCTTCACATACCCAAGTAAGAGAATAGAGTAATGATGCTCGGTGGCTTCCAAACCAATTTCGTGCATCTTCCGGAGAGTACCTTGGGCACGATCCACCTGCTTAGCATAGACATAAGCAAGCATAATAGCCGCGTAAGTCATGTTGTCCGGTTTCAGGCCCAACCGTCCCATGCGGTCAAGGACGCGTCGGAAGGAAAACTTTGATACCCTGAATGCATACCGCATTAGAAGAAAATTCCACATTCGCAAGGGAGACCCTCCCACCGCTAAATCCCAGCTGCTTGCGACAAGCTCTTCTGCATGACTCAATTGCCCATTCTTGCAGTACACCTGAACAGCCGTATCAAGCATTGGCCTCGAGATTTGTACTTGACTCGCCTGCGCCTCTTTGAGCAATTGACGAATAGCTTCGATGTCGCCTCGCTGGGCGAAAATCCCCATCAGTGTGCCAAATGTGTACGGGTTGGGAGGTACATAATTTTCTCGCATTTCTGAGAAGGTAGAAACAGCACCTGATAAATCCTTGGCAGTAGCGTACGCCAGAAGCAGTATGTTCCAGCAGACTGTGTTCAGCGGGAGACCAAATTCTGTAGGAATTCGCTCGAATTGTCGCCGTGTCTCACGCACATCACCTAGCCGCGCATGAACAGCAAGAAGGGGCGTCACCGACATTTGAGTCTTCGGGGTGCCGTGATCTGCCAGCAACCTATCGAACAGGTGTTGGACAGTTCGTACATCCCCAAGCTTTGAAAAAGCATTCATGACGTCATGATATGAGCGGATGCTTGGTCTTTTATATTCATCGAAGTGCGCCTCTTCGTCCAAAAAGTATATCATGCTTTCGGTCATGTTGAACTCCAACAAGCGACGAATGATAGAGTGAATCGTGCGCGCCAGTGGCCTTGCATCCGGAGATTCCAATCGCATTTGGCGATAAACAAGAATGCACTTGACAAATTCTGACCTCCGCTTTGATTGTAGGAAGACTTCCATCAAATCAACATAGTATTCATTAGTAAAAAGACCAAGAGGACGCGATTTGCGCAACAGTAAAAGCAAAGTTGGTATCGGTGTGACTTTGACGATGTCATGAGAGGTGATAAATCGCTTAATTAGACGGCGAGAAAAATCTTCCTTTGCAGCACTAATCTTGTCGGTATCCTTCTGCAAGTAGGCATATAAACCAAAGATATGCCTGGAAAAGGAATACTCAGGCAAGTGAAAGCTATCAAATCGATCCAGCAAAGAGTCCAATGGCGGTCGCTCGTTTTCAGGGATCTCCAATAGGGAGCTCCAGAGTAAGTTAATTTTGGACCACTGTCTAAGTTTCACCATATGCACCAGGCCCTGCGAGATGATGTCTTGAGCAAATGGCGTCGAAATGGCTTGCTGGCAGATCAAGTTCAAATGCCAGGGTTTTCCGGTTGAACGAAGCTGTGAGCTTATAATGTTCTCGAAGTCTGATTTGGTGCGATCTTCGGGCGAAATTTCGTTGAAGAGTTTCCATGCTCGTTCTTGTTGCTTTGGTTGGCTCGATTTACTCAGATAAGCACAAAGTGCAGGCTTGAGTTTCGATGGGAATCCAGCTGCGACGTACAGCACCCAAGCTTTGTCAAATTCGGTGCCATCCTTCTCAAGGAAAGCCTGGAGCGATGCGCTCGCTTCCCCGTCATTATCGAGATATTCTGGAGATCGAGGCCCTTGTGCCCACTTGGATGCATCGTCGTGGCTGGGCGAAGCTTTTGATGTAGTTTGGTGAAGACTTGAAATGGAAACATAAGATCTCGGAAAGCCCAAGTTTGGTCTTCTCCGAAATCCAGTCCTGTTTTGGGAGCAAGGCAGACGCGAAGCTACCAGAGTTTGAGCCAGCCGAGGACATAAAAATTCGAGCGATGGCCCTATCCCATCGCTTGACTCTCTGCTTTTGCGCTCAGTGCTAAGAACGGAGGACGATCGTTGGTCTGACGCCAGCGAAAGCGCGACAAACCACTGAGGAGCATCCGCCCCAGCGTCGTTGTGCTTCCAGAAATGACCAGAGAGGCAGCTTCTGTTTCGGATCACGCCATTGGAATCTTGAAGGAAACGCCGTCCCGCGTTCTCGAGGGAGCCTGTTGCACGTTCGAGCATCACCCCCAAGCGTAGCTTCAAGCCGTAGGACGCCGTTATCTCGTGATTGAATTGCGTTCAAAACCTCTGTCTAGATAATTATACGTCAGAAAGCTGTCCTGGCTTTGAGCAAGTTGTCCTTGGTGGTGCCATTCGTACCAGGAAAGGAAAACCGAACCCGTCGACTGGTGGAATACAATGTTGCTCCCTCACAAGTCCAGGACACAGGTTGCCAATCAAGATCCAAGCACCTTGATTTGATCAAAAGGGCAATGGTAAGTCCGAGGTCCCATAAGCTTGGAAAACAACGCAAAAGATTCGGAGGTGCATGAAATTGCCGGGGTTTCACCGCCTTTGCTGAGCCCACCAGTTCAACCGTGTCCCTCCCATTCTCATCATGAGGACTCCAAATTAAGGGACAAGACGGAAAATTATCATGGAGGTGACTGACTTTATCTTCAAAGAGAGAGAGGAGGTTCTCCTTGTGGGAGACTACAATGCCTACCGGGCGCACACTACCAGAAAACTGCAGAAACTCCGCAAGAAGCTTGGTCAGGCCACTGTGAAAGCACGCAAGTATACTGCCAAACCAGCTGTGACTGCTGAAAACGTTGGAAGCAATGTATCGTATGTTATTTACTCATGATTTCATTCCCAATTGCTACTTCGACTAGTGTCTAACCGATGCCAGATATGTACATCTTTTGCTCCTTAGTTCTGAACGAGCTTGGGCGCAAGCAATGCACATGAAGTCCACCCATTCCGCAGATACTTCCACAAAGGGCATATCTGGTACTGCTCGCCGTCACATTATTTCTCGACTGAACAAGGCCACTGGGTATGCGCAGCATCTAGTCTCGCTGCTTCACGAACAACCACTTTCTGGGGCAAATGATATGGATATCCTGGAGACTCGGGCTTATTTGGCAATGATTTCCGGTACTCTGTGGCTTGAAAAGCGGAGATGGGAACAGTGTCTCCGAGACTACTCCATCGCAAGGGTGATTTACACGGCTCTGGGTCAGAGAGCCAAGAAAGACGCTTTTCGGGACCTGCTCTCGGGGACTGTTGACCCAAGTCTCCGATACGCGGCTTATCAGATGAAGCTCCCCCGCTCCAAACCTACTTCATCGCTGGCCATTGAATTCTTCCCGTTGCATTCGGAGATTCGCGCGGAGGTCGAGAAGATCGATCCCTCTTGTCTCGCCGAGGAAGCAGCCGGTACTCGACGAACTGCAGAGGGAGAGGTGCAGGAATTGCCCCAATCTGTCACTTGGAGATCGAGAACTGTCCCACTGGATGATGCCTCAATTTCTCAATCCTTAGCTGCTGCTTCAGCCGCGGACGCTCGCCTCACTAGTTGGTTGGCAGATGCAGGCAAGTCCGTCGCTGCTAAGGAGAAAGCTGCTGCATATGACAACGTGATTATTGCCAGTCAGGATGCTGTCGACGCCACGAAATCTGCCATTGATGACCTGGCTAGCGAGGGTGTTGATCCCAGTGATAAGAGAATGCAGGCACTGCAAATCACTCGAACTGCAGTTAATTACACTTTGGTTGGCTGGCGAGTCGGCCGTAATCGGGTGTTGTGTGGAGAAAGGGACGGTTTGTCATTTGAGGAACAGCAACCCACAACGAGTGGAAAGGAAACTGCGAAGCACACCACAGGTAATGGCAAGAAATTGAACAAGCTCCGTGAGCGGGTCGTCCTGTATGATTCGACACTCCAGAGTTTGGAATTTATTCTCGAGCTTCCAGGTGTTGCGGCCGACTCGGCCTTTGTGCAGGATCTAGAGGCAAAGCGACACTACTTTCGTGCTCTCAGGTATGTTCTCACCGCGGTCCTCACTGATTCTCGCAACTAATCATATTTTCCTTTCTTTAGATGTCTTGCTTTAGGAAGATCCTATGGAGTGCTTTCAAAGTCAAAGGAGGCTCTGGCGCTGTTTTCCCAAGCCCTGAACCTTGCCGCCTCCGCTTCCTCCCAGTCAGCAACAGATGCTGAAGGTGTCCCAAAGCTCGACGTCTCCCGAGTGCAAGCCAGCACCTTGGAGTCAACTTTACGAGAACTGGTTGCTCGGTATCGTGGACTAGTTACTCTGGAGAAGGTGACTGCTGAAGAGGCGTCACAGTCGAGTCAACGGCCAGTGGTGGAACGACTGCAACAGTTCGCAGGATCTGGACTGGACCTCAATAACTTGGTGCCGTACCCACCTCAAATGCAACCCATTCCTGTCAAGCCCTTGTTCCTTGATGTGGCATGGAACTACATTGATTACCCGCGCGAAGGTGGTCAGCGACAGGAGGCTCCGACTCAAGCACAAGCTCAAGCCCAAGGTCCTGTGGAAGAAGAAACGAAAGGCCGTCGTGGATGGTTTGGTTTTGGCGGTCGTTGAAGCCCCTTACATAGATGCCATGCTACGAATACCGATTGATGTCTATATTGATGCCTACATGTCCGTTGTAGTACCTTTGAATGTGTACTCCGTATAATTCGGTGACGGCAAATTACGCGGAAGAGTTTAGCTCGTGCGTGTTTCTATAAAGCCGTCTTCATCGCCGCTTCAATTTCTAGCTGCCTTTCGCCCTTCTACTCTTTCTTTCTCTCCGTTCCTCATGTACGCCTCGTGAGTGAGGCACTTTTGCCATTAATCCGGAGGATCACCGAGCTCCGCTAACCCTTATATCGCCAGCGCGAACGGCCGGCCCTCTGTAGCCCTGCGAGCTCTCTAGCGCAGTCTATCGGTCAAAAAAGAGATATATTAGTTAGGGTATTTACCCTCGTGATCTAAGTCGTATATTCCATACAGAAGTTAAATAAGAGGGTTTCTGGCTAGCTCTCTAAGCCCCGACTAGGAAACCAAAGAAGTGATCTCGCGGATATCTTGAGACACAAATTCTTTGACTTCGTCGTTCATCGAACTCACTGCTAGACAGGAAAATTGTGTGCCACCCGTTGTTATCCTCCATAACCGGCTGTCCTGGTTGGAGACCATAGGATCGAGCAATCATTTGACCTTCGGAGTCGGCGCCTATCCACTCTTCCTGATAACGAGGACTTGATGGGTTCGAGGTCCAGCCAGGGGAACGCACTGGCAATCCTTAGCGATATGGCCAAAAACAAGAGGGAGTTAGCCTATATTTACTGGTGGCAAAGCGGTTTCCATAGGTGACTTGACCGGCGAGACCGCCACAGAAGGTGGAGTAGAGATTCTGGGGGGAGGCATCAATGGACAGAGTTTCAGGAGCCCACTTGTCAGGACTGTCAGTTGGTGAAGGGATATCGGGATTAAGGGCAGGTCTCATGTAATTATTAGTAGTTTCCAAGGTTCTGCCCAGGTACCAATCTGCACCCATTCGTTCATCTATTCCAGTAAGTCAATGTCCCAGTCTATAACGATACTACGATGCGAAAATCTGATTTAACTACTAGATAGGCACAGTGGAAATCCCGCTGCAGTTCATGAAATTGCTTTGACCGTTGTGTTCTTAAGTTTAAGTATATACTAATACTATGCAGTTAACTACCTATGTAAGTAAATCTCTTTAGGTATAAACCTTATTAAAGAGGATCCCCTCGTCCGCCCCAGACAATTAGCGTGGTTTTTTAAGTGCATACGATTAGGTGAAAAAGACCATTCTCCCTTCAAAAGCCACGCACAATGGTCTTTTCACACCTCGTCTTACATACTAGTACGACATGTACGTTGTAGTAGCAAGCACACGTGCATATACAAACCCTTACTTGACGTTTGACCAATCAACGTCGATCAAACTCTCGGGAATTCCCTAGCCGGGGTCACGTCGTGCTGAGTAATTGTGATATGGCTTCGCGCTCACTTGTTTGCATTTTAGGATATTTTAGTATAAAGTACTCCAGATATAAATTATATATAGAGGCTTTCCAGCATGTTTTTGCTAGGAATCTGAATGAGAACAAAATCAGCCTTGATACATGAACACTACCCTCACTAATATTAAGCCCGGAGATTAGTACTGAGCACGAACTATAGGCTAAAGCAGAGATTGTCCAAAGAATAACACGAAAGGGAATAATAGTAATAATCAGTAAGAAATTAGCCTAACAGAATCTACGGATTGAATATTAATTACGCCAACTCGAAACACAAATTATTTATGCATTGATATGGGCTAATGCTGGGCATCCCGCGGCCTCCGTGTAATTGGCGTTCCCGCCCCTGAGCCCCAGTCAATTCTTTCTCCCCTCTCTCCACTCGCTTTTTTCCCTTTTTGTTCAGGGTTCGGTCCTCCCTTCTCATTAGCAATTCCCCCTTCTCTTCAATCCTGCTCGGAACTTTGACCCCGTGGACTCCCTAAGATGGTCGACATGGCCAACCTCACCGGGAGCTTCGTCTCGCCATCGGCGGATGCGACGGTCTCGCCCCAACTTTTCGCGCCGGCCGGTCTCGTTGCCACAATATTGGATGGCTTCACTATCTGGAAGGGCCTGTTGACTTTCTTAGTTGCCGCCGTCATCTATGACCAGTGTGAGTGCGAATGCGACTTGGATGGCCTTTGAAATCGCATCTTGAAACTAATTCAGACCCCCCTATTTACAGTCAAGTACCACTACCTCAAGGGCGCAATTGTTGGCCCTATGTACAAGATCCCCTTTATGGGCCCGTTCCTCCAATCAGTCAACCCCAAATTCACCGAATACAAGGCCAAATGGGACAGCGGAGACCTCAGCTGTGTGTCTGTTTTCCACAAGTGAGAAGCCCCCAGATGTACTTATTTCCTTTGGGTCTGTTGTCTAACACTATTCTGCAAAGGTTCGTCGTCATTGCGTCGACTCGTGATATGTCCCGGAAAATTTTCAACTCGCCCACCTATGTCAAGCCCTGTGTGGTGGACGCCGCGCACAAGCTTCTCGGCAAGACCAACTGGGTCTTCTTGGACGGTAAGGCCCATGTGGATTACCGCAAGGGTCTGAACGGATTATTCACCCGCCAGGCTCTGGCCATGTACCTTCCCCGTGCTGAGGAGGTCTTCAACTCCTACAATCAGCACTTCCTCAAGAAGTCTGCCGCGACCAACTACACCCCGACCCCCTGGATGTCCGAGTTCCGCGAGCTCATGTGTGCTCTGTCTTGCCGTACCTTTGTCGGTTACTACATCACTGATGAGGGTGTCCAAAAAATTGCCGATGACTACTATCTGATCACTGCCGCCCTTGAGCTGGTTAACTTCCCTATCATCCTTCCCTACACTAAGACCTGGTACGGCAAGAAGGCCGCCGATATGGTGCTTATGGAGTTCACCAAGTGTGCTGCCAAGTCCAAGGCCCGCATGGCTGCCGGCGGCGAGATCTCTTGTATCATGGACGCCTGGGTTAAGGCCCAGCTGGATTCTGCCGCGTACCGCGAGAAGGTTGAGAAGGGAATCCAGGTCGATTCTTCAGAGAAGCCTAGCCAGGTTCTTCGTGAATTCTCCGACTATGAAATTGCCCAGACTATCTTCACGTTCCTGTTCGCTTCTCAAGATGCAACCAGTGCCGCCTCCACCTGGTTGTTCCAGCTGATGGCCGATCGCCCCGAGATCCTGGACAAGGTCCGTGAGGAGAACCTTAACATCCGTAACGGCGATCGCACTCTCCCTGCTACAATGGATATGCTCGACAACATGCCCTACACCCGCGCCGTCGTTAAGGAGACACTGCGTTACCGTCCCCCTGTCATCATGGTTCCCTACCTGGTCAAGAAAGATTTCCCTATCAGCGAGACTGTCACCGTCTCCAAGGGCTCAATGATCATTCCCTCCGTGTGGCCCGCGTGCCACGACGAGGAGGCTTACCCTAACGCCGATTCGTTCGATCCAGACCGCTGGATCACCGGTACCGCTGAGCAACAGACCAAGAACTGGCTGGTCTTCGGCACAGGTCCCCACTACTGTCTGGGTCAGACCTACGCTCAGCTTTCCCTGATGTCCATGATTGGAAAGGCCAGCATGGTGATGGACTGGGAGCACACCCCTACCCCCGAGTCGGAGGATATCAAGGTGTTTGCCACTATCTTCCCTCAGGTATGTTCACCCTTATTTTCCCTTGCGATGATCAATTGGCTAATATATTTCAGGACGATTGTCTTCTTACGTTCCGCCCCCGCGCTTAAATTCTCATTTCTTTTTGTATAAAACCCAAAGCGAAGCTGGAACCCAGCCCCATGTTCTGGACAGAGGAGGGTTTGGTTACGTCGACATGATGCCTTCCTGTCCTGGAGATGGGGTGGGCCGCTGACACTTTCTTCTTTCTCATTCGATTTCGATGCATGATGAACGCTCGGTACAGGAAAAGTCTTTAGCATATGTTTCTCTTTAGAGAGACCTTTCATACCCTTTCGCAAAGAAGCCCCGTTTGCGATTATGATTACCTATTGCCCGCGAGGGTCGCAAGGGGTTTCTTGTTTCTTTTCTTCAGAGTGACTACTCCTAGAGCCATGCATATTAGAACAATATTAATTCTCTTTTCCTGCTTGGATATTTATGACATGTTGAATAGCTATTCATACGATCGAACTAACTAGATATATATCTTACCCAGGTTGAGATACAGGCTAAAGCCCTTTCTTATTTAGCTCTTTACATATGTATTTTGTCTTTTCTCTAGGTTTTACTGGTTGATTTTGACAACTTTTACACTGTCATAAGAACTGATAATTGTTAAGGTTATTTGATATGGCCTTTTTCGGCCTACTAGAGGGGACTGACTCGTCTTTTCTATGTATGATACTAGTAGAATTCTCAATCAAAAGGTCTCATTTACTTGATATTCACTCCGATATATATCCGTGCTATCTCGGCAATATCTACACATGTAGTTACATGAAAGTCAAGTAAAATATATCTTAACTCTCAAGCACGATTTCTGTCTATAACATAATCAATCGAGTCATTCCCGTCAGTCAAAAGTCCCAATACTACCCAACAAAGCTTGTACAATACCTCGAGAACAGCCCATACTGAGCAAAAGCCCTAAACCAGTAGGCGGTCATGTGTGGCAGACACTGACATCACATCCCGCGGTTACGCCCGGAGGTGTGATAACTCCCGACTCACCTCCGCGGATCAAATCCAGAATTGAAACAATGGCATCGACGTTACCATCAAAGATCCAGCGATCTGCTATCGTGCTGTCCTCCGCCGCAGTGAGAATCCCGGCGCGCATTGCAGTATCACCAGCCGCGGCCTTGCACCGAGCTATCTCCGCACCAACAAGAGGACTGGTCACTTCTCCCCAGAACCGTGTCTTACGCAGCCACCTGGCACCATCATGCAGCCTCCAGACCAAGTCAAGCCCGAACACCAAGAGTCCGCGTCAAGTGCAGAGGCGGTGGGACAGCGATGAGGCCAGCCCAATCAAATTCAGGGAATGGGGTTTCGAAGAAGTATGTACTCCCCGGAGCAGTTAAGTCTTCAGTTATTCTTCCTCTATCCCCATTACTTTGAATTCCATTCTTCCTTTGAAACCGAATACCGCAATGATGTAGGCATAAAACATTGCTACACATCTAACAAAAACAAAATCTAGATCAACGCCGCCCTCCCAACCTCAACACCAATTTCCCCGTCCCACAAGCCCATAATCCTCATCGATGTGCGCGAGCCAGCCGAACTCAAAGGCACGGGTATTATCCCATCTGCGGTTTGCATTCCGCTGGCCTCGCAGGGCGATGCATTGTACCTCACGCCGGACGAATTCGAGACTCGGTTCGGGTTCGCTAAGCCTGATCCTGCGGAAAGCGAGGATGAGCCTGCGCAGATGGTCTTCTATTGTAAGGCTGGTGTGAGGGCTAAGGCGGCGGCGCAGATGGCTGTGCAGGCTGGGTATGACCCTGCTAATCTTGGGGTTTATATGGGTAGTTGGTTGGATTGGGAGGCGCATGGGGGGAAGGTTGAGAAGTGGGAGGGGGATGATTTTTGAGTTAGAGAAATTGAAATATACTCATTTGCTGAGTGCTTGATAGTTCTTTCTCGAGATGAAGGTGGTTACTGGGTGCGGTGGTGGGTGGTGAATCGAGAAAAGGATTGTAAATACTGCATAATGCTGGATAGGATTATTGAAGGGTAGATCATCTGGTCTACTCTGATATTCCGAAGCAAACGTTTGATTTAGTTTGCGCTGAAGAAAAGACCGATCTTAGCTTTAAAACTGGCCAAATTGCTGCTGTGCGTTAAAGACACAAAGATCAACTAGTGGGAGTTCGACATCTCTATTCACTAACACAATACTGGAATAGTATAAATTCAATTCACTATAACAGAAAGAAAGAAACTGGTATCGACCAGGCCTTGCTTTTCCTATATCATGTACAGGCGACTTCTTTCGCTGTTCATCCATCAAGTCATGGGTCATTCATTGTATGTTCAAATCGTAATCAAAATAGAATAACTTTTGCGCTTTTCCATAGCAATTGTCATAGCTCCGTAGATTTCGATTCGTTTCTTCCACATTGGCTATGATGGAACCGAAGTCCATGAGGGCCGACGGAGAACAAAGCTCGCCACTTACTGGCATTTGATCGTCAAGTTCGCCCGAGGATAGGTACCGCAAGGCTGGAATGGGTCCGCTGCTAACGATGCTTGATATGAAGACACCGCACACCGGAAGGAAGCCGTAAGACTAGATTCAAGGAATGTCGAACACTGGCTTGAGCTTCTTGACCAGAGCCCATTCCTCCATGGAGACCTCGGACCGGTAGAACTCCTTGAGGGTGTCGATACTTTTACGCGAGATGTGCGAGATAAGCTGGTCCTTCTCTTCGAGGTGACGACCATACATGGGCTGGTTGGGACCCTCGACCTTAACAGCAACGGAGGGCTGGCCCCTCTTGCAGACCGGAACAGGCTTGTGATCGCGCTCGATGGACGTGCTGTGGAAACGGTTGTGTTAGAAATCAGATAAAAATAGAACAAAGGAAAGGGGAGCAAAACTTACACTCTACCAATATCGACGATCTCCCTCACACCAGCGGCGTTGGTCCTGACAGCAGCCAGAGGAGTGTGGAGACGCAGGCTTCCTTCAATGACATCAACACCGATGACAATGGGGTCGGTCTTGTTGAAGACAGCGATGGGCTTGATGACGCAGGGGAAGATAGCAAGAAGCTTAGCCTCCTCCTTACGCTGCTCCGTAATCTGAGCCATGTGCGCAGTGAAGCTATCGAACAAGTGGTAAATGATGTCGGCGGTGAAGATCTTGACACCGATTTCGTTGGCATAGGCCATTGCCTCCTTATCGACCTTGACGTCGAAGCACAGCATGACAGCATGTTCCTTACTCTTCTCAAGCATGGTGCCGGCCATCATGACATCACGCCTGTAAACAGGACCGATGGAGATATTGGCAACAGGAATCTTGGAGACCTTGAGGAACTCCAGGAGAGCCTCCAGCGAGCCCAGGGTGGAGGCCTGCACAGTGACACCACGCTGATCAGTCGAGACACGGCTCAGCAGGTTCTCCAGATCGCTCATGACCTCCTCCTCGAGATCTTCCTCATCATCATCAGGGCCGACGACAAGCATGCGAGATCCAGCAATAGCGTGCTCCAGGTCGTTGGCAGCAATCTTCACACCAAGGGCGGCCTTGACCTCCTTGTTGTGAACATACTGGGACTTCAGACGCAGCTCCTTGAGCGGTGCTGGTGTCAGAAGAGCACGGATATTGGTTGTAATAGGACCGTTGAGACCGCACATAACGATGCGATCACCCTCGCGAAGGACACCGTTGGACAGAATAACGTCAATGGTGGTACCAAGACCCTCAATGACCTTGACCTCTAAAACTGTACACTCGACCTCGGACAAGTACATAAGCGCACTGGTCATACGATCTTGACTCAGGCTGGTCAGGAGCTTCAGCATGTCAGGCACACCTTCTCCGGTGTGGGCGGAGGTGGGAACGAGAGAGACGTTGCGAGACATAGACTTGTTCTCGAAGAACAGCTCGGAGTTGAAACCTTGCTCGGCGAAAGCAAGCTTGGTGGCCTCAAGACGAGTGCGGAATTCGTTTTGAACACCCTTGTTCTGCATAGCCAAACTATCTTCGAAGCCATTGTTGTCAATCTTCTTCCAGCCGTAGAGACGGTCGATCTTGTTCAATGCGACAATGAAAGGAGTCTTGCGGTCACGCAGCAAACGCATGGACTCGAGGGTCTGGGGCTCGAGACCGTGCATGATATCAACAACAAGGATAGCAATGT
Organism: Penicillium egyptiacum; assembly: GCA_911456345.1. Classification (NCBI taxonomy): domain Eukaryota; kingdom Fungi; phylum Ascomycota; class Eurotiomycetes; order Eurotiales; family Aspergillaceae; genus Penicillium; species Penicillium egyptiacum. The sequence goes on from CAJVRC010000900.1 coordinate 486,300, forward strand.
TGCAAAGGGAGGAACCTCTTGATCGCAAGTTGGAGAAGGACTCGTGACCGGGAGTATCGATGATCAATAGACCGGGAACCTTGAACTCGAACTTTCCATCCTTGTTGACAACTTGAGTTTTTGTGCGCAGAGCTTCGACAGGGAAGTAAGTGGCACCGATCTGCTGGGTAATACCACCTGCTTCGCCCTCCTGCACGTTGGTCTGTCGGATCTTGTCAAGCAGCTTGGTCTTACCAGTATCGACGTGACCAAGAATACAGCAGATAGGGGATCGAAGATCATCCTTTGAACGAGCCGCCATAGCCTCCTCGTGCTTTTGCTTTCTCCGCTCCGCAGCCTCGGCCTTCCTCGCCTGAATGGCCCTTTGGTTGGCGGATTGCTCTTCGTCAGATGAATCTTCATCGGATGACTCGTCGGAGTCGGATTCGGAAGCGGGTTCTTCTTCCTTCTCGTCCTTTTGGGCGGGTGCCTCCTCAGCGGGCTTCTCTTCCACATCAGATTCCGCATCCCAGCTGTCCTTGACATCTTCGTCGGCGGCTTGCTCCCAGTCTTCGATGGCATCCTCTTCGGCAGGAGCAGCAGCAGCGGCGGCAGCGGCCGCCGCCTCAGCCTTGGATTTCTCCTCGGCCTCCCTCTTTCGATCTTCAGCTTCGCGCTGAGCCTGGGCTCGAGCGGCGGCGGCTTCGAGATCTTCTTCCTGCTTCTTGCCAGCCCTCTTCTTCTTGTGCTCATATACAGGGCGCTGCTTCTTGTCGCCACCCTCCTCCAAACCAGCGACCTTGCCACCCGCGGCAAGCATCTGCTGCATGCGCAATTCATTGCGCTCCTTGGCCTCTCGTTGAGCCTTGGTAAGCAGCTTGCCTTCTTTGCGTAGCTGCTCCTTCTTTTCGCGCTCTTTCTCCTTCTTGCGCTCGCGAGCCTCTGCACGCTTTTTCTCTTCCTCCTCATCGAGGAGCTTCTGCTTGGCGGCGGCAGCCCTCTCTTCCGCTGCAATGCGCTCCTCCTCCTCACGTTGCTGTCGAAGAAGCTCCTGTTGCTTCTGGAGAGCTGCTAGATGGGGAGGAAGTTTCTTCTTTTTGCCGGTCTCTGGGGCGGGTGCAGCGGGGGCGACTTCATCCTTCTTCGCCTCAGCGGTGGCAGTCTTCTTGGCTTCGGCCTTTTCTTGAGCAGGGGTGAGCTTCTTTTTTGTGGCAGCCTATAGACGAGAAAAAGACACGTTAGTAAAGATTTCCCACCCGGCACGAATCTCCAGCATGAAGAGAAATGTAAAAACCTACCTGCTCCTTCTTACGCTGCTTCTCCTTCTCCTTCTTCTCACGCTCTTTCTCCTTTTTGCTCTTTACTCGGAACTCGCCCTCGGGTTGCGGTTCCGCCGCAGGCTTAGCCACCTCCTTGATGGGCTTGGTCTTCTTTCCAGCGAAAACATCGTCTTCATCGAAGTTACCCTCCTCGGGCTGCTTGCTCGCCAAATCATCGGCGTCCGCACCCTCGGCGTCCTCACCCTCGACAAAATCGTTGACCTTGCCCTTCTTAGCCTTCTTGGCCTTGTTCTTTCTCAAAGCAGCCATGAGGCCACCGACCGGCGCAGCGTCCTCGTTGGCATCTTCTTGGGGCTGCTCATCGGCGGGAGCAGCAGTGGGAGCTGACTCGCCGAGATCGGCCTCCCAGTCCTCCTCCTGTCTCTTGTTGCCCTTCTTCTTAGGCGCCATTGCGATAGATTTCTATTGGGGGTTTTGTTGATGATCCGATTGGAGTCGTGACCGGAGAAATGGCGGCGCACAAACGGAGTTAACCGGTTATTTGCGACTCGTAGTAATACGCACACGTATTAAAAGGGAGAGGATGACAGAAGTCAAAAAAAGGACAATCCCCAGAATTCAAGGCGAGAGATAGAGCTCTCTGTAAGGTGGGCCTAAGGAGGGGTGTGGGAAGGAAAAAGAATTTCGGGAAGAATCATGGCCAGTGGGGAATGGCATCGGACTTCACTCTAATCGCCACAACTACCGACCTTGGAACTAGGTGAATATTCCCCATATATTGTCAAGGACCCCTTTTTTTCCAGGGTATCTTATATCGAATATGTGCTAATCTACCATAATACGAACTTCAAACATTACTGCTGACATTTTAATCTGACTATTGCATAGATACACTCTCACAAGTTGACTCAAACCTCCATGGCTATGTACTTCGTACTTCGTAGCTTCGTCCTCCACACTTCGCCACCCCGGTTACATCCCCTTGAAATTTTAGATCTCAATGTGCAGTATGTTCCGAAGCCAGCTGAAGACAGCCCGGGTATGGTTGTCATAAACCCCAAGCGCGTCCTGAACTGCCTCGAAGAACATATGCACTGTATCGGGGGTCAGGTCCTTGAACTGGCTCTTGTTGCATGCCATGAGAACCTCATCCAGGTATTTCGAGTCGCGACTGGCAAGGCGAGCCAGGATGTTGCCGTCGATATGCTTGCTGTTCTCGACCTGGGAGATTGCATCGAGGTAGCGATGTCTGCGGGCCAGGGAGGGACAGATGGCCTCGTCCCTAAGGCAGATGTTGAGCAGAAGTCGAAGCAGCCGCCACTCCTTCGCATCAAGGCACAAGAGCCTGTAGACCGATCCATTGATGCCAAAACCATAGAAGGTCTTGGTGGTCTTCAGCGAAGCTGGAGGCCTGCAGCCCCGAGTGAGCTTGATCAACGAAACGGGGAGATTGGCCGTCGGACGAGGCACAAGGTCGCCTGGTTGATCCAGGTATGTGAAAGCCCGGATAGCTCCACCTCGGGTACTCACAAGAAGGAGATCCGATCGAAACCCATACCCCTCCGATAAATTGTGAGACAGACCATCGCGTGCAATTGGGTCGGAGCCGTGTATCACGATGTCCCCATTTACAATCTTGTAAACCAGCAGAGAATGTCTCGAGCTGGTGACGTAGATCAGCCCTCCTTGCACCGTTATCGCGACAGCTGGAGATGGGAGAACAGCAGTAATGTTTCGAACCCATTTTGTGTGAGAGTTCCGTGAGGAGACTGTGAAGAACTTTTTCCCAGAGACAATAATCAAGCTATCGCCGTATGCCGTCATGGCATAAACTGGGTCATTAAACCATTGCGTGTGCTTGTCAATGCAAGTGATCTTCCCAGGGTCGTTGGCATTCCGAGATGCTTGTATGAGCATCAATCGACCTTGGCGGGTAGTGGGTTGGTGAGGCAAACTGATTGAAGTCCCAATTGCGATAAGATGATATGCATTGCCATCCTTGTATGGCATCCAGTCAAGAATGCATGTGATTTTCTCACCAGCAACTCCATGTGGTCTCCAGGGGAGGAGGCCTTGAGTAACCAGGTCCATATCAGTAGAGACCAATGGCGACTGTGTGTCTGGGTCCACAAACTCGACACATGCGGTGCGGGAAAGATCGAGAGGCATTGCTTGGTTTCCGACCTGGGCGACAGAATATGAAACAATAAGACACCGGAGATGATCGGAGTAGGTGAGCTTGCTTGGATTTCCGGGAATGTCGATGCGTCGGGGAACGACCTTTGCTTCTTGGTCCAGAGAGCATACCAGAAGCTGACCGTCTGCGAAACAAAACATGTATGTAGTTGTAATCCCAGACAGTTGATCTCTTACGTCGACAAGGTCGAAGCCGCTGAATCTGATAGGGAAGTATGCGGGCTGGCATGAATGTTAGGCCATATCTCAAAAGGACAGGGTGTGATATAGCTAACGCAGTTTTGATCTGTAATCCAAACACGAGACAGGAAGTAGTCAAAGCCATTGCCATCTGGGGCATATGACACACGCCAGAAATCATCTCCGCATGTAAAGAATGCAAATGTATTGTGGGCCTTGATGTTGATTGAGGTTTGCCCAAGATGGTGTGGCGCTCTTTGCTTCAAACCTGAAGAGAAAGTGTCTGGTTAATGAAGGCGACCAATATTTTGAACCAAATATGACTCACATTTGAAACCGAAGACAGGGTCACCGTGAGCATCAACAGTGTCTGTATCTATCTCAAACGGAACAAACATGCCACTGCGCAGCCCACAGAAAAGGAAGGCGTGAATTCTATCGCCTGAGAGAGTCTTGATAACAGCAAGGCTTTCAATAGCTTTTGACATATCTTGTGCAGTGTCGGCAACTGAAATATGAGTGTCGGCGTGTTGTCTGATTCCGCCAGTCTCGTTGTAAACCTCGAATGATAGCACTGTGCCGTCGCTGGTGCCCAGGAAAATTGATCCAACTCCCCCCCAATGTTGGTAGGAGATACAGATGGGCTCTTTTTGGAGCGGATATGGAGCCTCATGATCAGATAGGGAGGCCCCGCCTCCTTCAGTCATGACTATCCGAAGAAGATGGAGAAAGTTCCCCTTTTCACTTCTTGTAGTCATAATGACAGTGGAACTTGGTCCATCCACGATAGCTGCTGTGACAAATACAAGGGGATCGTGTTGAATACAGCTGCTGAGATAGAAAGCAGTAGGGAAGAAAAAGTGCACAGCTCTTTCTGTGACCCGAACAATAACACCGGAAGGTGTACAGTCCATTGCCAAAGTCTGTTGAGCGTCCAATTCTGTATCGTTCTCAAGGGCAGTAATGCCATCTCTCATGTCGGGAGTTGTATGAAGAAGCAGAGATGAAAGAGGACCGGAGGCCAGCAGGTAGATTGAATCCTTAGTACCAAGTGACACAGCCCACATACCACGTATGCTGGAAAATCCATCCAACGCGGCCGAGACTCCAATCTGAGCCTCAACGCCATATCGAATTTCGGTAATAGCTCCATTGCCTGAAGCAGACGTTGAGCAGACAAAGAGCCGATCGTGATCATATGGAGTATCTTTGAGGAGGCCTAAGGTGTTTGAAGGAATAACAGCTGCATCGGGAACTGGTGCCCAGTTGAGGAATCGCTGAACACATCTGGGGTGATCTCGTGCCTCCTGGACAAACAACCCACCATCACCCTGGCTTCCAGCAGCGAGAATGAAGTCACCACCTTCATGGCCCATATCAAGAATATCGAATGCCGTATCAACATCGCAGTGGAGTTGACCCAAGGAAGTCTGAGTTTCGAGTTCACCATCGTTGCCGAACTCGAGATAATAGATCCAGCCTTTTTCTTGACAAAGGAAGATTCCATCGTACCTCTGACTGTACATCCAGTTTCGCGAAGGTCTGGCCCAGCGAGTCCACAGTCCAGCTTCTGATGATTCGGCATCGGGAATGATCGGCGGGTATCGCATCGGACGAGAAGAGCAATTTGGTGTGTACATTGCCATGGAATTCGTGGTGATCAGGAGGTAGGAGGATTCTTTGGCTAAAGGGATGACCATGCTAGGCAACTGGTCTTGGTGAGGCAGACAAGTTGAGGTGATTTTGGGACTCACGCGGCTGATCGTGCTGGCTCCGTCCCATTCAAACATCATAGACCGTGTTGTGCCAAGCTTATGGACGATAAGCAGTAGAATGGTCCGTTTGTCATTGATGTCCTTCGGGTACAGGAATTCCATAAACAAGATATCGCCATCAACTTGGAAGAAATTTTCCTGTTCAAAGACTGTTAATATCAGGCATATGATAAGTGAAACAATAGTGAGCACATACACTTTCAAGTGGGTTCAGCTTGCCCTGAGCCATCTGCATCTGGAGTTCACCGGGGGATTTCAACCACAAGACACCGAAGAAATTACGCGACGCGCTGACTGCGACTGCACGCGATCTTGATCAGGGTGTAAGCTTTCATCAATCAAATTGAGTTAGTGATAGGTGATACTTACTTAGGATCGACAGCTATATGCTTGCCATACTTGTCGGCTAGGTTGACATCGCGGGGCAGAGGCCGATTGTAGGAAACAAATGGGCCATTTCCCAGTTCTGAGCAGTACATGAAAAGGAGCTCATTTGAGTCCGTAGCCAGAAAAAGGATTTGAGGAGGAACTTCGTTTTTGTCGTAAGAAGCCATCAAACTTGATCGAGCTGGACTTTCCCAAGGCATCTGGGTGCTTACATTGATGACTTTTGCCCCGATAAGCGAGCCCTCGAGGTCTGACTTTTCGACAACATCTTGAAGATGACCACCGGGCAGGGCTTCCTTGATTTGAATTCGCCGCTCCCCAATGAAAACCACATCGTTGTGGTCTTTATCTCGAAGACGTGCTGGAAGGATCCAGTTGATGACAGGGCTGGGGATCAATGGCTGGGTAAGCAGTCCATGCAGATGCGTCGGACGCGTCACGGGCTGGTTTCCAGACATTGTAATTGGGTGGTTTCACAAGAAACCGAAACCAGATTGGAGCAAACGGAAATGATCGTGAGGCCAAAGATGGACAGCGGGGTAAACAGATGCGAAGAAACTTGAAGAGAGACAGACGAAAGATGGAAATAGAAGATGGAAGGTGAATTGTACGTGAATGAGTTGGAAGGGAAGTAGGCGATAGGCAATATCAAAAGCCGGTCAGGCAATGGCCTGAGGCGCAACAAGCCCCAAGATCTGTTTGAATTGCACCACACTTCCTATGAATTTCTGTATTCAAGAGGGCAATGGCATTTGAGATTTGCAATATCCACTTGACTTCAAAGAGTTTGAATATCTGATTCATGCATTGCCGGCCAAGTGCAATACTAGCTGTGAATTGATAGCCGATACGCAGCCAGAGCTCGGAGAGAGTACAGGCAGTTGCCAATGATTTCACAACCAAGTATGTCCCAGACAAGCCCTGTGATATCTCTATTAATCAATGCACCCCACATATAGGGAACCAATATCAATGTGAGACTTACAGCTTGCCCGGACACCATACAAAAGTAGCAGCTCTTGAAGATGTGCAAATATCTGCCACAAGCTCCATTGGCCAAGCTCCACGAAGCAGGTCTTTGCCACAGCACTAGCACTGTTAGTGACAGACGCCTTGGAGAGCACAATCCCGGAGTTATGCAATCAACTCCCGTCGGCAAGCTGTCGCAACCCCAGAAACTGTGGACTTCTAAGGGCGCACAACACAGTACACAGCTATATGTGCCCAATACCTTGTAATGAATACCACAAAGCTATGAAACCGGAGCGTTGTGCCTAGGCCTGGCACAGGCGAGTGTTGTTATCGGCGAAAACATGTCGCGGCTGCCGATCGCTGCCTAAGGCCGTCAAGTGGGACTCCGCCGCCTTCGACTTCAGACTTTCCATGCTTGGGTATATGTGCCTAGAGGTTCATCAGTCCACGTTCAGAGAGACTTCAATCGCTAAAGGGAAAGCCATTCTCTCACATAACTGGTATTGAATTGTTGTTTTGGACACGTTGTTCCGTTGTCCGGTGAAAAGTTGCACTCGATCTATATCCGATCAGTCTCTCGATATTGTTGAGCTAAATTCAGGACCACGACGTGAATCTTGTTCATTCAGATCGAGAAAGAAACTGAGCGATCACTTTGCTCTTTTCTTTGTGTATATGGTCTCCTTGATTTCTTGGGAAGGCGACATCTAGCGAATAAAGGATGGAAGATACCGGAAAAGTACAGAATCATTCCAGCCCCGAGGACACATCTGCATCTGATGAATCTTCAAAGAATTCAAAAGTGAATGAAGAGGCAAAACAGATGGCGCGATCAAAAAAGGCGAGAGCCATCCGAAAAGCGTGTGCGGCGCGCGATGTGGAAGCCTTAGCTGTGCACGCAACTTCAGAAGGCGGGTTACTTGAAGATGACTTGAGACAGATAGCCTGTGAGTTATTATGGTCCAACGAAGATAGGCTCAACTAACCAGTGGATAGGGCCTATTTTGTTACGTTGTGACGAGCAAATACGACAATTTAACACATTGGTCCCAAGTTCTGCACTTTCCCGGCATCCCGATGAGGAACAGGTAAAACTCGACGTCAACCGGTCTTTTGTCTACTACCCAAAAGGTATGTATGCTATTAGAAGTCTCTGAGTTTGGATGTTAATAGACTCTAGCTCCCGAGGAGGAAATGTTGAAAAAGAAACAGCAGCTATCCAACCTGATCACTCAGGTACTAAGGGAATATCCCATGCTTTGTTATTTCCAAGGGTATCACGACATAGTTCAAGTTCTTCTTCTGGTACTGGGCGAGAAGCAAGCCGTACCAGCAGTGGCACAGATATCTCTTTTCCGCATACGTGACTACATGCTTCCATCACTATCTCCAGCGGTGAAACACCTTCATCTCATCCCTGCAATTATCGAAACGACAGACCCCGAGCTAAGACGACACCTTGGCAACATTGAACCATTCTTCGCTCTCGCAGCTACACTGACACTATACTCCCATGACATTCAAGAGTATAGCAACATTTCACGACTTTTCGACTTTCTGTTAGCTCGGGAACCCGTTGTTGCAATCTACCTCTTCGCATCAATGATCCTGTCTAGGAAAAAGGAGTTGCTGGAAATTCCACCGGATGAGCCCGAGATGCTTCATTTTACGCTTTCTAAGCTGCCATGCCCACTTGACCTGGATGGACACATTCTGCATGCGGCACGGCTCTTTGAGGACCACCCGCCAGAATCTTTGCCGCTTGGAGCCTGGAAACGTATTCCATGGTGTAGCGTGCTGAAAACTTCACGAGACCCACATGGCAAGTACACCACAGAAGACGCGATGTGCTTGTTTGAAAAGCAATCCCAACAGATTCGGACCGAAGAGCGCAGGAAACGAGCTCTGGATTTCTTGTGGAGCCACCGTCGCTCCGTGGGCTCTGTGGCGTTGGCTATCTTGGTTGGAGCTGCATCTTTCTATATCCGCAAAAAGGGACTCGACACTTCGGTTTGGTCTTACGTTAGCCGAATTCAAAAGGTAATCCAAAACTGGATTTAATCTTCAAGTCAATGTGCCCTAAGGTAACACGGATACTTGGTGCTATTACATGTGTATGATAATGAGAAAAATGACAGAACCAAAACGAAATCCCCATGTCTGAGGATCACAACTTACAGATTCAGATATAATTAAAAAAATCCAGTCAATTTATAGCATTTAATGTGTTCGATACTCGTGTATGACACCTGGGTAGTGGTACCCACAGTTGTGGCTTGAGCGGTGGCTTCATCTGCGGGAGCTGATGTGTACACTTAACAACTCCCCTTCCAACAGCTTACTTCAAAACCAACCACAATGGCGAACCGAGGCTACGATGTCGTAGTAGATGTGGATGCAGAGGTAAGAACACTCTAATGAACAATACATCATTTCGTCTAACAAGTCAACAGGGCGACCTTGGCCATACCGACCTGCAAGAAGACCTAGAATTCCACCCCTCCAGTGAGTTCCTCCAACCAAACCGGTCGAGCCCAGCTCTCTAACCAAGTAATCCTACCGCCCAGACTTCGAAAATGACCAGAGAACCGCCAAAGTCCAAGGCGACTCCGCCCCGTTCCTGGGCGGCGGGTCATCGCGCCGCCGTGACCGGTCTCCTGGCGGTACGCCGACCAAGCACAGCTGGTGGTCGCTGCACTACTACGAGCGATTCTTCGACGTCGACACGAATGAGGTCTTCCGCCGCTGTGTGGCGACGGTATACCCACGCACCAACTTCCTCGATGTGCTAGAGGGTAACGCAGACCTGTACGGGCCGATCTGGATCGCGACTACGGTGGTGGTTATCCTATTTTTGACGGGCACTATCTCGCAATGGCTGTCGAACAATCACGACGAGCACTTCGAGTACGACTTCAGGTTGCTCTCGGGTGCGGCTGGTCTGGTCTATGGGTACACCGGCATCTTGCCAATTGCCCTGTGGGGTGCGCTGCGTTGGTTCGGCAGCTCGACGGCTGACCTTATCGAGTGCTGGGCTCTGTATGGGTACTCCAATTTGGTCTGGATTGCCGTTGCTCTGGTCAGCTGGAGTCCGTTGACTGCGCTTAACTGGGCGCTTGTTGGCGTTGGCTTTGCTTGGAGTGTCTTCTTCCTTCTGCGGAACTTGTATCCGGTCTTGAATGCTACTGATGCCAAGGCTAGCAAGATCCTGTTGATCTTGGTAGTTGTGCTACATGCGGCACTGGCTATTGCTATCAAGGTGCTTTTCTTTGCGTAAGCTGTGTCCTTGTCTGACAGACGAATTGACCTTCAACTGACTTATCTACTAGCCACGGGAGCCCCGTCTCAAAGAAGAACAAGGACAAGGATCACGATGATGACAAGGACGACAAGAAAGGAATGATGTTCCGGGTATAAACGGGGAGGATGGACTATTGGCCTTCAGCTGGAATACTGGCCATTCCGCCGATTCTTGCTCAGGTAGCAGGCTTCGCAGCTGGAGTTTGAATGTTTCTAGTCGTTTTATTGAACGCATGCATGTATTGTACTTTGTATTTATCGCAGACGGAATTTGGAGGCGTGAAACAATTCGACTTTTTTGAATTTTACACATTTCATTTCATGGAGTGCAACTTGGTCGTCGAGAGGAGCCAACTAGAAAAAGTATGACTGTGGCTGCATTGATTTTATCATCATATCTAACGCCATTTGTAATCCTCTCCATGTAGCAGTCCAGCCAATCCCCATTTCTGGAATCTGCACCACAGCACGCCGAGCACAAGACCGAGGAGCGAGTCGTCTATTTGAGCTTCTTCTTGGGGCGGAGCTGGTTGGTGTGTCCGCACTTCTTCTTGCGGCAGTTGGTAGCACGGGGAGGGAGACGAGCCTGTATAAGGTCCGAGTTAGTACATTTGTTGATGTAATTGATGGCCTTGCCACGAAAGGCGGTTTGATGACGGGTATCGGGCGCTGGCGGAGAAGGTGGGATAAACGTACGTAGCACTTGCGGCAGATGGCCTTCTCGCAGTTGAACTTGGAGGCAAGGGCCTTGAGGGAAGGCTCAATGATACCACCACGGAGACGCAGGACAAGGTGAAGGGTGGACTCCTGTAATGAGTTGACATCGCATGTTAGCGAATATTCCACCGTTTCGCAGACCAGAGACCATAAGTGAAGCAATGATTCCTCCTCTTGCGTATCCGTGGACAGAGTTATTCTTTGGACAAAGAACATATTCAAGATCCGATCCACCTGAGATACCATAATTGCCCCCCCACTTTCGGTCCAAATCACATAAGTTGAAGTCCGGTTCCTACCTTCTGGATGTTGTAGTCGCTCAGGGTGCGGCCATCCTCGAGCTGCTTGCCGGCGAAGATCAGACGCTGTTGGTCAGGGGGGATGCCCTCCTTGTCCTGGATCTTGGTCTTGACGTTGTCGATGGTGTCGCTCGACTCGACATCGAGGGTAATGGTCTTACCCGTCAGGGTCTTGACGAAACTATATCGCACCGTATTAGTCCACATTCATTTCTCCTTCACGGGCTTGGGTCGTATCGAGGATCGGGTTTGTGGTTCGCGGTGACATTTGAGGGTTCAGAAAGACCTACATCTGCACTGAGACGGCGCGGAAAAAGACGATGTTAGTTCACTGAATCCATAGCTATGCATAGACGCTGTTGCACGAGGTGTATGGGACGTACTGGTTGCGAGTTTTCGTTGTTGTCGGCTGTCGGTCGCTGTGTTCCAGGCGGAGCTGTCGATTGTCAATTTGAGGATTTCGCTCGCTTAGCAAAGGTGGACCGATCGGGGTACCCTAAGCCCTAGTTGTTAGCCGTTTTAGTTATACATTATGTAAGCAATCCCCGCCGCCCGGGCGACCCAGCCAATGATAACTTGGCAGTCCATCTGTCTACGTCAGGTATACTCCGTAGTAGCCATGGAGATGTTCTACTAAAAATAAATGAAGCGTGTTTTCTACTTTCAATTATTTCCTGCTCAAACACAACAAATCAGTTGGATCGTCAGCTCAGCCGGAAACATCAACACCCCAAGAAAAAACAATAATAATTCATATCAACCCTAGGGATTCAAATGATTGAACTAGAGATAAAAGGTTGTACAATGGTGAACGCCAGATACATGATCCCAAAGCCCCAACGCCATGCATACGTATGATACAACAGACTTTCCCGACCTCTACAGAGTCGACCACATCTTCGAATTGGACATAAAATCATCGCCGTCCATATCTTCGGACTCCGCGTCGTACATGTCCTCCTCAAAGTCAGCTATTCCATACGTGTGATCAACATCGCTTTCGTCGGTGTCCATTCCTTCCGTTCCCAAACTAGCAAAGTACTCCCTGTTCTGTCGCTCTTCATCTCGCTGTGCGATCTTAAACTCAACAAATGTGACAGCACGGACAAGTGTTTTCAATGGGACTGCAGCGAGCTGGGCTGCGATCTCGTAAAACGTCCGTGCGGGGCCACTGAGATGTGATTCCCATCGATACCGGTGATACCACTCGCCGGGACGTCTGTGATCGTCCTCTTCGTCGTCAGGGATGACCCTTCTGGTTCTAAGGGCTTGCATGACTGTTTGTAGCAAAAGGTTGAGCTTTTGCTCAGTCGTCTCAGCCGTCTCATGAGGAGCAGGAGCACCAGGAGCACCAGGAACAACAGGAACAGGAGCAGGAGCAGAAGTAGAGGATGATTCCGGAGCAGCACCCGAGATTGGTCGGATATCTTGTTCTGCCCGGCTGATGGGAAACATTTCGGCAATGCGACTGGGTTCCTTAGAAGTATCCAGCCAACTGCTTTCGTACCAATCCATGTAATCATCTAATTGGGCAGACGTCATGTTCAACACGTCTTGGTCTGTGATCTGAATGGCAGTCTTTTTCCCAATACTCCCCCCAAATGGCTGATCATAATCGAAATTATTCTGGGCTTGTGCCCAGAGGGCCCAGTCCATGACCTGTGCAGCGGGCTCTTTAGCTGTAGTGGGATACCTTTTCAAACCATCGAATGGGAAAAGTAGTTTCGTAGAAATGATAATAAGCACCATCAATTGCAAGTCGGGAAGAAGTTGTGCTGTTTTTCGGCCATCGAATGAACTTATTGTCGGATACTGGAATGTGATGTCTAGTAAACCTTGCAAGATCCTAGTAGCATCGTATATCTCAACTAAAACTCGTTAGCTAAGATATACTAGACAACCTCGCGGCGACTCTTTCTCATACTTGGTAAAGCCAGTCTCTTGATGTGCCGGAAAAGAATCATGGGGGTATTCAATGGAGGAAGGTCTAATTCAAATCGGCGCTGATAGAACAGCACTATTGCCAGGACGCCGCGGTGGAACCGCTCGGCATTAGGTATTGTCTTTGTCAAAATTAGCCAAGGGTGACCTAGTAAGAATTTCTGGAGTCAGACTACACTCACATTGACTTCAAGGATCATGGTCAGTTCTGGCGGAAGCCTATCCCTCATATCCCGAGGGATGGTTGCCAGGACTCGGGCGTAGGGGATCTCCTGCCGCATTATCATACTATGGAATGTGAGTATTGCTCATCATAGAAGCAAACGGCCGGGCTTGCACAGAGAAAACAATATACGTACTTGTGAAAATCACTGACGCAGACAGGAAGCCGCATCAAAAACGCTGCGAGATAACACAGTGCAACAGAATCGATCAGACGAGGCCATTCCAGGTACCTCGAATTTGGTTTGAATCCATCACGAGACTCATCTGTTCCTGCGGGTTGTGAGCTGAACAGCTCAGATTCGGTATCATCATCGTCCTCTTCAGTGGAATCGGTGATTCTGGATTCAAAATCTTGCAGACGAAGAGCCCAGAGATCGCGAACAACAATCTAATGTACAGTGAGATTTTATCCTTGAACACATGAAGCATCATATGCACATACCTCAAGTTCTTCTGGGAAACCGTGTTCGTGAACCAATGCATGACATTGTTTCCAAAGGATAAGCTGGTAAATTTGCAAGAAAAGCGTATAGGCTGGACGGCCACGAAGTGCTTTAACGAAAGTCAGCGAAGAGAACGATGTTCGAACAGCCAATTACATACTTCTGCTGGCCTTCTCCCTGGTTTCTCTCTTCAGGCGATGTGTTTTGCCTAGGTTTCCAAAATCGTCGGCATCTTCTGCAACTTGAACACCCTGCGCATGATAGCCTACATTAGCTGTCTATTTCTTGACATTTGACGATGTGATAGGATAAGGTTAGGAAAGCCGATGGACGTCATACCTCCTGCAAATGACCGCGTCGACAATACCAAAGTCCATTGTCGAGATAGTATCGGGTCTCACGGCAACCTTCTTGACCGCAAATCCCTCGGGTAACGTAGTCCATCCCCAAGGGATTTGTTCATGCTTGTTTGACAAAGAAGGGTTGATATCCCGAGCGGGGACTTTTTTTCTGCCTCCCAGTGACCGCCGATTTTTCGCTCCACATGTCCCGCAATGCACTGTGATTGAGCCGTCGACTATCTCAGACGATTAAATTGTAAGTTTTCATGTACATATGTATTTTGGCTTTAATAGCCAATTTGTTTTCTGGGGTTACACTTGTGTATATATTTTGTACGACCGTCGACTTACCGTGGACGTCTTACGTGGAAGTGATATATACTACTTACTTAAAGAAATCGACGATAAAGATACTATTCTTCCTGAGTATTTAACACTTAGATAATGAACTTGATAATAAAGAGGTATACATTCTATTAATAACACTTTGGATGAGCGAGACTTGATTCATAGCTCATTCGGAAAACAGACAATTTGGTTCCTGTGAGGCCCGAGTACATATCTGGATCACATTGTGTCTGTCCCGTTAAGTTAAGCTGTAAGCGTATCGCGGGGATATTGGAACAACATTCCTCCGGTGGGTCCTTGATGGATCTAATTGTTGAGGTCGATTGGATCATGCTGGACATTGAAGGTGGTCTTGAATGTCAAGTTAATTTTTGGCAGCAACAGTTCCGTGACAGTTGTCCAGTCAAGTAGATACTGCGCAAACTATGCTAGCACAATGGCCAGGGCCACACCTGCGGTAGAATGCTGCGAAAGGTATCTCTCCAGGGAGTGAACCGCGTCTTCATCATCATAAGGTTGTACGGTGCTTATTCCACTACCAGATAGGCGATGTACCTTGGTGCAAAATAGATATGCCCAAGGGGCGGCCAAAACAGTGAGTCCCTGAGCTTGAAAAACAGTTGCATGCTGTTCAAGAGCCTCTATTGCGAGAATACGCCGTATGTGAAAAGGAATGAAGAGGACGGTATGATGATTGAGCCATTCCTGCTCGAGGGTGCGGCTCTTCTTGAATGCTGACTTGGTAGCCTTCGAGAGGCACTTGAGCTCAGCCGGGGCAAGATTGCCGTTAATAAAATCAAAATCATGCGTGAAGGGGCGACTTTGGAGTAAAATTGTGTTGATTGTGCCACCAACGACAATTAGAATGATCTCTTGATGCTTCGAGGCAAAAGTATGCTGCGACAATCCGTAGCCCATCCATGAGGGCTGCTCGGGAGAGATTCGGAGGGCTACTCGGGGTTCGACGATAGATGTTCGGCGTTGGACGAGGGGCAAGGCTCCGCAGGGCGTGAGCGTCGTCGTAGACTAGACAATGGCTGACCCATCTTGCTCGAAGTTGAAGCTCTGAGTATGGCATTGTCAAGATGAGAAGCATTGTTTTGACTTGTGGATCCAATCACTAGTATTTACTCGAATCAATTTGGCAGGAGCAGCAGCATTCAGCCCAGGCAGCGTCCTCCTCCATAACCGCCACAATATACCCGTAGACATTACATGATTACACACATTGAGCGAAACGCCACTGTGAAGACCTACCTATTCAATTGTAGACACCAGCTATATTCTCGCGAGTGACCAAGACTTGAATGGTGAGGCAGTGAAGCCACAGATCCAAAGTTTTGGCTACCAGTGGCTTGGCTGGCGGAACCACATCGATATGATCCAACGGTGGCGCCAAGCCTATTTTGAATGCCACCTTGACACCTCTCACATCGTCAATCCCAAACAGGCCACTGTGTCACTCGCTCGCTCCTGACTATCGATGAATTCCTGGATCTCGACTCTCCAATCATGTCCAGCCTCAACGAACTCCTTCATCGACAGCGATCAGGACCATGGCAAAAGTTCCGGGCCCAGCCTTGTGTCTTCCTCGCACGAAAGCTTTACAGTTGGCATGAACCTATTCCAGCTACACCACTCACACGTCCCGTTGCGATTGTCTGTATCTCCGACACTCATAACGCCCAGATCAGCGTTCCAGATGGAGATATCCTGATCCATGCCGGTGATCTCACACAATCCGGATCTTTTCAGGAACTCCAGAACGCGCTCGCCTGGCTCCGCGCCCTGCCTCATCCTATCAAAATCGTTATTGCGGGTAATCATGAGCTACTTCTTGACTCAGCACTGGATGACTCGTCAGGTCGAGCAGCCTCTGAGCGAGCTCGGCTCGACTGGGGGGATATCATCTACCTGGAAAATGAGGAAGCAACAATTTCCTGTCCGAATGGTCGTCAGTTAAGAGTCTATGGAAGCCCTAATTCTACACGCCACGGGAACTGGGCCTTTCAATACCCCGGAGACCAAGATGTATGGACCGGCTCAGTACCGGATGGAATAGATGTGCTTATTACTCATGGTCCGCCACTTGCTCATCTTGACCTACTAAAGTTGGGCTGTCCTCATCTACTACAGACGCTCTGGAGAGTTCGACCGAGACTACATGTATTTGGCCATATACATGAGGGTTCAGGAACCGACTGGATGGTGTTCAATAGACTCCAGGATGCGTACGAGCGCACTGTTGCCGCTGGAGGGGGCTTAAGAAATTTTTTATTCACAGCGTGGGAATTGGCCAAGGCATGTCTCCGCCCGACCGTGGAAGCAAAATGCTTACTCGTGAACCCATCCATCGTTGGGGGTTTGCGGGATAATGAACGAAGGCAGCCCATCAAAGTCTTTATTTAATGTTGCAATCTTGCTGACCGAGGCTGCTCTCCTTGAGGCCCATTTGACGTACAAAATTTCTATTTACGGCGTTTTCAGCTCAAAAGATACCAAAAGCATTAGGGGGACTCGCGACTCCACCAATCACCTATGGTCTTATTAGCGTATTTTGCTAGATGTCAAGTTCTTTTTAGGGGGGAGGGAAGAATCACCTTCAAAGGCATACTAGACAAGGAAAAGGAATATCTCTCGGTAGCCTTGCAATGCTGAGACAACTTCTCCAAGTCAAACGCCTGTCCAATAGGAGTCCCCCATCCAGCCAAAACCCATTCATGAAGATTGAAATTCGGGTCTGCATGGCTTCCTCGAATCGGTGCACGTTCGAAGCAGGGCGCATGCCCGCCGACAGTTACCCGAAGAATATTCTCATTGTTCCTGGCGATCTCGAGAAGGTTGTCTGGATTGACTTCGATGTTGCGATTGTTTATCCTAACGACGCATACATTGGAAAGAAGGAACTCGGCCGCATTGAGTTTAAAACTGAAGTTATTGAAAGTCTCGGATGGCTGCAGGCAACTCATTGCTTCCTTTTCCAAATTCGATAGAAGCTGACAAACTTTACGGGAAGAAGATCAGAAAAAGGGTCTCCCGCCAAACACAAAGTACTACTAGGAACGAATCCTTGGCCTGCGCGCAGACATACAGAGAACGACCACATTATGGAAGTCGCCAGTCATTATCTGCTGCACCCGACATTCCAAGGTACCAAAGGCCCTATAATGCGACATTTTATAGTAGACAGCAGACCCTACCGTACTAAGTTGATCGACACTTACAGGCACTTTATCTAGCGTTAATATAGCGACCATTTCTCGTTCAATTTTATACGGCTATTAAAGATATAGACGATGATATTGATAACATATAGGATGACGAGACTTCTATAGAGACGGAATAGTGATATAGCACGTCGGGAAGGACGTTTTTCTTTCGAGCGGGGAACCTGTTACCCTCTGAGCCCGTGAGCTTCCAGGTCACACATGCCCTTTCTGTCCTTTTAGTCTCTCTAGCTAGTCGGAATACAGACACATTCTTCCCCTTCCAGCTTTTGTGCTCAAGTCTACGTTATAATTTACTAGAACCCTCGGATGGTCAAGCAAGATTGAGTATTTATTCATTCATCACACTATCATGAGATGCTGAGACTCAGAACTGTTCGGACAACACGTATCATGCCAACCAAAGCAATTCTCGGTCCAGCCCACGTCCAAGGTTATGTGGGGGACAGATTTTGAAGCAACGGGGCATAATCGTTCAAAGAATCGTATCCTCCTTTGAACCATGAAAGATAAATTTTTGGCGGGCTTTGAGCCCTCGTGGAACATAAAGTTGGCATAACAGGTAATAAATCCAGGTATTAAATTTAAGCCTTGGGAGCCTCCTTGCACTCCATGGCGGCCTCCTCGCCCATGGCAGTCAGGACGACGATGTCTAATGGCACCTTATCAGTAATAACTCCCTAAGAAGTTTGGATATCGCAACTTACTGCACTCCTTCTCCTCGACAGAGAACATCTGGTTGATCTTCTCACCAACCTCGTTGTCGGGGACCTTGACATCGTCCTTGGTGTCACCGCTGTCGGTCATAAGGGACATGAAGCCATCCTCGGTGATGTCGAGCTAATACTTGTCAACCAAACAATCCAAACAACAAGTCATCAAGGGAACTCACGAGCTGGTACTCCTTGCGGATCACGTGGGGAACGTCCATGTTGTGGGTGGAGGGGGAGAGATCCTCAAGCTTCTTGCCGGTGAAGATATCGGTGGCAACCAAGTGAACCTTGGCGTGACCGTGCTTTCCAGTCTTGGAGGTAGACATGTCAATGATCTTGCAAGGGCGGTTCTTGATCACAACGTGGCCGTTCTTGCGCAGAGCAGAGCACTGCATGGGGTAGGTCTGCGAGGCTCCGGCATCAGCCGACTCGAAAGTGACATCGTGCTATATTAAAATCACGTTAGCAGACGCTTCAAAATTCGACAATAGGGCGGGGTTAAGAGTCCAACATGGCCTCGTGCCCTCGAGAAGAGAAGAGGGGGAGCCGCATGCGGGGCTAGGACAGAAATCCTGCAAGACAGCCATTGGGGGATCTCGAATTTGTGAGAGAAAAATACATACCTCCTCGGCGGACATGGTGAATAGATTTAGAGGGGGTGAAAGAGGGGGAGGTTTTCAAAGAATTTGGGGAGGGGAAAAATGAAGAAAAGAGGAGGGAGAAAATCAAGACTAAAATCTATCGTGGGCGGCGACGCTGGCGGGGTCGCTTACTGGACGGTGATTGGTCATGGAGGGTTGTCCACCTTGTTGGGTTTAGTGTAGAGTGTCCTGAACCTAGCAACTAGCAACGTTACTACTATCGAGGGTTATTGAGGGTTACTAGATCTCTCGTTTATTTCTTTGGATTCCCATGCCGTCCATCCCTCTACAAAATGTGGCGCGACCGCATTTCAGTCCAGTCAACTCCCTCCGGAGCCAATAGCCGCAACCTTTCTCCTTTACCACGACGGTCATCCTCCCAGCTATCTCCAAGTCCCTACAATAGCCGCGCAGGTGTAACATCTAGAACTTCATCAACATCTCTTCTTGCGACTCCCAACGACTCTACAACATCTCTTCCAGGAACTGCACGGGGAATAAGTGGCTCTCCTTTAAAGCAGACGAGTATCCAACGACCCCGACCAGCCAATATCCCCGATCCGCTGGAAGTCTTGAATGAAATCATTGGAAAGGAAAACCAAACAGATAAGCATGTGCCGCAGCTATCGTCGGTGCCGGAACGACCAGGGCAATTGGTGGAAGCCATCCGTTTCGATGGGCTGAGCCTCGAAGAGTTTCTGGAAAGGGAGGATCCAGCGCCAAGGAAAAAGACCCGCGAAAGTGATGTAAATGCCCAAACTGTTCAGCAATTTGAACAAGAACGAGATAAGTTTCAAGAATTACACACGTCCATTACTGGATGTGATGATGTGTCGAAGTCAGTTGAGCTGTACTTGAATGACTTCCAGAATGAACTGGGTGCCGTGTCGGCGGAGATCGAAACTTTGCAATCTCGCTCAACGCAGTTAAACGCGATGCTAGAAAATAGGCGCAATGTGGAACGGTTGCTGGGACCTGCCGTTGAGGAGATCAGCATCTCCCCCAAGGCTGTGCGGACAATTGTCGAGGGCCCAATCGATGAGAACTGGGTGCGTGCACTGAATGAGATCGATTCTCGAACAGCGAACATCGAAGCCAAGGCCGCCGCTTCCTCCAACGGCTATAAAGCTGTCGAAGATGTACGACCCCTTTTGGCCGACGTGAAAACCAAAGTGAGTATGCTGGACTCCTCAAATTGTCTAGACCTGCATTGACATGTATGCAGGCTGTCCAAAGGATCAGAGACTATCTTGTGTCACAAATTCGTGCCATGCGATCGCCAAACATCAATTCTCAGATTATCCAACAACAGCGACTAGTGAAGTTTAAAGATCTATACAGTTATCTCTCGAAGGTCCACCCAAAGCTGGCAGGAGAAATATCACAGGCGTACATTAACACAATGCGCTGGTATTACACATCTCATTTCACACGCTACCTTCAAGCACTCGATAAAGTCAAGGTCTATCCTCCTGACCGAAACGAGGTGCTTGGAGGCGAACCATCCACACATCGATCAGGTAAGAGCCATGTCTCTCTGATGCAACGTATATACTGATTATTTCAGGGAACATGGTGCCTGGCGGCCGAGCTGGCTCAGCCGTGCATGACCCTTTCTCCCTGGGTAGACGTATTGATGTCCTCCGAACTGGCAATCTCCAGGCTTTATCCTCATACCTGGCCGAAGAGGATAATACCTACCATGGAATCGAAGTTCCGTTCCGAAACTTCAACCTTGCATTGGTGGACAATGTGTGCGCTGAGTACTCTTTCCTGACTGAGTTTTTCTCCTCGAAGACCTTCCATCAAATCTCTCGCAATGCTGTGGAAATATTCCAGCAGGTCTTTACCCTTGGCCAGAACCAGACCAAGAAGTTAATCGAGCATACCACGGATTCTCTGGGTGTCCTCATGTGTGTTCGCCTCAACCAACATTCGGCATTCGAGCTTCAGCGCCGAAAGGTGCCCGTCGCCGACTCGTACGTTAATGGAACTAACATGCAGCTCTGGCCGCGCTTCCAGGTGATTATGGATCACCACGGCGACTCGCTCAAGCGAGTTGGGTCAAACACTGGGCGCAGTGCCGTTTCCGCCCTTTCGATTGCAGGCGGAGACGACCTGAAGCAGTCTTCAGCGCCCCACTTTTTGACCCAGCGCTTTGGACAGCTTCTTCATGGAATCCTTGTGCTCAGCAGCGATGCTGGTGATGATGAGCCGGTGTCCAACAGTCTGGCCCGGTTGACAGCTGAGTTCGATTCTCTTTTGGCAAAATTGAGTCGCAACGGCACAGACGCAAAGCGAAGAGAACGATTCCTCTTCAACAATTATTCATTGATTTTAACCATCATTAGCGTATGTTGCTGTCTCTGTGCTTGGCGAACACGCGCTAATCGGAAACAGGATACCCAAGGCAAATTAGCAGTTGAGCAGAAGCAGGTAAGCATTTGAGTTGTCTCTATCAGAGATCGTATGGCTAACTAGCTTGCAGCATTTGGAAGAGATGCTCAAGAATAGCACGAGCACCAAGCGGTAGAAGTCGATTGCATACACCGGACTGATGCATATTCCATGTGGAATAACAACATAATGCATCTAGATATCCTTTCACTTATACAGATCTTAATAAACTTGTATACTTATCCAGGCACCTGCAGTACTCTTGTGATGTAGCCTCCGAAAATTATCTGAAGACGTAGAAAGAGGAAGATATTCTAGAAAGATGTATCTCAAAGATACCGAGGTTGCCTCTCCATCGGATGGTTCGAATGGCGTGTTTGAGCTTCATCTTATCGTTGTTCCCGAGCAGATATTCTGTTGGTAACTTGGAAATGGGTAGAGTTTCACTTGGAAATGGGTAGAGTTTCCTACTTCTGGGAAGGGACATGATACGGGCTTATCCATGAATATGCTTGTATATTACAAAGATACAATATCATCCATCCCCAAGAGATTCCTCACAACAAGCCAGCAGAATCATCATGTGATCGATCCTCACTCATCTTCTCAACTAGGCAACCTTCCATGACTCACAAAGTGTCGAATTTCAACATTGGAAGCCCCGATCGTCTCCTACGTCTGCTACTTGCCTGATTGTTTAAATTTTGAAAACCAAACCTTCTAGATCGCCGTCTGCCACGGACACGAGATGGCAACCACCACAAGCGTCCCTGTGACCATTCCAAAAGATGGCTCACTGACCAAGGCCACGATCAAAGATATCATCGGCACGTTCCTCACCAACGAGTGGCCAAATATTGATCCGGAAAAGCTCATTGTGACACGCAATACTGGATACGCAAACACAAACTGTGTAGTGGAACGACCGAAGCCAAAGGGCGGCGCACATTCAGAGCCGCTCAAGGTGTTCCTCAAGATCCACGGCGAACTTGATGGAGATATCGAGGTGTTCAAGCACTTGGTTCCCAATAAGCTCGAAGAGGCACAACTATGCCATGACTACGCCCAATCAGGTCTTGGTGCGAAGGTGTATGGTTTCTTCCAGACGCAGGACGGCAGTTTCGGAAGGGTCGATGAGTTCTTAGATGCACGCACTTTGGAACGGGCAGATGTGGAAGACGAAAATATTCGAGCTGGGGTTGCTAGAGAAAATGCTGCTTTTCATACCATGTCGACGCAACGGAAGAAGAATTCCGTTCAGTCATATTACGATACAGTCACCGGAGAGCTTGCGAAATACCATAGAATGGATAAGCTAAAGAAACTAGCCAACGAAGGGGGCGTTAATATGGACCATCTTGTTGATTATGACTTCGTGTCCAGAATAAGACGAGTCACAGACAAGCTGGAATCCATCGGAGGGAAAAAAGGATGGTGCATCCATGATGTGCAATTCATGAATACGATGGTGAAGAACAGCCCCAAGCAGGGAGAAAGCAAGATTGTCCTTGTCGATTTCGAATTCGTCTTTCAAAATTACCGAGCGTTTGACATCGGTGGGCACTTTTTGCAAAAGATGTTTCAGTGGTTTGACGAAGAGAGCAAGATTGCCAACTGCCGACCTTACACGGAAGAAGAGAAGAGGCACTTTTGCGAGGAATACGCAAAGCAATGGAATGAAAAGACTGGGGACTCGGATACCTGGGAACAGGTTTTTATGGAATCTGAGCTGGGGTTCATGCTGGCTATCACGTTTGAAATCCATAACATGCTCTGTTTCATGGATCAGGACGATGATAAGGACCCGTTGAACATCTTGGGGCTTAACAAGCTGTTTGAAGAGTTTGTCAATCAGTATAAAAAGCTTGAACTTGGGAGCTAAGTGCATTTCGGTTAATGTAGTGTCCTAACGCATCCTTAACTGTTCATTCTGGTACAGAAGACCAATTGAGGAAAACTCGTACCCCGTGCTTTACATTAAGCACTTCACTGGGATAAACTTCAAACTCTTTTCCGAGTTTCGGATATTGGAAGCTCACCGGCGACACGACCTCGATTTAAGTAGCGTCCAGCATTAAGAATCACCGCAGCCTGCTTCGAGTAAATCGAGTACAGAGTAGAGTCCGTCGATTTCGCGAACCACAAACAGAGAAGACAGTCAACGCAATTCAGCCAATAGCGAGGCCCAAAAACACATTGATAACGTACTGTAGAATTCGTCAGCCCATCCAGGTCCAGGTCCCAACCAAACCGATCAGGCCATTTCCCAAGCAAAAGCACCCCCCTCAATCCGGGGTAAAATCCAGTAGCACAAAGCCCCAAGAACGTGGCTGCATATCCGGTGTGACGCATAGCAACTCTCTACATACACTCCTCAAGACCCAATAGCCGATAACACGGTATGCCAATAATTCGCCAATTGAACCCGGAAGCACACAGCCCATCTGCAGTATCCTAGGCCATTTCCCGCTCTTGCCGCAGCGGTCAAAAAGTGTCCAGCACATGTGTCTGGACGGGTCGATTTGGACGCCTCATTTGACAGATCTGAGACAGCCCCCGGATTCAAAATTAAGCTATCAGTTGTATCCCGAGTCCGCGTGATCTGGTTTTGACTCTTCTGGTTTGGGAATTGCTTCTTGCAGCTTGGCGGGTGCCGCGGGGAAGGGAGCGGTGAGACAGTTGGGTTCTGTGAGACTGGGACTTTCTTTTCGGCTTCGTTTCGCCTTTTCCGAGGGGCTTGGTCAGCTGTTGGGAATAGACTTTTGTCTTTTCGGGTTTAGTATATCTGTGGGATACGCTGACTGCGTATACCGTGGAAGTGCTTCAGGTAGGATTTTGGCTAGATGGTGAATGAGGAGGCCATTCGCAGGATGTTCACATCCGTTGGAGTCATTGAAGGTGATAGTGGTAATAAGAATGACAATTGAAGAGCAATCAAGATCTACAGATCCATGTCTGCTCAAACCCAGGTTGAACCCCTGCACTGAGCTCCGCGGGGTTCTCCCGATTCGACCTCACTTGGCGCAAACGTAAACGCAAACCCCACGAGGATTCAGAAGAGTTGAAGAGGTGAGAAATCACATAGATAGCGATGCCCCATATCAGTGGAGTCGAATGCAAGCACAAAAATGACGCCGATCTCGACCCACATGGAATTGCAAGTGAGACTGCTCTGTATAGATCGTCAGAAGGAGGCGTTTGAGCATCGCATGGGGCGGTTTGATGAGACATTTTGAGAGAAGCTTGCCCCTCTTTCCAAAGCTATTTATATTGCTTTGATCATCTTGCTTCCCCCTCTTTTCATTCCAAAAGATTTTGGTATCTGACCTTTCCCTTCTCTTTCCTCCACGCACATCCCACCTTCAATCATGACCATCTCCATCCCCAAGACCATGCGTGCTCTGCAGTACTCAGAGCCCAAGAAGCACAAGATCGTTGAGGTCCCTGTGCCTGAGCTCCGCGAGAACGATGTCTTGGTATGAAGCCGTCCATCAGTTTCCAGGGAAAGCAGACTGACCAAACCCCCATCAGATCAAGGTCAAGGCCTGTGGTGTTTGTGGCACCGACCTGCACATCCACGAGGGTGAATTCATTGCAAAGGTATTGTCTTCGCACCATGTCAAGCACTAATCGTGCATTGGCGTGCTGACCAGTCCATAGTTCCCTTTAATCCCCGGCCACGAGACCGTCGGCGTGGTCGCAGCCATTGGGCCCAAGGTCAAAGACTTCAAGATCGGCGAGCGCGTCGTCGCCGACAACTCCGAGCTCTGCGGAACCTGCTTCTACTGTCGTCGTGGCGACGAGCTGTTCTGCGAGCACTTCGAGGCCCACGGTGTGACAATGAACGGCGGTTTTGCCGAATACTGCGCTTACCCTGGTAAGTAGAGCATATCAAAAGCGTACGGGTCCCTCGAGTCTGATTTCGGATTTTCCTTTCAGCTGGCAGAGTCTTCAAGATCAAGAACCTTTCCGACGTTGATGCGACCCTCCTCGAGCCGGCCTCTTGCGCCGCCCACGGTCTGGACAAGATCGCCCCGAAGATGGGCTCGTCCGTGCTGATCTTCGGTGCTGGTCCTACCGGTCTGGTGTTGGCTCAGATGTTGCGCCAGAACGGTGGTTGCAATGTTGTTGTTGTTGCTCCTGGGGGTCTGAAGATGGACTTGGCTCAGAAACTTGGTGCTGGTGATAAGTACGTTGAGCTGTCGCGCGAGAGTCCCCAGGCTCAATTCGATGCTCTCAAGGCTGAGAACCCGTATGGATTTGACATTGTTGTTGAGGCTACTGGTAGCCAGAAGATTCTTGAGGACTCAATTAACTATGTTCGTCGTGGTGGTAAGCTGGTGGTGTACGGCGTGTACTCGAGTGAGGTTCGGGTCTCGTGGTCACCGGCCAAGATCTGTAAGTGTTCTTGCTGCTTTCTCTTGACTTCTTTGCTGATTTTCTTCCAGTCGGCGATGAAATCACTATCCTTGGCAGTTTCTCCGAGACCTACAAGTTCCCTGCTGCTGTTGACTACCTTGACTCTGGCAAGGTAAAGGTGGATGGCATCGTGAACAAAGTGTACAAGATTGAGCAGTGGGAGGAATGTCTTGAGGCGATGCGCAACAAGACCGCTATCAAGGCTGCCATCACCTTCGATTAGAGGATATCACTGTGAATTGCATCATACAAAGTACATTTTAGAGGTTAATAGAATTGACTCTCTTCCTGGGACTATGGGGCATCTTGACTTTATATGTACTTGAAAGTGGGGACCTTGATAGACTGAGGTACTTTTGAGATTAATAATTTTATTCTCAAAAATGATCGGCAACGGTATATTGAGGTTTATGCTAAAAAATATGAGACTAGATCCAAATAGAGGGAAGTCGTCTCCCCAGAACGGCGTACTTCGTCATTCCAGCCAAGCCCCGGAGCTCGCTCTCCCCACCCTACGCAAACTCTCCACCCAAGCTCCAACAACCATCACCAACTCATTCCTCAAACCACAATGGTCAAACCTTTAACATTCAAAGGCGACAAGCCAAAGAAACGCAAGATCCGCACCACAGACAATGAAACCCCAACTCCAAAATCGCGCAAAACCGACCCCGAACCGGAGGACAACCCAGAAGACCAAAGCTGGGTGTCCGCCGACTCCCCAAGCGACATCGCCGGCCCAGTAGTCCTAGTCCTACCCTCAGACGACCCAACCTGCGTCGCCAGCGACGCTAATGGCCAAGTCTTCGCCAGCAAGCTCGAGAACCTCGTCGAGGGAGACCCAGCCACGGCAGAACCGCACGATGTGCGACAGGTCTGGGTTGCGTCGCGGGTGGCGGGAACGGAGTCGTTTAGTTTCAAGGGACATCATGGGAAGTGAGTAGATCGAGACTTGCGTTTTATTGCAGATCCATATCCCCAATTCCTATTCCCATTCTTTTTTCCCTTTCGTCAACCCAATCAAAACTAACAAACCCTCTTCACAGATACCTCTCCTCAGACACACATGGCCTCTTTTCGGCAACCGCCTCAGCAGTCAGCCACTACGAATCCTTCCTAGCAATCCCTTCACCCGAAGTCTCGGGAACATTCTCTCTCCAAACGCACGGCGGCGACGGGGAGTCTTTCCTGTCCATAAAAGATAACGCCAAAGCTGCTTCCGGCGTTGAGATCCGCGGAGACGCGAATACGATTTCGTTTGAGACGACAGTGCGCGTGCGCATGCAAGCCAGGTTTAAGCCGAAGTTGCGGGCGTCTAAGGAGAGTAAGGCATATGAGAAGATTAGTAAGAAAGAGCTTGAGGGGATTGTTAGGAGGGGCTTGAATGAGGATGAGGTTAGGAGGTTGAGGAAGGGCAGAAGGGAGGGGAATTTTCATGAGGTTTTGCTGGATGTTAAGGTTAGTGGGAAACATGATAAGTGGGCTTGAGGTCTTGAGGTGAGTTTTTCTTGTTCCTTTCCCCCCGGTTTTTGGAGAGCTGGTGCTGAAGCGTCGGTTATGTTCAGGACACTCGGTTTTTACAACCCACTATGTATGGAGGCTTGTACTAGTCGAAATAAAAGTTTATTAGTATGTATATAACGTAGCCAGTGAATTAATCCTAGATCCTTCTGCCTCTTCTACTTAAGTATGATTTATTTATTTACGTGAAAGTCACCCAGTCTTATTCAATTCAATCAAATCTAGATAGAAATATTATTAAATGGCGCAATTTTTATTAATAGGTAAAAAAGATTTCTAGTAATCTTACTAACTTAACTACCTACAATGAGGGTTCGTTCGTTTGTCTGGAGAAACAATGTATGAGTGTGGATTGCTAACAGAAGAGTCGAAAAGAGAGAAAGAGAGAAATCCACATCATATGTATCTAGATTCGCCGCCCATGAGTGTCTGTCTGTCTGTCTGATAACTACCTAGTTATTGATTGACGCCTGAAATCTTTTTCGAAAAAAAAGAGAAAGCCCGACGCAAGGCTTGAACTTGCAACCTCGTGATTATCACCGCCTTCCTTTGTCGGGAAGACGAGCTTCTGAATAGAAGTCACGCGCGCTGCCAATTGCGCCAGCCGGGCTTCTGTTGTTAGAGTTGAGGAGACTCTTTCCCACATAGTAAGAGCAATGTTGTGAACGGGTTACTCTCTAAAGAAAGAGTACTCAATTCAAAATACTAAAGATGGGGAAAAAGGAGAGAGCAATATCTGGATGAGCTCTGAGAGAGCTAATATACCAACTATCTACGCAGGCAACAAGCCACCGACCTCCTCGCTAAACAAAGCAAATAAAGAACAAAGAACGCAGGGAAAGCAAACTAGGAAACGACCTGGCATGTGATCTGGCATGTGATCACTAGATCGTGACAAACGGTTAGACTTGAGTTTCCATGACTATCGCTTATCGTGTACGAAGGTTTATAACAGCTAAGCTTCGCATTAATCCCAAGCTAAATATACCTAAATATATCTGAAGTTGTAGCGACTCCAAATGCAAATCAGGATGAGCTACGGATTCGCCACCAGCAGCTTATCGATTGCAGCCAAGTAAGGATCATCTTCTTGTGTGGACCACGAGCAGAAAGGGCTATTCGGGTACCTTCCCTTCGGCGATTCACCCTCAAATTTCGGGGCTTTCAATACCCGATGTATCTGATGGACAATCCGAAGCGAATTTTAATTAGTTGTCCACCTGTTCCGTGTGGAATTTGGTCTAGGATTGGTGCTGAAAGCACTCAGATCAGCGAATGTCTTCGATTCGGTATCACCTTACTAGGCCTACAGAAAGAAGACCTTGGTCCCTATTCTCTTGAGACCACTAGCCTTATTGGAACCATCCTTAGCCACGCAAGGAATGAGAGGCTCGGTCGGGAAAAGCTGACACTGAAGACCGTCGACACACCCAGTTTACTCTGGCTCCAGCGTAAAGGCTTGACGAGGCAGGCGTTAGAGCGGATCGAGAAACCCGCCGGATCTCTCACATGAGGGCTCTTAATGATCCTTAATTCGCTACCTCGGAACAAGACCTATTCATCCTTCAAGAGACCAATGGACCCTGAGGAGCGAGCAAGGCGGAAACGAGTGAAATCTTGTGAGCCGTTCGACAAGGATGCATTTCGGGAAGTCAAAAAGATCGTCCAAGACCCTATCACCGAGAAAGAGGAATTATACACGACAGCCCTACAAAGTCTTCCCCCTGAGAAGCCCCTAGAGGGAGACCAAAATCCAGAGATGAATAGAATTATGCATCCCGGACCAGCCGTCACCATGGAGAAAGTCCGCCAGATTGTTTCTAACGAAATTTCGGGACCAAGTGCCTTAGAGCCCCTATCATCATCAGATCCCTCTCCGGATCAAGATTCAGAGCTTGAGAATTGCCACATTTTGGAGCTAGAGCCCTTTTGCAAAAGGGCAGTTGATTTGGGTCTTTTAGATCTAAGGCTTAAAAGGGCGAGGCAAGATAGACCCAGTTTAAAGGACTTTACTGGCGGCAGGAGGTGGGAATATTCCGTGACAAAGAGTATGTCTACCAAATGGGTCCACAGCAGACCAACCGTCGTCAACTGCTGTCATATCGGTTTTAAGAAGGACGAGGACGTCAGAGATGGCATGGTTTGGGTGAAAATTGAAGTGAATCCACCTGGTCAGCGGCATGCAGAGTGCTATGCTACTAAAACATTAGACTCGGATCCCGCGAGCCGACTAGCTTTTCGCGTGAGGTACAAGAATTCTCGAGGGGAACAGCAAGAGATATATGCCCATACGCAAGGACGTAAATCTCTCTACGCCGCCAACACTCTTGTCGACGACGATAGACCAAACGAGATGATTGCTAAGACCTTGCGACGATACCTCTATTTCACTTTAGAGAGCAAATTCCCCGAAGAGTTGAAACGATTTATTGGAAGTGCCTATACAGCAGACATTTGAAGGCTTCAATGTTCTTAGCAAAATGGACTTCATTCTACGTTCACATATTCCCCTTCAACTTGCAAGTAGTTCTCTAAGCTAGAGTGTAGTATACTATAGTCGTAGCCTACAGGATACGCTATAACCGATATGGAAACTGAAACCTGGAGCATTCAAGCCATCTACATAGTTATTCATCTATCAAAGAGCGTTTGCATCTCATTCTAGACAATGTACAGCGAAGAAAGTGAAGTACAAGACATAATGAATGACACGAACCTCCCTACGAGGCTGTATGAACCCCATTTTATATTCTCTGTCTTAACCGTAAGCTTCAGACTCTCCCAATCTGTATAAACTTGTATATGTTAAGAAATTATCAATGGGATACAAAAAGAAAAGAAAAGCACGAGAGAATCTCAAATCAACTGAACTTCAATTAACACAAACAACGCACACATCCATTTGTAGATAGAGATAGTTCTGATTATGGAAGACATAATTCGTCACGCAGAAACAGATCTATAGCGAGGAGGCGGTAACGACAGAATGGGGGAATGTGTCCAGTAGAGCAGCAAGCCCTGGGTATGAATTCTAACAACAGTAGTACAGGAGAACAAGACCACCTCGACACCCCAAGCAAAAGCGAGGAACGAGGCACAAAAAAAAAGGTATGATAGACCAGAGATCCGGGGAACATAACATAAAGAAAAGACGGCAACCGCGTCCACATTTCGGCGAAAGCATTCTTTGAGGAAAAGGAAAAAGAGAGATAAAAGACGAGAGAGATAAACGAGGCAATATCTGGGCTAAAAAAGAGGAAATAGCAAGGCTGGTCAAATCTAGGTTCATAAGGAGTCTTTCACCGCGGGGATAAGCCCAGAACATGGGACGGGACGCAGATAACCAGTTGGGGGCAGAGGCAGACGATTGTACAGAGATAGGTAAGGAGGAGCGGAGGCGTTGAAGAGAGGGAAAGGAAAGGAAAGAAAAGGAAGTAAGGAAAGGAAAGGGTCCTAAGAGTTGAGCGATAGGCCTTGGAACCGGTTGATCCATTCGCCCTGCGCTGGGTGCACGCGGGAAGGATTATTGGGGGCACTGATGTTGCTGGGATATTCGAATGAATCTGCAGGACCAAAGGTGGATGACTGTGGGGCAAAGACATCCGAATGAGCAGGCCCTTCTGAGTGACGGGATAGCTGAGAAAAGGGCTGGTAGGACTCTCCGTAGGATGTGCGAAGCATGCCCACGGGGTTTGGCATCTCTCGGCCTGTGTCGACAGCATCTCGCGCTCCGCCATAGGATCTATTTTCAAGTTGGTGGCGCCGGTCTGCTTCCTGGCCATAAAGGGGGTTGGGCATGGTGCCAGGACCTGACAGGCCAGGAGTAGGGGGTGTGACAAACGAGGCCGGATTGATAGCTGACATCCAGATGCGAGTCTTGTAGATCTTGAATAGGTCGGTCACCAGCGAGTTGAAGTTGATGTACGAATCGGCAAAGTAGTAGAATGTGAGCTTTTTCCAATCCCTGCATAACAATTAGTTCAACCATCGCGGGTGGCAATCGAAATCACGTAGACTTACATTTGGAACTCGGCATCGAGGATCTCCATATTGAGCCGATGCTCGACTACTTTCTGCTGGCAGACCCGCTTGGCTTTGGCTTCATTTCCTTCCTTATCGTGCAAAGTCAGGACCTCATGTTGCTGTGCCAACCGTTTGATGAGCTTAGGTTTGATGTCTGTGGCGGGTTCCTGTGCGTTATGAGGACCGTGGGGACCCATGCCACCTGTGGCACTTCGAGTGTTCAAGCCCGTGTTGGGGTTGGTTAGGGTGGAACCCTCAGGCTGGCCGTGTCTAGAGAAAATCATGAGGGTCTTGTAGTGCTCTTCCGCGTAATGCTGCTTTAACTCCCGTGCCTGTTGGAGCGATATGTTTGCATGAATCACGGTGCCCAGATCTGTTCCCCGATCCGCCTCCACAATGACCAGATCACCATTTTTCACCTGAAGACCTGTATCTTCTTGGATGTAGAAAACGTCTGCGCGGCTGCATTTAAAGGCGACAATGTACAAAAGCTGATTTTGATGAGCATGGGACAATGCGGATGGCTGACGACCATATGCATTCGACATCGCATATTGGCTGAGAGATAGCGGGATACCCGAGGAGCCGTCTCCACGCAAGGTCTGCTCACGGGAGTAGTAAGGTTCTGCAGAAGTTAGTTTGGGGTGATAACAAAAGGATCTAGCAAGTAAATTGACTTACGGTTGGAATAGTCACCAAGGTTACCATAGCCATCATCACGGTCTCCTATAGTTGCGCGAGGGGTAGCAGTCGCGTGTGAGTCCGCAGGACCGATTGAGCCATGACGCATCGGAATCTCGGCGAAAGAGTGTCTGCGACTTTGAGGTATGTCAGGCATGCCACCGAAGCCTAGGGACGTTTGCCAATGAGCCTTTCGGACATTGTCTAGAGCACGATTCTCCAGCGGGGAGGTGAAGGACGAGAATTGCGCTTCCGGGTGCGCCAAATGCTCAGAGAAGCGGCGACGAGAATTGCCACGCAAGTTGTTGTATCCGGTAATATCGCGTAGTTCCCTTGGGTCCTCTCCAGCCAAATCTCCTTCGAGAACACCACCTCGGATGCGATGCAGTGAATGACCACCTCCGATTGATGCAGCTGATCCAGCTCGCTCACGATATCTGTTATCCATTTGACCTGCCGCAGCTGCTTGCCGTAGGAGTGCGTTCTCGCGCGCCAGCTGCTCGATCTGCCGAGCCTGACTCGCCGAATAGCTCCTGTCGCTTTCCGACCCGTTGAGACTATCGTCACCATCGTCATCCTCGCGGACTCGACCGAGCATTGCAGTGTCGTGTCCTAATTCACCGAGCATACTAGGACGTGATGCTCGAGGCTGAACAGCAGACATTTGACCTGGACCACGGGAGCGACTTCCTGGGTATTGCGCACCGGCAGTAGGAGCCACACTGGCCTTGCTCGCAGCGAGGCTGAGGAACTCTGGATCCATCTGACCAACAGAGTATGACTGAGAGCGATAGGTTTTGAGAGTTGGTTGTAACGGGATAGAGAATGGGATGGCGGATTCACCGGAGATGGTACGGGTGATTGGGCTCAACATTTCGTCTGACATATTGCCGCCCGAAGGAGGTGGGTTGGTCATGGTCGGAGAGGGTACCATTTCTGCCAAGCGAGAAGGCGGTTCCTTGCGTGATTCACTGTTCCAGATTCCTGTACCTGTGCCCCAGGAAAAAGCACTTCCTCCGGCTTGATTCCAATTGAAAGATCCGGCAAGACCTGGGCTCGTAGCTGTCGCCCATGGTGCCTGATCACTAGCGGGGCTTGTAGGGTTAGACGGGGCGGAAGAAAGATGACCTCCAGGCAGCGAATGTTTACGCTGAGCGGAAAGCGGCACTTCGTTCAACCACGAGGTGCGACGGACTGGTGGCCTTGTGGTGGGTGGGATAATGTTCTGGGCTTGCGCTCCATGGTCTCCATCATCGTCAGAGGAGGCCAATGCATCCGAATCTGGGGTGGAACGGCGCACGCCTGGGTGAGTCTTCTCGAGGATGGCAGATGCTGTCACCGCAGCGGGTGGTGTGGATGACTGAGCCATTGAGGTTGATTTGTTAGGCGGCGCTGCCATTATGGTAAGAGGAACACTGTTGCAGTGTTAGTATGGGGTTCCCAGTATAATATGTGTGACAAACGCGATTATTCCCTGCAGACTGTGTCACCATGAGCACCACTTGACACCTAGTGAAGCAACACAACCAGAGCGGGGCTGCCTGATCAAGGAATACCGAAGCCACGGAGGAATGAGAGATAGTTCACTGACCTGTACGATCTTTGTTAATAGCAAAGCTGTACTGTATAGACGTCTCTTGGCCCAAGGAAAAGAATGAACACATGCGATAAAGCACCGGTCTTTGTTCCACGCGCTCGACGAGGTTGGGGTGGGGGGTCGATCTCTGCTCTTTAAAGGGACGATGGATGGCTGGGTAATGCGCTATGTTCAACTCCGGCTAAATTGAAGTTAGTGAGTGTTGCCGTATTAAAGCTGGATAGTAAAATAAGGGGCAAAAGGCACAAATGAAGGGAAATATAAGCATATGTAGGTATGGCATGACTGAGAGCCGCAAGAGAAAAGCGGAGATTGCGTTGATATGCATATCCTCGGCCCCTCTTGCGAGAGGGTCCAGAAGTGGGGATAACAAAAAAACCCCCTCGATCAAGAGACAGTTGTGCGCAACTGAATCCGAAGGACATAGGCATGAAGGAAATACAATTGCAAGGGGAGTAAGGGAAGAGTGAGAAATGTCCACAAATAAGAGAAATATGAAAACAACATGTAAGCAGATCGCGCCACGGAGAGGTGCACGTTGCCCAAGTTGTAGGAAACCGAAGCGACCGAGAACTAGACTCGTACGTACCTCAAGTTGGCGTCAAATACTTCAGCGAAAGCTTTTAGCTGGCCTAGCTGGCGGGCAGATTACCAGACAACTTTCAAGCAAAATAGTATCCACGAAGAAAAGAGAGTCGAAATTCAAAAGCAGTCGCGTGATCGCAATTGTGTCTGGGGAATTATCCATGTGTCAGCCCAGTCGCGTTCAGGACGAGGGAAACTCGGCTGAAATGTTGCGCAACTCACCACTCTAATCGTTCCTCTCAAAATGTCTATTTGCACGGCGCACGGGTAATCGTGGGTCTCGTCAAGGGTGTTGGGGGAGTCCTATGCCCGAATTGCACAGGTTAATTTCGAGGCGAACGGAGGCACGAGCCCGAGGAGAGGTCAGATAGGTAGGATTGGCGAGCAGTAGAAGTGCCTTATTGGGGAAATGATGAAGCGCGTGTCAACGAAGACGCTGAATCCGAACCTTCGATGGTCGTTCTATTGGGAAGCGGAATGCGCTCGGAGGGTTTGTACGATCGAAGCTGTGACCACAGATGACGTTGTGGAGTAAGCCGCGGGGAGTAGGCTGATCCCCTTAAGGATAGCGCATCTTGCGATCGAAGAGTGCGTGTAGATGGGTGATGAAAGTGGGAGGGAAAGAGAGGGGGGATATGTAAAAGATGAGGGGAACGCAAAGAGCCTGGGGTAACTTCTCTTACGGATCTGGCAACGTTGCCCCGGAGGACACGGACCACTATGGTTTGATCTTCGATTTTTAGTTAATTTCTTGGTTTTTGGTGGTTTTTAGTGGGGTTTTTTTTAAAGGATGAGACATGGAAATTATAAACAAGAAGATATTAAATGGAATATTTATTACACTATCAAGCTATATGGAATAAAAATGGAATCAAAGAAGGTCATAGGGACTACGGAGCTCTCCATAGGCTGAGGCAAAGTGGCGTCAACCATCCAGAACAGCCCTGGAGGCGGGTCCTTTGGAGTAATAGGCCGATCATCTGGGGTTATGGTTGGCAAGACCAGGAACATATTATAAACACTATATATATTTTAGATATATAATATTGTATCTACCTATATAACTGCTCCTCCCTAACTCAAAAGAAAATCCCTCGCACGGCCCTCGGGTCGCACACTTGCGGGGCAGCCCAGACTTTTCTTCCACTTTACCCCGGATTGATATGCATTTTCTGACACTTCATAGCCCCTCCAAGACGGGAGCTTCCTCTTACCCCTCTATTATACTTATTTTGGATTTCACATCTCTCAGATCCGTAACCTTCTTACATCTCGATTTCCTTAGGCAAATGCGTCTGGTTGAACAGCTCTGTGCCACATAGTCGTGTAGTACAGTAATGGCATTGTCAACGTGACTATTCTGCCTTCCACTCAATGGTCGATTCCACCCCTTTGTGCAATATAAGAGGAAAATAGAAATACGAAAAGTACTGTTAATGGGGACTCTAGACTCAATTTCCAAGGTCCATCTGTAATTGCTATTATTTCTGACGAACCACATTCTGCTCCGGGCCTCCGACCGGGTTTATTCCCTGGCACAAGATGCTGCAACATCCAACCGTTGGCTATGGTTCATTTTAGTTGTTTGCTAATGTAGGCGCTAATTGCTAGGCGCCGTTATGAGGTGCATTGGGAAGACTGTCCTGTGTCCCCATTCCTCTTTTTCGTAGTAATATAGGACCCCGCAATTTGGCTCCCTATTTCCACTATACATACCTAGGTACATACTACATACAATATGTATCAGTGCTAGTACTAGTAGCATATAGCATATTGTCGCACCCAAATAATTATCTTAATGGACGACCAATCATTTATACTAGTAGCATCCAGAGCATAGGTAGTGGAGGGCCGAGTGATGGCCAAGGTGGTGGAGAGGAGCTTGAAGGACCCGCTAATTGGTTGCAGCTCAACCTCGGAACCCTGGAAAGCCAAGGCCGTGCACTGCAATCACAGCCGACGAGACCAAACCTCATCCATCAGGTTGTCGAGATGTGGCCGTTGCCGTTGTGCTGGATGCTCTCTCTGCCAATGCTCACACATGCGCTCGTGGTGATTCTCTAGACAAGCATACAGTTTTGCATCGAATCAAGTCCATATGCGAAAGACATTACCGATATCCACACTCACCACCCGGAAGACAGATGACATACGCCGGGATATAGCTTATTGGTGCCGCCAGACACGAGCACCACACCATCTAATTGATTGCATCGGTAGCCAAACTTCGTCGCATTGAAATCATCCTCGAAAGAGTGTGCGGTTCGCTATATTTTGTCAAATTTGCGTATGGAAATCCTCTGAACAGTGCGATGGCGCTGTCCTTGGAGACCATTCTATTTTATATACAGTGATGCATCTATAAACCAATCACTCCAACCGCCTCCCACCAACATCGATGTCCACTTTATAATACTTGAATTTGCGACTCGGGATTTTGCGATCGAAAAGAATATCCAGCTCTTCGAATGTGCGACCTTTTGTCTCCGGCATACACAAGAAACAATACAAAGCGCAGAGCACGCTAAGCCCGGAGAAGAGGAAACCAATCTTTCCGCGCCAGTTTCCTTGATCCTCGTTCATGGCATACGGAATCACCACTGCAAATACTACCGACCAGACAAAACAAGTCACGGTAGATAATGCAATCGTCAGCCCACGGAGCTTAGCCGAAGATACCTCCGCCAGCAGCACATAGCAGAACGGGCCTAGACTCAGGTCATATGCAAAAGTGCAGACTAGCATCAGACCGCACTGCGCCCACGTGGTAGATGTCTGTCGTGGGGCGAGGTCCACGGCGCCGATTATGAACTGTACGATGGCGAGTGTGGTACATCCAAATAAATACATCGTTCGTCGACCAACGTATGAAAGCAGAAACCAGGAGATGCACGTCCCCAGAAGGCCGAGGGCCGTCAGGCCAATATTCATCGAGAACGCATCGGATGCGTCCAAGCCGGCTAACTCCATGAAATGCACGGCGTATGTGAGGAAGAATACATTACCGGTAAATGCCTGCATGTCGTATGCCATGACGCAGACAACTAAGCGCCGGAAGTTGGTTCCCCGGAAACAGTCGAGATAGGTGGGCCGCTCACCCTGATAGCTTTCCTCTATACGCAGGGTCTGCTTGATATGCGCCAGCTTTTGCGAGACATCGACAGCGGGAGTTGCGAGACGGCGCAGTGATACCGCGGCCTCCTGGTAGCGGCCCTTGCGACACAACCAGTAGGGTGGGTCGGGACAGAAACCCACCAGGATCAGCATGATGCAGGGTAAAGCCCATTGTGTTGCTATGGGGATCTTATACGACCACTGACTATCCAAAGATTCCGTTCCTTTGAGGATACCCGAGGCGATCAGCGAACCAATTGAAAAGGCGAGATTGGTCATCGTGGCTGCGAACCCACGCAGTACTAGTGGGGTCACTTCGCCGACGTATGCCGACGCACAAATCGGATAAAAGGCAATGATGCATCCATTGACGAGTTCGCCGACGAAGAGCTGCGCCGGCGTGGAGCTGAAAAACTGGATGAAAATGAATGCGATGGATAGCACACAGCAGCCGGCGGTCATTCGTCGCGGTCCCAGTCGTTCATATGCAATGCCAGAACAGAGGGCGCCTACAATTGCACCGAGTAGGTTGGCATATCCGAAGGCTGAGAGCCATTGTGCCGCGATGATGTATTTGCCGTCGCGGTTGTAGCCGAATGTCTTCTTGAAGACGGGAAGGCCAACCAGACTGCGGACGACACCACCATCAATGCCTTTCAAGATGGTTGCCTAACAAATGAGTACGGAGTCACCTTTTGGAAAATTTTGTGACTGACCATATTCATGAAAAGTCCCCAGCCAATGGCGGGGTAATGTAGACGCATGGCATCCCACCAAGCGAGGGCATGTTCTTGCTTCGTGAACTGGAATGACAGTTCAGCCTCTTCTGTCGCCTCTGCAGGAAGGCTCTGGACCACAATGGTCCCCTTCTCTGCTCCCATATTCTTCTTCGCACAAATCAATTGAATCCAAAAGAAAAAAGAAAGTTGAATTTATATATCTAAATGCCAAGGCTTGGCATGCCGTTGCAGCGGAGGATGCCGTGGAGTGGAGCCTTTTCAGAGGACCTTGAGGGTTTGGGCTTTCGCTCGTAGCGGCTGGTATAACTTCGGATAATTCTGTAAATCTGTTACGCACTTCCAAGATTAACATATATCTTACTTAAGAATAGTCGAAGTTATATGGCCGAATCTCTTTGTATCATTGACAGCTAGCTAAATAGCCCGGTTTGGCTCTCCAGCTTTTGACTGAAGTGTCATCCTATGCCTTGCAAATTGTCTTGCCGGGACCTTCGTTTGTAGAGATCGTCAATGTCTTCCGTCGACAGCCCAGTCGTATCTGGGGTAATTGACCAAGCACCCCAGATAAGCAATACCGAAGCACCCGCAAACACAAAGCCAGTTCCAGCGCTCAGGTTACCCAAGTCGACGTTATACATGTACGGCACAACAAAGGCCACCAGCCAAGTTGTGAATGTCTGGGCCATTATTCCAAGGGACATGGACTTTGCGCGCAGTCGGTAGCTAGAGATATCTGCAATCGAGCAGCCGGGAGCTTGCCTTAGACTCACCTGCAAGGAAATGTGGACATTTCTGGATGTTTCTCAGCTTTAGATTGCATAAGAAACGAAGTACCTCTTACATGAAAATAGCAATCGCCCGGCAGGTAATTCAATCGAATTAATTAGCATTCATTTCCATTCCCAAGCTAATGTACAAGGTATATGCTCCCAAATGACCTATTTTACGGCGCACTGTCCAAGGGCGCACTAGCTGTAGCAGCAGCACCCTTCTGCTGGCGCAGCTTCTCCTCGAACTTCGAGAATTCATGCATGGAAATAATCTCCTCCTCATCCATAACCTGCTCAACACCCTTGACCTCCTCAATCTAAGGCCAAAGTTAGCAAAGAATCCTTATGTCAAAACCAAATGAATGAGGGGCAGGGGATGAACATACATAGTGCATAAGCATAGACTCAATACCATTCTTCAACGTAACAGTGCTGGAGTCGCAGGTGCGGCAAGCGCCACGCAGCTTCAACATAACAATGCCATTCTCAAACCCTTTCAATTCAATATCACCACCGTCTTCCTGGATAGCAGGACGGATGCGAGTCTCGAGCAATTCCTTGATCATGCTGACAACCTCGTCATCATCCTCGTTAAAGGAGAGCGAGTCCTCGCCACTCTCCTGTTCACCATCGATGGCACCCTCGATCGTCGTCACGATCGTCTCACCAGATGTCACAGCTTGGGTGATGATGCTGAAGACTTCCGGCTTGATGTGCGCCCAGTTCGCGTCGCTGCCTTTCGTCACTGTGATGAAGTCTGTGCCGTAGAAGACGGATGTGACGCCTTCGACATCGAGCAGTTTCGCCGCGAGAGGGGATGGGTGTGGCGGCGCGAGGGTCGATCGTGGTGACATATACTCGAGGAATGTGCTGGGGAAGTCCTCCGGGAGGACGCGGTGGTTCGGGATGAACTTTAAGGCCTAAATTGTCGGATACCAAGGTCAGTTCGGTTGCTTTTGTTCAAGATGAATAATTGAGCTCTGGAAACTTACGTCGGGGTTGGGGGTGTTTTCGGTCTGGATGAAAATAGTGCGTTTGCTGGTCGGCGAAAGGCCGTTCACTCCACCCTGTGAGGCGGGCTGCTGGTGCGGTCGCACTGTTGGTCGGCGACGGGTCTCTGATGCTGTGATTGTCGGGAGTCTGGCTGCGCTGGACACATATCTGTAGCGGGCGAATACCGGTCTGATTGTTCGGGCGGAGCACTCGACGGGAGTGGCCAGACGGCTGCTTAGCAGAGCGTGCCGGAACATTGTTGTGGATGGAGTGCTCATAGACATTATGTTATAGAGTTAAATGTGCAAAGATAGTTGATAACTGGTGGATTGTAGAAAAGCATTCGAGGATCTCTCTGGCTGCCGCTCTGACGCAATTTGATTGCACGTGACCTGAGATCATTGCCGGATGACAAATGAAGACAGAGTCTCGGCCAATGAGAAGAGATGTTTTGCACAATTGCCAACCTTGGAAGTATGGATGCGCCGACTGTCGGAGGTTGAGAAACCAGTAGTTCATGGTCAATTGTCATCTAAATATATCTCAACGAATTTTTGATTCTACACCCGGATGGAGCATCATTATGATCGAAACTTGCCCACAGTCGGGCTTTCGGAAAGTAAACTTCCCTGTGTCAAACTTACACAGAATTTTCCGAAATCAGTTTCGTTGTCAATGACATCCGCGTTGTTTTTGAACCCTAATGCCAAGAAACGCTAGCCTATATATGGATTATGCATGCAAGTACGAATGACTATTCTGTATAGCAAATAAAAGTCACATGAATATGGTACACGGAACCTGCCGGTATGGCGATACATAGTCCAGAACCCTCACGTGCCACTTACTAGAAATGTTGGCGCAACCTGATCGAAGGAAGCCGAAACATCGCGATTATTCCAGTGGCAGGGCAAAAACTATATAGGGCTCATTTCTCCCAGGCCCCTTTGAAAAGAGATTTGAAAATATAAGAGAGTTGGAAACAGAATCCAATTACAGTACATACAACTTTGCTAGATAGAAAATGTAACTATACAAACTCTGCCATTTCTGCACCCAAGTGCTATAGCTCCATCTTTGACTGTTGAAGACATGGGCTGATAGTCGGGAGGGAGCCATAACTCTCTTTGACCCTGAATGGCGACCCACCGACCTGCCTGCAGAGATACCTCAATCTTTGTTTCAGAGGAATTTGATGAGAAGCTTTCATGCCAGGCTTGGATATCAAAAGATCCCAGGTTGGTAACAAGATAGGGCAGGCTCTTGGAGAATTTGATGTCGGTAACAATATCGTCAGTGCTTATAGTATGTTTGGGGATGCCAGTAGCGGGATCCCAGAGCTTGATGGTCTTGTCTTTAGAGCCGGACGCCAGTAGCCGGCCATCTGGTGAGAAGGCGAGTGATTGAACCGAAGATGAATGGCCCTCCAGGGTGTGCTCAA
Source organism: Penicillium egyptiacum (assembly GCA_911456345.1). Lineage (NCBI taxonomy): Eukaryota > Fungi > Ascomycota > Eurotiomycetes > Eurotiales > Aspergillaceae > Penicillium > Penicillium egyptiacum. The sequence continues at coordinate 527,545 of CAJVRC010000900.1, forward strand.
GGGCGCCAGTAGCGGGATCCCAGAGCTTGATGGTCTTGTCATCAGAGCCGGACGCCAGCAGCCGGCCATCTGGTGAGAAGGCGAGTGACTGAACCCAAAATGAATGGCCCTCTAGGGTGTGCTTAAGGGCGCCAGTAGCGGGATCCCAGAGCTTGACGTCGTCATCAGAGCCGGACGCCAGCAGCCGGCCATCTGGTGAGAAGGCGACTGACTGAACCCAAAATGAATGGCCCTCTAGGGTGTGCTTAAGGGCGCCAGTAGCGGGATCCCAGAGCTTGATGGTCTTGTCTTCAGAGCCGGACGCCAGCAGCCGGCCATCTGGTGAGAAGGCGAGTGACTGAACCGAAGATGAATGGCCCTCTCGGGTGTGCTTAAGGGCGCCAGTAGCGGGATCCCAGAGCTTGATGGTCTTGTCTTCAGAGCCGGACGCCAGCAGCCGGCCATCTGGTGAGAAGGCGACTGACTGAACCGAAGATGAATGGTCCTCTAGGCTGTGCTTAAGGGCGCCAGTAGCGGGATCCCAGAGCTTGATGGTCTTGTCTTTAGAGCCGGACGCCA